>JAVGVS010000348.1:90032-257532 GCA_032718565.1 Distichodus sexfasciatus | reverse complement strand
TGTATCACAAGTTTTTAGCTGCTCTTTGTGTTGAAAGTGACTAGCAGGTTTTTAATATGCAATGCTTTGTATTTAATATTTATACAATGCATGTTAAAAAAATTAAATCACTAGAAACCTTTTTAAAGTACAAATAGCCTAATCTCTAATTAATCCACTCCTATTATTTATTTTAAATTCTAGTCAATTAAATTTTTATTGCTTTTTATTCTTTAGGGCAGGTTGTGTGTATGTGTATCTCTTTGTGTTCCACTTGTGTGTGTGTGTGTGTGTGTTTCAGGTTGGAGGTGACAGTCATGCTGAAACCACACACTGCCAGCACTTCACTTCTATCCCAGACTGTTTTCCGGAAGATAAGAGTTGCTTCGTATCATCCTCGCACATCGGAATGAAGATGTCAGGCATGTATGTAGCCTGGACTCAGCAACTTCAACATCTGCATTTTAAAACTTTTCTACTTTATATATGTGTAAAATATTTTGAAACCTCTGGGAAAAGGTGAAATTTCAGGAATCATGTGTTGTGCAGGTAAAAACCTTATTGCAAGTGCAAAAATACACTGCACAACTATATTAAAAGTTCAAACTACTTAGGAAACTAAACTGCAAATGCAAATTTTCATTACATTGCAAGTGTGAATGCAAGACTATACTGGAAGTAAAAACTATGGCATGATACCGCTTTTTATGTCCAATACCGATACCTATATTGTAAATGTGGATACTGCCGATACAATACAAATCCGATATAATCTCTGAGTCTTTTAATACAGAAAACAGAAAACAATGCTTTAAAAAATTTCTGAAAACATGACTGAGATTATTCTGTTATGCTTAAGGAAATACTTGACTTAACTAAAGCAATGTAATAATTACACTCCCAATGTACTGTATATGCTAAATAATGTATTATTAAAATAACATCTCAAAATTATTCGTTTAAACACAGTTGTGTAATTTTGTGACCGTCCCTAATTCTGCGGCACTAAAACTATCAGGAACACAGAGATTGTGAGTGAGAGCTGGTGTTGAACAGTATAATCATGTGATTTGCTTTTGCAGTTGTAGTGTGCTGCGTTGCTTACTCTGCACATTGTCATATCAATATGTAGGAATAAGTGTCGAACAATAAACCAACTTTCCCATGCCACTTTTGCATGTCATAGAAAAACCTACAATTTACAGATCAGCTCCATAGATCGGCCCAGTGCAACCAATACCCGATCCAGCTGTTTGAGTCGTTATCGAACCGATACCCCAACCACGTATTGGATCAGTGCCATCTCTAGTAAAAAACCTCATTGCCAGTGCAAACCTATTGTGCAAAACCACACTGCACAATAGACCACAAGTAAAATCTCACTGCATAAGGAAAACTACATTGTAAAACTGCACAGCAAGTGCAAAACTAAAATGCAAAATTGAATTGCAATTGCGAAACTGCATTATAAAACTACACTGCAGGTGCAAAACTGTATTGCCAGCTTAAAACTACATTGCATATTTAAAACTACATTACAAAACTATATTGCATTACAATAAAACTATCACTTTCATCAAAAAGGTAGCTGAAAATGTCAATATTTAATGATTTTGCATTAATATCAATTTCTTTTTCTATATTGCATTGATTTTTTCACCATGTGAAGCCAAACTGGAAAACTCCATCAGGAATATACAGCAGACATGTGGAGATGCAGCGGAAGTGAAGAGGAGGAGGAACAGGTCTGTCAAGTAGATGTCTTTTAAAAGACCACACACTTTACACAAACAAACACACATACACACACCTCTTGCTGTCTTCATGAGGTTTTTCCTTTGTAACTTAAACCTTAACCTCATTAACCAAAAGACTTTTACCTCTTTTAGTTTTTCTACGCCAAAGCTGAATGTTATTTTCATAAGGACCAAAACGTTCTCACAAAGACACAAAAACCTGACACATCTCAGATCTTTCATAACTGTACACTCATTTAGAAATCATCTCCTAGACTGACATTCCTCAAATTAGGTATTGAATTTGTAGCGTGTTTTCACATCTAGATCTCTTTTAAAAAAACAAACTCAGTTCTCTAGAAGTGGTCCAAGACGTGGAGCAGCATAATAGTTGTGTTCACACTATGAGCTGATTTGGAAGGGGACTTAAGTTTTCTTTTTGGTTCCTTCTTTCAGCTCAAACTGGGTACTTTTTCTGTTCACACTAGAGTTCCTCTCAAGCTCTCAGACCTTTACTGCTTGGATAATGGTGTGAACTCCGCATTTGACCCATCTGTGAAGGAGCAGTGAGCTGCTTTCTTCATTGGCAGAGCCCCGCGAGCAGTGCTTGGGGTGCTTACTCTTGAGTATCTCAGTGGTACCGGGATTTGAACCGATGACCTTCCAATCACGGGGTCAACTCTCTTACCGTTGCACTACCAACTTCCACGTCTGAGGCAACTGTATGACTCTCCAGGAGAGCTTTGTGTTCACGAGTGTGAATCGTGATGCAAATTTGGTTCATTAAAAGAAATACATTTGCAGGAAAAACAGCTTGAAGACATGAAGACATGAAGACAAGTGGAAACGTAAAACAGGTAAAGATGAGTCTCTGTTTCTGATCAAAACTTTTATTAATTTGCTGTTCATAAGTGTCATTCTTTCAAAAGTCTAACTTTTTAAAATATATTCTTATAGATTAATGGTATAATATTCACATGAAGACTTGCCATAAATAATTTTGCTTATTGTATATTTTCTAACAAAATTTACAGCAAGCAAAGTACTGTAAATGTTGAATTTAATTGTATTTTTAATGTTCTACTAATTAATTTCAAAACTCTTAATACGTACACCAGATGATGTAGAGAAAACTGAGAATAATTTTGCATTGCTTTAAAAAAAAAATCAGTGACAATTTCTAAAATCCAAAGCAAATGTTCAACAAAATTATAACAATTTTAGCAAAAATTCAAACAATATCAAACTACATTCTCATTGCACTTTGTACATACCGGCAAAACATTTTTAAAGTTCAACCCTGAACATGTTTAGTGAACTGTGAAAGCAAAACTCACGTTATGCCAAAATGCATTCAAATGTGTGTGTGTGTGTGTGTGTGTGTGTGTGTGATATGCTTCAAGTAAAGACTACAATGATGTATTGAAGCAATACACGACCTGCTATTTTTTTGGCCTGTTCCTACACACAAAACCCCAGTCTGTGGATCTGTGTGTGTGTGTGTGTGTGTGTGTATGCATGCCACCATCGTTGTGTGTTCCTTGTCCAATTGCATGTGTGTTGTTGCAGCCCGTGGGCGTTGTGTTGCCCCTCACATTGCGGAATGTGAACGTTAGCACTACGCGTGCGACATGTCTTAGCCGTGAGCTAGAGGAATGCGCGAGCGTTGGTGACGCGGTGGCACGAGGTTAGCATGTAGCTGGGATGTCACGCTGCTCCTGACCCACCCCCTCCACCCCCACCATCCCAGCTCATACACACACACACACTTCCGGCTGCAGGTTTGTGGAGAGACCGGATTCTGGAATGCGTGTTCGTTATTGGGGCTGTGGCTTGGCATGTGCGCCGCTAATCCTTGCGCAAGTCCCGACACGCCTGGAGACGACTAGCTAGTTAGCATAGTGACAGTGACGTTGCACTGGGAGTGGGGGGTGGGGCCTGATGATGGGGCTTCATTTGCATAAATGAAATCTATCAGTAAGTCCAAACAAAGCCATAAACATAAACAGCTGCGAGCCGCGATTAAAGGGGTGATGAACGTTTTTCATGTAACAAAATGCTGCAGGTGTGTGTGTGTTGTACACCCTGACTCTGGCCAAGTCTACATGTCTATGTGTTATGCTGTTACATTTGGGACAATCATTGGGGATAAACTGTTGACCTCCAGCTGCTACAGAGTCCACGCTGGGCTCAGCTGCATTCCTGGCATACCCTAGAGGTGTAATCTTAGATGAAACACTATTCTGCAGGTTTCAGGATTAAGGATCCACCACACACCACCCTTTAAACCCCACAGGAACCTGATATGCAGAGTTTGTGCTGAGATTATAATGTATATATAACTGCATATAAAGCAGTGCTTCCTGTGCAAGGTCTACATTCCCCATAATGCACCTGCTTGGGGACCAAATCCCCCATAATGCACCAGTGCTGGACATAATCTCACATAATACAGCTGTGGTAGTCCCATACCTCTCATCATGCACTTGCACTGACCCCTCTCCAATAATGCACCTGCACTGGGCCCTACGTTCCCATAATGCACCTGTACTGAGCAGAAATTTCCCATAACCCACCTGCACTGAGCAGAAATTTCCCATAACCCACCTGGACAAGGTCTTCATGTCCCATAATACATCTGCACTGAGCCTAAATTTCCCATAAGGCACCAGTTCAGGGCCTGCATCTCCCACAATGCACCAGCATTGCGCCTAAATCTTGCATAACACACCTGTAGAATAGAATAGAATAGAATAGAATAGAATAGAATAGAATAGAATAGAATGGAATAGAATAGAATAGAATAGAATAGAATGCCTTTTATTGTCGCTATACACAAGTACAATGAAATTAAAAGCAACTCCTTCAGTGCAGACATGTATGTAGAAAATAACACAGAAAATAAAATAAATGGCGCAAAAGGTTGCAAAAAGTTCTTCAGCACTATATACATATGGAAAAGAATAAATAAATAAATAAATAAATAAATAAGGTTTTATGTACAGGCCTACATCTTTCATAATGCACCCGCACTAGGCCAAAATGATTCATAATGCACCTGTTCAAGGGTTACATGTCCCATAATGTGGTATGGCCAAATATATACCATTATACCATTTGTTTTAATGTTGTTGTTTTTTTTCACTTGTTTGCTTTATTTAATTTTGTTGATTTACGTTAAACATATTTTTTAATTTTACTCTTAGTTTTATTTTATTGTAAGACTTATTTAACTTTATTTGTTAACTTCAAATTTCTAAATTCTTTTTTTTTAATTGCACAGTCTTAAGATTGTATTCCACAAGATGTTGTAATTGTATAACTATGTATCTGAAAAAAAAAAGTCTTGGATTTTGAAATAAATAAAGCCCTAGTTATAGAATTTAAAATAATGACATCAACCTGATTAGATCTGATTGTACCCTACTGGATAGATTCTTTGGTCAGTTGATTTGTGGGTTTGTTCTGATATTTTTGCAGGTAAGAACTCTTGAGTTCTTACTTAAGTTTTATGTAAAAAAAATTAAGGGGTAAAAACATTTATACTATAGAAGCTGAAGAACATATTTAAATGCATAATTAATAACTGAACTAGATATATAAGTTTAAAGACATTATTTTTAGTGTAACAATGAGAGGCGACGTGCTGATAGAGGGATGTGCAGATGGACGGGTTTGTTCTCTCACTCTTTTTTGCTCTCTCTCTGGAATGCTGCTGTTGACTCTCTCTCTTTCTTTCTCTTCTTCATATTTTCAGCAGCTCGTAATCTGGCCTGCTGTTAGTTTTGGATTCAGGTTAAACCTGTTGTGTTACTGCGACCCACACTCCTCCTCCTCTTCTTCCTCCCCCTCACAGGCTCCACTCCTCCTCCATCCTCCATCTCTTCTTCTCTTCTTCCCTTCCTGCTCTGTAATTTTTCCTTCTTTGCATTTTTACAATTTGCTAACATTCTAATGACATGTTGAGTCTAAAATAATCAGTTCTTACCTCCATCTCTCTCTCTCTCTCTCTCTCTCTCTTTTCTTTCGTTCTTTTAGCCACAACATTGCAGCCTTTAACAGGTGTTTCTTCTCTACCTGAGCAACAGGTTGATTATTTCCCTTCACACTTCAAACAGCATGAAATCTCTTATTTTCTACTTTCTTAACATTTATTTTATCTTTAAATTTTTACCCTTCCATGATTTCTTTGCATAAAAATCCTGCCAAAAGACTGCACCAAAAAAGAAAAATTAACAAATTTAAAATGACAAGATTTTTTTATTGCAATGTTTAATGTTTACTCAACTGCTCAGAACTGTTGAAAAATACTTTTTATTTATTTGTATTTATCAATTAAATTTTCTAGCCTAGAAAAAATAATATGCTGCTCCATAAATTTGACTTGAGCAGAGTGCAAATATATATTCAGTATACGAACCGCTCAATCCCTATTGGGGTCGCGGGGACCGGAGCCCATCCCAGGAACCACGAGCGCAAGGCGGGGACCAACAATGGGCAGACGCCAACACACCGCAGAGCCCAAAATCACATTCACACCTTACAGGGCCAATTTAGAGTTGCCAATTAATCTATATTGCATACTTTTTGGACTGTGGAAAGGAAAGGAAACTGGAACACCTAGAGAAAACCCACACGAACACGGGGACAGCATGCAAACTCCGGACAGAAAGGCCCTACGGCCGACCCGGGGTTTGAACCAGGACCTCCTCGCTGTGAGGTGGCAGCACTAACCACTGCGCCACCGAGCCACCCTTGCAAATATATAATATGTGGAGAATATTGCAATATAAAATAAGAAAGTCAAAATAAACATGTACATCTGGAATTATTTATTTTATTTTTATTTATTTGTTTTATTATTAATTTCATAAAATGTTACATTTCTAGAAAGAGAAGAATATGTGACTATATCCATAATATTTTTATGCAAAACTAAGTTAATAAAGACTTTAGTAGCAATTATAATAATAAAACCAAAATAATAGAATGAATGTGGAATAATAGGCAAATAATTAAAGTATAATTTACTGTTTAATCAAATTCAAATTCAAATTTATTTATATAGCGCTCTTAACAACAGTCATTGTCACAAACCAGTTTACATATAACTGGCCTAAACCCCCCAACAAGCAAGCCTGAGGCGACAGTGGCAAGGAAAAACTCCCTCTAATAGGAAGAAACCTTGAGAGGAACCAAGGACCCTATCCTTCTCTGGGCGACCAGGTGCACGAACATTTAATGCACAACAAGCAATAGTTTAAGATGAGTTGTTAGTTATTTAATTAAGCAAAGATACAAAAATAGTTCAAGGGATATTTCGAATCCCAGGTTGTTGCTGGGCCACTTGCAGGACCCCCCCAGCAACATTAAGCTGAAATTAGTTCAGTATTGTGCTGTTAATTCAGTAGAGGTCCATAGGGTCCAATCCCAGTTGGTTTCATGATGATGTCTCCATGGAGTCCTGGTGCGGGTTCAGTCAGTCAGCATCAGCTCGGGAGAGTTGACAAGGTCAAGCGTCAGCTCAGGACGTCTCCAGGGAATCCTGGTGAGTTCAGTTGGTCAGCGTCAGCTTGGTAGGGTTGAGATGGTCAGCGTCAGCTCGGAGCAGTCCCGGTGAGGGTTCAGTCAGCCAAGGTCATCTCGGGATCAGCTCAGGAACAGCTCGGAAAAAGAAAAAAAGAGAGAGAAGAGAGTTAAGTGCCATACCCTAACCTCCAGCAGTGCTAGAGTAACTATGGCAGCCTAGCTAAGAAGGGAGAGCTGGAATGTAACACAGACATGAGGGCTTCCAGGGGTCTCGGCATGACACCAAACCACCGTCTGCAAACTTGAGCGATCAGCAAGAGTGGTAGGATGACAGCACCAATCCCCCCTTTCACCTTTAATCTCAAATGACCATGAACCCCCAGATCTGGCTTTTAACTAAGAAAAAGGGACTTTAATATCCAAAAGACTGACTAAACAGGTAAGTCTTAAGCCTTGACTTAAAAGCAGAGATTGTTTCTGAGCTCTGAAAACTAGTAGGTAGTTTATTCCACAATTGTGGTGCTTTATGAGCAAATGCTCTTCCCCCCACGGTAACGTTCTTTATTCTAGGTATTACTAAAAGACCTGCGTCTTGCGATCGAAGCGTACGCGTCGGATTGTAGTTGCAAATGAGGTCACTCACATACTGCGGTGCAAGACCATTTAAAGCTTTATAGGTCAAGAGGAGTACTTTATAGTCGACCCGAAATTTAACTAGTAGCCAGTGGAGTGAGGATAGAATTGGGGTGATATGATCATATTTTTTAGTTTTAGTGAGGACTCTGGCTGCTGCATTCTGAACTAGCTGGAGTTTATTTAACAACCTATTTGGACAACCGGAGAATAAGACATTACAGTAATCGAGCCTGGAGGTAATAAATGCATGAATCAGTTTCTCTTCGTCTTGGAAAGATAGCACGTTTCTTAGTTTGGCAATATTACGGAGTTGAAAGAAGGCAGTGCAACTAATGTTAGAAGCATGTACATCAAATGAAAGTCTAAAGTAACACCAAGGTTTTTAACAACAGTACTTGGTACAATGGATAATCCATCAAGACTGACCGTGATGTCAGATAGCTGACTTCTGGTGGTGTTAGTGCCAGTAAGAAGGACCTCAGGCTTATGCAGATTCAGCTGGAGGAAGTTGTCTGACATCCACTTTTTTATGACAATTAAGCATTCTGCCATTTTCTGGAGTTGCTGTCTGTCTTCCGGTTTAGCCGTTATATATAACTGTTTACCGTCCACAAAACAATGAAAACTAATTCCATGCTTATGAATAACTGAGCCTAAAGGTAGCATGTACAGCAAAAACAGCAAGGGACCTAAAACTGATCCCCGTGGTATATTTCACCCTGACGTGTTCTGAGGAATCACCATTTATATTCACATACTGGTAGTGGTCTGAAAGATAGGGTCTGAACCAAGAGAGGGCCACTCCCCTGAGACCAACATTGTGTTCAAGTCTGTCTAGGAGAATGGCATGATCAACAGTATCAAAAGTAGCACTAAGATCAAGCAGCACTAGGAGCGAGGCATAGCCCTGATCAGCAGATAAGAGATCATTCACTAACTTTAGCAGAGCAGTCTCTGTGCTATGGTTTGTTTTAAACCCAGACTGAAACATTTCATAAATCTGGTTTTCCTGCAAGAACGAGATTAGTTGACTGGCAACAACTTTTTCTATTATTTTGGAGATAAATGGGAGGTTAGATATTGGTCTATAGTTTAACATTACCAGGGGATCCAGGTTGGGCTTCTTCAGCAAAGGTTTAATCACTGCTAATTTAAGAGATTTGGGTAAATAACCAATGCTAATAGAGGAGTTAACTATTGCTAGTAGAGGTTTAATCACTACTGGAATCATCTCTTTGAGTAGCCTGGTTTGAACAGGGTCTAACATGCAAGTAGATGAATTTGAGGAAAGGATTAAAGACGTTGGATCTGACTGGTCAACCGGAGTAAATGATTCAAATAAGGTGGCTGTAGTATTAGTACTTGCCTTGTCAAGGCCAGCCACTGTAGTTACTTGAGATTTTAGAATATTCTGTCTAATTAAACAAATAGTCATAAACAAACGTCTTAAACAAAAGTTCATAAATTCACCACTAGAACATCATAAAACATAAAACATCATTTATAGACTGCTAATATAAAATTTGCTCAATTCTTTGTTATTTTTCTTTTATCTTTGAGATATGTCATTTTAAATCTTTAAATTTAATTTGTTTTTAAGTAAGAATATAATTTACCACTCTATAGCTGTATAATATTTACTTTTTCACAAACAACTTTAATAAAAATTATACAAAAATCTTGATGAATGAGGACCCTTCTTTATAACTTGTAACCAATAATTTTTTTTTTTATCCTAAATTGAAATTTTATTTTTCACTGTTAAATCAGTTGGATATTGTTAATATGAAAATATTGTTATTTGTGATTTTTGTTGACAAGGTTTTACAGCTAAACGTTTTGTGAAAGACCTCCCCTTTTTGACATTTTTTAATATGTGCAGATATTTTCTTGTGGACTTTCCTGTTTGTAGTGTAGTTATGATGTAATCGTATGGTAATATTTGTATCACAGCTGCATAGAAATTTGTAAGAGTTTGACAGAACTGTTTAAGATTATGAGCATTACGGGGACTGAGATCTTAAAGGAAGTTTAGCTTGAATGAATAAATGGTTTTTATGTCTCCATCATGACACACGTCCCCACTTTATCAGTGTGTAATCGGGTCAAAGTCCCCATTATGTGGATTTGCAAACACACACACACACACACACACACGTATACATAGACACAGACACACACACACAGACACACACACACACAAGGCTGGGCTGCGTTCCAGTGCAGTGAAAGAGAGTTTCTTTCGTTTCCTCGTCTTGTGCGAGTCGTAACTTGTAGGGTGAAACTGGGCGCGAGGTGCACGCGCACGAAAGAGAGAGAGGTGACGGTGTGTTTGTCTGTGTGTTTATGTGTGAGTGTTCTTGGTGCTCTTTCTCTTCTCCTGTCTGCTCCTCTCCTCTCTCTCTTCTCTTCTCTTCTCTTCTCTCCACTTCTCGCTTCTCTTCTTTTTGTGCTCTCTGCACTCTTCTTCCTCTCTATGTCTCTCTCAACCTGCCCTCATTCCCCTTCTGTCCCCATTTCTCTCTTTCTCACTCACCCTTTTTTCTCTCTCTCTCTCCACCCTCTAATGTCCTTATTCCCTGCCTCTTCTCTCTATCCTTCCTTCTCTCTTTCCTCTCTAATTTCTTTCTTCTCACATTCTACTAACTCCTTTGTCTTACTCTCTCTTCCTCCATCTCTCTCGTTTTCCATCTCCCTCTCCATCTCTTCTCCTTCTCTCCATTTATCTCGCTCTCTCTCTCTCTCTCTCTCGCTCTCTCTCTCTCTCGCTCTCTCTCTCTGTTGCTGAGGTAACATATCATAAGGAATGAAGATAGGAGTGTCTCTGTGGTTTCTTGAATAGAGGTGTGTGAGAATGAGAGAGAGAGAGAGAGAGAGAGTGAAAGTGTGTGTGTTTAAGTGTGTGTGTGGAGGTGGTCCGGGCATGTTGCTCTCGATGTGGTAACCCCCACTATCCCACGGGAACATCCCAACTCATCCAGAGAGTGGGAGAGAGCGGGAAGATGTGTATCTGGAATGAGGAAAGCCATCACACACACACTTCTCCTGAGCTGTGATGGAGTAATGAGCGACTCTTTCACACACTCATGCTCAATTTGCTGTAAACTCCCAGAAACAGAAACCTCAGACCAGCACAGAAGCATAGGGTTCACGACTTACACACCTACACACACTCTCTCACACACTATTGTACCAAAAAATACACATTCACACACATTCATACACATCCATGCACAAACACACACACACACAGTCCCCAAAACTAGGTGGGTCCCCACTTTGCAGATGTAAAGCCTAGGATTTATCCCCAAAAGTAGCCGGGAAAAGAAAAACACACAGATATACACACATACAAACATACACGACATACACACATAGTGCACTAAAACACATACACACATATGCAAAATACACATATACCGTCCCCCCAAAAATGTGAGTGCCCACTTTGCAGATTTGGAGTCTGACATTTGTTCCCAAAAGTAGACTAGAACAGAAACAAACTCACATGTGGCAAAATACACACGGACACACATAGACACCCGCACACACACACACTAATCCTTGTACTTATATAGTAGTGAGGACCTCCGTTGACTTCTATATTACTGTATCTAAATAATACTACACCTAACCCTAAACATAACCCTAACCATAACCTCAGTAACCAAAAGCTAATCTTTCTACACTTTTAGTTTTGCAAATAAACTTGTATTTTTTTTGTAAAAGCAGTTTAAAGAAGTGAGGACCACTAAAAAAGTCCTCACTTTCCAAAAATGTCCTCACTCTGCTGGTTAAAAACTCATTTTAGTTCTCACTAAGTAGCAAGTACAAGAACACACGCACTCTGTAAAATCTGCCACACACCTCATGTGAGGGAAGAATGAGACAGAGAAGAGGAAACTGTTTACGAGTAAGCATTTGTGTATTTATGAGTGAGTGCGTGTATGTGTATATGTGTGTGTTGGTTGAACAAAACTGGAATTAGATCTTACATGATATCTTTTGAGTGACGTATGTCCTACCTATATCTTACCATCAAAAAGTCTGTGTGTGTGGGTTTGTGTGTGTGTCTTTGTGTTCTAGCATACCTACTGTTGGAGACAAATATCAGCTTCTACAACAGCAAAGTGGGGGCCAACCTATTTTTGGGAACCAGAGTGTTTTGTGATTAAGATATTATTAGTATTAAAATGAATTTTTGAAAAGCAGAAATGTGTGTGAGTGTTTGTGGGTGTTCAAGTCTACTTTTAGGGACAAATGTCAAACTCTACAACAGCAAAGAAGGGACCCACCAATTTTTTGTGAGGCTAAAATTGGCGTCACATACTGGTTTTTATATTTAAAATATTCTTAGTACAGCGACCCCAGTTGGCATTAAGCAGTTTGAATAATGAATGAATATCATTAGCAATAAAATGAGTTTATGAAAATGAAGGCAGGACAGTGTGTGTTTGTATGTCTTTATTCTAGTCTACTCTACACCTGCAAAGTGGGGACCAACTTACTTTTAAAGACTAAAACCAGCATTCTGATTGGTTTTTATTTAAGATATCATTGGTATTAAAAATATTTTTTGAAAAATAAAAGCAGAAACGTGTGTTTGTTCTAGTCTACCTTTGTGGACAAATATCAGACCCTACACCTGCAAAGTGGGAACCAATTTATTTTTGGGGACTAAAATGGGCACCCTGATTGTTTTTCACTTAAGACATGATTGGTATCAAAATTAATTTGTGAAAAATAAAGGCAGAAAAGTCTGTGTGTGTGTTGAGCCTGAGGTGTGTGAGGGTTTTTCTCCTGAAGGTGTTCTATTGCCTTTTCTGTTCTGTCATTTTAAGCAATCAGAACATAACCTGGGGCAGAACACTTTAGCTGATCACCAAGTGTGTGTGTGTGTGTGTGTGTATTTGTGTTGGGTGAATGAAACTGGAGTAGGAGATCTTTCACAACATCTGTTGGTTACACCCCTTACTTCTCATCATCTTATCATCACAATGTGTGTGTTTCTACCTAATTTCAAAATAAATATATTCTTTCTTACGCTCACGATGTACATTTATGTGTATTCAATTGTGTGATTTAAAGTTAGATTTAAAAATCCAGCTTTCTATCATTTTTTATTAATCAATTTATTTACTGTTTATTGTAAACTGTAAATTAGGAATAATCTGAATATTTATTAAAAGTGAATCTGCCCGAAGGCATCTAGGTTAATTCCAACCTTGACTATAGCTACCTGAAAGGTCAAAGGCCAAACTGATGCCTGAGCTGATAATGCTCAGTGTGAGTGTGTGTGTAAGTGTGCATGAGTGTGTATGTGCTGGTATTCAGGTGTAATCCCTGGGCTTTAGTTAACAGGTGCATACGTTGCGCTCTTTAACCGCCACACCGAGGTGGTCCAACCTCCCAAACCATTCAAATAAAATGATAAATGTTTTTAAAAATGAAAAATGAAACATTGTTATTAAAATAAATAAGGTATTATATTATTCGGTTGCACTTTCTGTTTATTTCAATATACTGTGATACATTTATTTAAAACAAGCTATCATTAAATTTAAAGTTCTAATCTTGAAACTGAAATGTAATTGTTTGACCTGCAAATTTGATGGAAAAACTTTTCATTTTGTCACTTTTTTCATTTAATTAACATCAAAAAAGGCTTTTAGTAATTCTTTAATCATTTAGCTATTAATGATGTATTGTTTCTATTTAGATTTAGGTTTTACATTGGATTAAATAATTAAATCACACAGCAATATATATATATATATATATATATATATATATATATATATATATATATATATATAAAGTATATGAATATTGTATGGTGAATTAGAATATTTCATCTTCTTTTTTATTGGTAATTATCAAATTACAATAAAAATAATATTATAGATAATTGAAGGAAAGGTTTTGTCAGTTTGAGCCTGGAGAAGAGATTTCTCACGTGGATTGGCGTGGATGCGGTGAGGCCTACTTGCTTGTTTCTTTCTCTCATTCCGGGAATTGAAAGATGGATGGGAGAAATGGAGAGAAAGGGAAAATGAGAGAGAGAGATGGAGGGAAGTGAAAAGAGCTGATGAGAGAGAAAGAAAGAGAGATACTCAACACTGTCACTGACACTTACGCAAATATACAAGCTTTCTGAAAGAAAAGCACTGAGAGAGGAGGAAAGAGAGAAGGAGAAGAGGAGCTAGATGGGTTCGTTGGGATAAGAGAAAGGGGAGAGGAGTAGCAAGGGAGAAAAGAGAAGTAATAGAAAGAGAGAGGAGAAAGGGAAAGGGCTGGAAGGAAGAGAGAGGGAAGGAGGAGAAAAAGAGAGAAAAGAGAGAAAGAGGGGAAAATAAGGGGGGAGAGAAGGGAGAAGAAAGCAAGAGAGTGATAAGGACAGAGGGAAAATGAAAGAGAGAGAGAGAGAGAGAGAGAGAGAGATGGAGAGCAGGATACAGGAGAGAGGAAGTGGGAAGAGAGAAAAGTAGATGAGAGAGAAAAGGGAGAAGAATAGGTGGGGCTAGAGGAATAGAGAGAGAACAAGAGGCAGGTGAAAGATAGAGCGAGAGAGAGTGGGAAGAGAGAAAAGGAGGGAGGGAGAAAGGAGTGAGATTGACAGAGAGATAGAGAATGGAAATGAGAAAGAAAAGGATAGAGAAAATGAGGAGGACAGAGATGAAGAGAGATGGGAGAAGAAAGAGAGCGGAGACACTGAAAGAGTTGGGCAGCTGGGGGAGGTGAGAAGAGGGAGCAACGCAGGAGAGGAGAAACTGAGAAACTGAGTGACAGAGAGAGGAAGAGGAAAGTGAGGAGAGACTGAGCGAAGGAGAGAGAGAGTATAAAAATATGCTGTTAATTTAATAAATTGATATTTCCTGATTATTCACGCCTCGCTCTCTCTGCTGCATCCCTGGTTTCTAGGTGGGACTGTCTGTCCCCAGCATTCATGCATCCCAGTTCCCAATGTAGATCCAAACAGGACACACATTCTCACATGCAAATCACACACACACACAATACACACCCTCACAACATTATTAAGATTTCTAAAAGTAGGTTTTCTTCTTCAATATCACTGCATTTTTATTTGTTCAAAATCTCTAAAATTCATGCTTGGAAAAAGCCTTCAATCACATATCATGTTACAAACATCAAAGCAACAAAGTAAATCAAAGTATAGCAAAGCAGTAGGTTAAAAAGGAGGAACAAATGAAAAGGAAATAGTGCGAGAAATAAAATGAGAGGGAAGGGTAAAGAATAAATAAAATGAGACATGAAGCCTTAAATGTAAAAAAGAAGGAAAACTAAAAAGGTTAAAAGTTTACCTATAAGCTTGTAATTGTGATGGTTGAAATATTCATCAGCTTGTATACATCATTTTTTCTTTCTTTCTTTTTATCTATTTATTTTGCCTCCAATGATTTTGCCTTGATTAAATATTTAAATTTTTTAATTGTATTATTCCTTTGTTCAATACTCAATTAACAGCTGTGGGATTTTACTCTTATCCCTAATTGGCAAATCTTTCACACCTTGCAACTTACTACTTCATCCCACTCAACCACTTCAACTCCTCACTTTTTTTCTTCATTTTACCTTCTGCTTCTGGAAGAAAGAAAAAACTGCCAACTTCATGCTGAAGTCAATGTCGTCTCATCTCCAGTTTCTACAAAAGGGCTAAAAGCATGCAATATAGAATATAAGCATGTGCAAATAAAATACAATAAAAAAACCTAAACTGGGCAAGTAGAAAATGTGCTATTTTAGTTACAATGAAGTATAACAGATGTGCAAATATTGCAGAGAAAAACATTTATAAAACTGCAATCTATTTTTGTGTAGTAAATGTGAGTAAGCTGCAGTAGTTTAATATGAACATATAGACAATAAAAATGAACAGTATTTTTAAGACCACTGTATATAAAATGAAACACAATAAACAAATAGGAGTATAATAAAAGGAACAAATCATATGTCATATATCATATATATATATATATATATGTATGTAGATACATAGATAGATAGATAGATAGATAGATAGATAGATAGATAGATAGATAGATAGATAGATGTATAATAAAATAGCAGTAGATTAAAATGAAAATTGTTCAGCATAAAATTCTATCTGAATAAGATAATAATAATATTTATTATCTAAGCTGAATAATACAATTCAACTTTAATTGTGACAAATGTGTTTAGGATTTACAGATATTTAAAAACTCTGCATTGGATCAAACTGATCTTAATCCTTAAACCTTTAATAAGTCTCAACGAAACGATAGTCATGATTCAAAACCAAAACTGCTAATTGTTTGATCCTGTGTTAAAAGCAGAAACACACATACTAAATCTCTCTTGTCACATTATCATAATAAAAGTCTTTCTCTCGCACCTCACACTCTGGTTTCTGACCCCAAATAAAAAGCTTTTCACACCCGAGCTGAAGAAAACTCAACCTTTATTCCATGTGTTAATGAGCCGCATTCACACACACACACACCTGTTGGAGTTTCTCTCCAGCAGACCAAGGGTTAACACACATACACCTGTCCCATCACACACACATACACACCTGTCGACCAATCAGCAGCCGGCAGCGGAGAAGCTACCTGTCCAGGCGAATAAATTTGGCGAGAAGCCGCAGGAACAAATCAGAACCGCTTCACTCCTGCGGGATAAACACACACTCACACATATATATATATACACACACACACTTACACGCTGACAAGAAAGCACACACTCAAGAGAGAGAAAGAAGTTGGAATAAGGATTTTTATTTCGGAGGCCTCTGAAGAAAGACATGACCAAGGAGATTGAGTAAGTGGAATTTCTTTTTATACACACATACACATATTTGTAGAACTCAAATTTTGCATCTCATAATATGTGTGTGAATGTGTTTGGTTTTGAAGTTTTGTAATGGAATTACAATGTGAAAGATCACAGAGGTCAAAACCAAACCTTTTTTAATCATAAATCATTTGTGAGTGTGTGTTCACTTTTCTAGTGTGTGAGAAATGTGTGTGTGAATTGTACTTTGTGGGGGACACCTGCAGAGTGGGGACCATAAATGGTGCCCCCATTTGGTTTTGGTGTGCAAATCTTTAGAATTAAAATTAATTTTAGAAAAATTAAAAGAGATTTAAGAAAAGTTAGTGAGGTTTTTGGTGTTTAGAGTTAGATTTAGGGGGCAGACAATGAGCACCATAATTTTTTGGAAATGTTCCCAAAAAGTATAGAAGTAAACAGGTGTGTGTGTCTGTATGTGTGTGTGTTTCGCCCCCAAAAAAAACCCAGCAAGGTGTCGGTTGTAGTTTCGCTGCTCTGAGCTCTGACATTTCATCTCACATTTTTGCCGCTGGGCAGCCAGACCCTCGTCTGGAACGACACATGGGGGCAAGTTGGATAGCTGACACCAAAACGCACACACACTCGGAAAATAATCACAGTTATATGTCTGTCAGCTTTTCTTTTCACTGTCCTCCAGGCTCTTACAAAAAATGACTTTTCTCCCACTTTACCGTTAGTGCAGACACTCAATCCAGACCATTTGAAGCAATGACATATAGCATCATTACATGCAATGGCTAAACAATATCTGCACAAATAAATTTTGCCGAAACTTAAATTGTACCGAACTTGACTAGTTTTTCCATCTTGGACAAACTTAAGAGAAAAAACAACACAAACAATATTTGAAGTTGTCTAAAAAATAAGATGAAGGAAGCCCCAGTTTTGCTTTTTGACAATTCTGAGGATTGGTCATGTTGATTTTCCTCTTAAGTCGATTCAGGGATTCAACACGACTTATGTAAAATGTTTAGAAAATGTTCATGGAATACTTGACGAGCTGGTTCCCACTGGGCCACATTCCAGATTCAAAGTTTTGTGGTTTAATTTAGAAATGATTTTACATTTTCTCCAGAACTTCCAATTTTAGGGAGTTTGTGATAATAATGTGGTGGTTTTACTCTTAAATGTGTCCAATAATTGGTTCAGGATAACTGGAATTCTAGATGAGCTGGTTGCCACTGGAGTAAATTCCAGTTTTGCCTAGAGTGTAGAAATTACATTATATTCTATTCCAGAACTTCATGCCATGTACTCTTTAAAAATAAGTGAACAAAAGATGAAACAAAGACACTTGCCCACTCAGAGCTTCTTTTTAATTTGTGAGAATTCCAGATTTTGTTCTTGTTGGTTTCATGTCTGTTTTACTCTTAACTTTGCCCAATATTTTCTTAACAAATTACATAAAAAATTTAGAAAAAGTTTACAGAATTTTTCACAAGCTGTTACCATTTGAACCAAATTCCAGATTCAAAGTTTTATTCCCATAGGTAGAAATTAAATGATATTTTTCCAGGATTTCTCACTATGCAAACTGTTTAAAATAAGTCAACGACTATTTCACCCACCACAGAGCTTCTCTTTTGGCACTCTTGGCTCTTTCCTGAACTGTTAGTGCAGGTGCTGTTACCTGCTGTTTGGTCAGCTGCTGATCTACAAGGTGCTGAATCCCAAACCTAAATCCCACTTGTTTCTGTGTTGGTTGTAAGTGATCCCTGACTAAGTACACTCCAATCTTTCTTCAGTTCCCTCTATCCATTTCGAACCCCCTGCTGTTTGAGTTCTTGCCCTCGGGTAATGAGAACGCATCAAGATTTAGGGAATCAGCACAGTTGTTACCATTTTACTCTAATTGGCCGGACTGGTGCTTTAGCAACTAAAAGTGCTGCAGGCTTCGGGCGAAACTCCCGGCTGGATTAACACAGTCATTAGGTGTATTGCCACACGTCTCGGTCTATTTCGAAACGGGTGGCTTCCACGTTGCTAATAAGAAGAAAATGTCCCTTGGCTCTCAAATTAATAACTTGAGAACCTGGAGAAATGACATGTATATCTAATCCAGTTTATTTCCGTTTGCTTCTTTTTTTCTTTTTCTTTTAGGGCTCTGGTGTTACAGAACGAGTATTTTAGTTACCCCAGATACCAAGACAGTTATCTCATGGATACCTGGAGCTACCTCGCTGAAAGCACGGACAACGGCAAAGTCAAGCCCCGGCTGTCGGCCAGCGACGACGACATCAGCCTCTTATTCTACGAAACATGCAAGGTAAAAAAATTTACTTCAGTTTCCAATATTACTTTGTTATTTTTGTCTTAACACAGCCTTGTTCTTACAAAAATACAAATGGTTCCACCAGTTGACACTCAGTTCCTTTCTCCTCCCAGACTCCCAAAGAACAGAATATGACACGTGGCGGAACTGCCTTCAAATCGGTCGACAGGTAAGAAACCCAACTAATATTGTCACTTGTGCTTGATAATCTCCAGTTTCTTTCACTTATCTATCTAAGGCTGGTTGGTTCCACATCCTGCCCGAATAAAGGAAAAGACAAGAGGCAGGCATAGAAAGAAAGTCAGCCGGTTAAAGGAGTCTTTTATTTTCAGAGTCTCCTGCCACGCCTCCGCTGTGTAGAGAGAGGGCTAGTGAGATTAGATCCAGCTTAACTGAGGTCAGAGCTGGTTTTTAACGATGCTAATCCCTTTCCCCATCCCACCCTAAAGATGGCTGAGTCACTCGCCTATTGTGATGGTGAAAAATGGCCGCTGGGCTGCTAGCGGCGAGAAAGGCAAACAGAGACTGAGAGTTGGATTAGGCTGCAAACAAACACCTCCCACCAGCGTTCACTCTCTCTCAGCCTCGACTTTCACGCACCGCAAACAGTGTCGAGATTGAGCGATGTTTCTTGTTGATTTTAGCAAATGCAAACCAACTCGTATCATATTATACAACTGTGGAAGTTAAGTCAACTCAATAAGCTAAGATTTCACACTAAAATTTGCTTCTCAGAGTGCTCCTCACTGTTTGTAGATTCTGTTGTTACCCAAGAACAAATCTCAATTAGGAGAACATTGGTGCATATCAGAATTTTGGTGTAAACAGTGAGTTTGAATAATAAATTTCTTAAGAACAGTTGACGAATGAGGTCTAATATAACTTTTCAATCAGGGCGCCCAACGGCTCATCCCCAGACCTGGTCACCATGGAGAACTCGGCCCACATCATGAAACTGCTGTCCGACAACATTTCCCACAGCCAGTCACAAGTTGCAAAACAGACCTCGCCACAAGGTAACCACAGCTTTGCTCAGGCTGTCGCTGGCGACAGCTATGACAAGCAGGTCATCAGCATCTTCGACTCGTTCCTGCAGAAACCATGGCAAGCCATGAATTCCTATCCGGACGCTAACGCAGAGGTACATCATCTTCAAAAAATTTCAGTATAACACCCAAAGTTTTGCAGATTCATTTGTAAAAAATGCAAAAATGTAACAAACAATAACATTGTGGCTAATATTGTTTACAGACCATGAGTTACACTGAGAACTTTGTGCACCCAAGTCCTGACTATTCCGACTCCTGCTCCAACGCCTCTCCTGGAAAATACAGGTCAATCATCTTTACTCTAAATATTAGACCTTAGCCTACACTTTCTGAAAATTTTCACTTGAAGGTGGCACGGTGGCACAGTGGTTAGCACTGTTCCTTCACAGTGGGTTTGATCCCTGGGCCGTCTGTGTGGATTTTGTCCAAAAGCATGCACTGTAGATTGATTGTTGACTCTAAATTGCCTCCTGGGATAGGTTCTGGTCCCTGTGACTTAAGTGGTTAAGATCCAGAGCAGTTGGTAGTGTAATGGTTAGGGAGTTCCCATGATTGGAGGGTTGCTGATTCAAATCCTGGACTGGTAATGGACCACTTAGGTACTCATGAGCGTGGTACTATCTCCAAGCTACTGCTCCATGGACACTGCCAAAAAACTGCCCACTCCGTCTTCATGGATGTGTTTGGGGCAGATGTTGCATGTGGTTGTGCTGTGTTTACGATGAAAAATTATCACTTATAAAACTTAAATCTGAACTTTTTGAACTTCCAGATTCAGACATTTAACTTTCTAATAATCATCATTCTGACTCGCCTGTTTGTAGGAACGATTTCCAGTTTATTCTTGGAGCCCCACAAGCCTCCCAAAGCAAGAACATCGATGTGCCCATGGTGTACCTGAACAAGGGCCAGTTTTACCCCATCACTCTGCAGGGCGTAGACAGCAGTACCACATCAACGTGCACCAAAGTCAAGGTGAAAAACCAAAAACGCAATACTCTTTAGCTGTGGTTACGTTACAATTTTCCCAAGATTCCCACTAAAGAATTCTCTAGAACCCTCTTTTTAGATGGTAACTTCTTTCAGAATCAGAAGATTCTTAATTGTGCATAGTCAAATGCCAAAATTTCAAAATGTTATGATTATATGAGCAAAATTAATTCATATACATTTTAATATATGGATCAATAAAATAACAAAAGTTATCTAATATCACCAATTAATTATTAGTTATTAGTAACATTATTTTGAATTTTGGTTTCATATATTTATTCATTTTAGGATTTATCTTCACTACAACGTCATTCCTACTTATGACTTACAAAAAGTAATGTAATTTTAGTTTTGTATTTACGTCCTGTGTTCGGTGGTAGGATATAAAGTTAGAATCACGATGTGTGTAAAGTGGCACTTCGGAATTGTCCGACCTGCAGACCAGGATTTTTTGGGGATCTCGTCTGCCCTGGTGACGCGTGTGTGGGATTTAAGGTTTTAGAAGTAACTGCGTCTTTACGTTGTCTTTGCGTGCAAATCCAGTCGGGCCTGTAGCCTTTAACACAGAGGTTGGTGTGTTGTTTTACGCACACACACATAAATACACACTCACCTACATATATACACACACACACAGTTATGCCTGATGACAAGCGTGTGTGCTGTAAAACAACTTTAGAAAAGGTTAAATACTTTTCGTAACAGTTTCTCTTTCCTTGTTCCTTCTATCATTACTCCCTCTTGTCCTCCCTATTCTCTTCTTTCCCTTTTATTTCTCTCGCTCCTTTTTTTCCTCTATCTGTTTATCCTTTTCTCTCTCTCACTTCCTCTGTCCATCCTCCTTTACTCCTTCTCTTCCTCCCTCACACCCTTTCCTTCTATTCTCTCTCTCTTTCCCTCCATCTCTTCCCACTCCCTATTTCTCTCCCTCTCTCTCCATCTCCCTCTTCCCCTCTCTCATTTCCTTCTCTACCCCTACATCCTCTTCTTTGATCTCCCTTTATGTCTGCTTTTCCCCCTCTCCCTCCCTCTCTTCTCTCTTTTAATTTCTCTCTGTCCCTCTCTCTCTCTCTCTCTCTCTCTCTCTCAGACGGTGATCATGGCTGTATTTGAGAATGATAAAAGTCCTGAGATGCAGTTGAAGTGCTGGAACCACTGGCATGCACGCCAACCAACCGCCAAGCAGAGGGTCATTGACATCGGTACGGCACACACACAGACACACACACACACACACACACACACACTCTTTCTCATACACTCACCGTTTAACAATGAGAGGACAAGCTGTTAGATATTCTTCATGTATTTATAATTTTTCATTTGGTTCTTTTCTCCAGCCGACTATAAGGAGGTGTACAGCGGCATCAGCAATCTTGAGGAGGTGGCCTTCAACGCCCTGTCCTTCACCTGGAACACCAATGAGGATGCCAAGGTACACACACACACTCGTCTGCCTTGTCACCTGTTCGTGAATGTGTGTTCTTGCGTGTGTGTCAGAGGGCCAGAGGAATTTCTGGCATGTCACCTCCCCGGCACCTGTCATGACAGCAGGTAGAAATAAAAGAGAGAGAAAGACATATATAGAGAGAGAGAGAGGGATTTCCTTAGGCAGTTTAGGGCGGGAACGACGAAACCAAAAACAGGTGGAGGAAAGAAAGAGCATCAAAGACGGGGTGAGAAAAAAATGTAGAAAAGAAAATAACACACCTGATAATTACCACGTCTGAATAAAAAGAGAGAGAAAAAACAGAGAGAGGGAGGGAGGGAGATGGATCCTAGCTGGAGAGAAAGAAAAAAGGATAAAAGAAAGAGCTTAATGTTTTATAAAAGCAGACGGATGATCGATTAATTTGATCATTTCTTCTCTAACAATCTGCTTCATCCGCACTCGTTTAAATCACTCTCTCTGCCGCTTTTCATTTTGCCCTCTCTGCCTCTCGACATGTGCCTTCCTGTCCTGGGTGTCCCCGCTGTTCTCCTTTACACACCTTTTTCCTCCCAAATCAGCTCCCCGCGTAATCACGTCCTCCACAAGTTTCCATTAGCAACACGTGTAATAATAAGCTTAAGGGTGTTTGTGAAAAATATTAGCTTATTGTGTTTTCTGCAATTCAATACTTGTATCATATCTTAATATCTAAGATCTAATATGAAGTTATAATATCTATAGCTTGAAAAAAAATATTGTTCGTAATTATGTAACCTAATTAAGAACATGTGCTATATTTCTATAAGCTGGACCTTGTGAACTAGCAGTTTAAGAACTTCACAAATCTGATGTTTCTTATGAAGTATGTAAAGAATAAATTTGAGGCATGAAAACGTAAGAAGTTTTGGGGAATGAGGTCAAACAACAATAATCATGAATTTTGCATTTCGCAGGTGTTTATCGGCATCAACTCCCTCAGCACAGACTTTTCCTCACAGAAGGGAGTTAAGGGTCTGCCTTTAAACCTGCAGATCGACATCTATGACTGCAGCTCCGGATCCAACCGCCTGATCCACCGAGCCGCCTGCCAGGTCAAGGTCTTCTGCGATAAGGTACGATAGCTTTTATTAAAATACTAGCAGTCGATTAACATGTAAAAAATGTTACGTATCTAAAAGTGAGACTTAAATTAAATCACTAGCACCAGCTAAAAGTCACATTTTAAGTTATTCCTAAAAGTGAGATGTCAGTTTTCTAAAAATGTAAAAATAGTAAAAATAGATTAACAGTGTCAAGTGAGACTCTATGTTGGCGTTCCTTAATTAAATCGCTAGCACCAGCTAAAAGTCGTATTTTAAGTTATTCCTAAAAGTGAGATGTCAGTTTTCTAAAAATGTAAAAATAGTAAAAACAGATTAACAATGACAAGTGAGACTCTATGTTGGCGTTCCTTAATTAAATCGCTAGCACCAGCTAAAAGTCGCATTTTAAGTTTGTCAATTTCTAAAAAAAATGTCAACTTTTGAAAAAGATTAACTTTCTTTAATTAAATCACTAACCTTGACTAAAAGTCACATTTTATGTTTGCCAATTAGAGGGCTAAAAGTGAGACGTCAACTTACTAAAATAAAGGCTCTATTTTAGCTCACTTTAATCGAATCTTTAGCACAAAAAATAGGTTACAATTGTGAAGCTGCCGATTAGAAGGCAAAAAGTGACATTTGTCTTTCTAAAATGCAATCATGAATGAAATTCACATCTTAGGTTTGTCACTTGTCACTTTTAAGTGCTAAAAGTTAGATGTTAACTTTTCAAATAAGGTTTAATCTTTAGTTACAGCATTGACATTACTATGTGAAACTGCGATATAACAGCATCGGGGGAGGTTTTGTTAATTACAAGTGAAATGAGTTTCGTCTCCTAACGTTAACCTCTCACGCTTCAACTGCCACATTCTTATCTCATGGTGACTCTTTCAGGTAGAACTTACGTTCTTCTCCCTCTGCTTTATATCTACTGCTGCTTCAGACACTGCATTGATCCCATTGTTGCGTTTCGATCTGATAAGAGCTAGTCTTTTATCTGTTCCAGCTACCTGCCCCAGGGGCGAGAAGGGAACCGTGCGGTGTCGGACTGGTTTTTTAGGCTTTTTAGCTCTGCGTTCCTTTGGACGCAGAATGAGGAACTCCTATGTTCCGGTGTCTGCACAGTGACGTCGTTGTCACACGCTGCTATGATGCCAACTCCAGATTAAACAACCAAAACAAAAGTTCAAGAATCACTTGTGAGCAGTTGCTAAATTGTAGATTGTGATTTTTGACAGGGAGCAGAGAGGAAGATGAGGGACGAAGAGCGTAAGAGGACAAAGAGGAGGGTCAAGGGAGGAGCCGATTCCACCAACGGCGGTAAGTGATGCCAATCACGTCGAGCCTGGATTTTCCAACTGCAGAACTTCACACACTGGCACCTGTTTAATTTTTAGTGGAACAACCTTGGCACCACTTCCAAGAACCTGCACTGCCAAAAACTTTATTTGCTGTGGAAAAGACATGGCACCAGTTACAAATTGGGAAATGGCACTGACATCAATTTTACTTCCAGTAGAAAAATGTAGCATCTTTTGCAAATTGCGAACCAGCACCGGCACTTGATTATATTCAGTGGAAAAACATGGCACCGATTCCAAATTGGGAAATCACAAATAACCAGTGTCAAATTGGGAACCAGCATCAGCATCAATTTTGTTTCCAGTGGCACTGGTTCTGATACAAGCCAGAATAGGGTAGAGTTGTCCTGTGCGAATGTTCCTAACTCCTGATTTTTCCTGTTTTACTCGCTCTTTTCCAAATCAGCCGGAAAGCAGACCCTGGTGTCCAGCTCGGTTGGTAAGGACTGCACCTTCTTCAAAACGCTGGAGGACCGAGTGACCCAGCCGGTCCTGTTCATCCCTGAAACACACTACAGCAACATGCAGCGCCTGGTACGTCTCACAAACACGCACACACACATACACACCTACAAACACACACATGGGACACCTCCAGGAATCCCGGGATTTGCGGTTAGCCTCTGAGTTGTCGAGTCACGTCGGATAACAGCCTCCGGGCGAAGGAGCGAGGGAGAGCGCCAGGAAAAGTGTGGGAAAATATGCAGCGGAGGGAGGGAAGGGAAGGGAAAGAAAGAAATGCTGGGAAAAGAGGGAGAGAACGAAGGAGGGAATGAGGGAATGAGGGAGGGAGTTTACATGACAGCGAGAGCGAAACTCACCTCAGGAGGAGACGGACACGCTGACTGACATGAGAGATTAACACACTCAAACACACACACACGCAAACACACACTTGACTCAGCCTTATTCCACCGGTGTCCCAGGGGCGCTTTTTAACCGTGTTTACACTGCCGAAGAGAGAAAGTTCTGGACGGTGTTCTGACACGCTGTCCTTTCCCACACTCGAGTGTGTCATGACATGCGGGTGTAAGTGTGTTCATGTATTTGAGAAATACACACTGCACCATTTAAGAGTGTGATGTGACACACTAGCAGCATGTGTGTGTATATGTGTGTTGAAATGTACATCTTATCTGGAAACACGCACACAGAAACACACACACTGGGCCATTTAAGAACGTGTGTGTATGTTTATATGATTATGGGAACAGACACCGATCAGGCAGTTAGATACACTAAGTGTGTATGTGTGTGTGTGGGGCTAGGTTGCACCTGCCCAGGTGAGGGTGTAGATAAGATCGATTACAGCTAGTGAAATGAAATGTGTTTGCTCTACGTGTCCGAATCTGCAACGGACCCCCGCCATCCTGCCACTTGCCCCCCTCCACACCGACGCTGATGTTATCTGCTCTCCACTTTCCCCCAGCAGGCGCCCCCTACCAGCCTGGAGGAGTGTGAGAGGAGCTCGCTGAAACGTGGGAGCAGTTTCACAGACGGGGTAGAGCCGGGCAGCAGTCCCCCCTGCAGCAAACAGCCCCGCCTGCAACAACAGAGAGGTACAAACACTACCACAACACAAACATAACCGGCACACGCAGTACTAACCCCTCCCTGCATGCAGAAAGATACAAACACAACCAGCCACAAACGCTATCACAACTCAAACAAAAACCAACATACACAATACTAACCCCCACTGCAGCAATCAACCAGCAGAGAGGTGCAACCACAAACACAACCAACTACAAACACTACCACGACATAAACACAACCAACACAATCGGTACCACACCTGCCTCCACCCATCACTTCACCCAACAACCAAAACACACACACACATATACACATTAATACACCACCAGCACACACATCCACCAAAAACAACATGCAACCAACAACACTTGCACAACACAACCACAAACAATACAGTGAGCACCAGCACTAGAATCTCCACCCATCTACCGTAACACACCCAAAAACACAACGTAATACAAACACTTCCACCACATACAACCAGTTTGCTAGCGTAACAGTTAAGGAGTAGGCCATGTGATCGGAAGTCCCACAACAGTAAAGGTACTCATGAACAAGTTACCGTTCCCAAGCTACTGCTCCCTAGGCACTACCAAAAAGCTGCCCCCTGCTCCTTCATGGATGGGTCAGATGCAGAGGTGCTGTGTTCACAATGACAATCATTCATGTTTTTCCCTCTGCAGTTCTTCTCTACGTCCGTCAGCAGGCCGAGGAAGTTTATGACGCCTTGATGCTGAACTCTCCCACCCTGAAAGGACTCAGACAAGCGGTTGGTCACACTTCCCTTCTTTCTTTCTCGTTTCTTTCTATCATACCATGCATCTCATTCTCACACTTGTGCAAATCTCTCCGTTCTCACCAACACGTGAAATCACTGAAACTCATCTTCTGTTCTTTTGCCCTCTCAGATTTCAGAGAAGTACGGCCTGCAAGAAGACACCATTGGGAAAATCTTCAAGAAGTGCAAACGAGGGTGAGACACATCTTCCTTAGTGCTCATTGTTTCATTTTTTTTATTTTTAGTAGCTATTCGGAAAGCCTGAAATTAAATTGTTCCTGGTCATTCGGTTACTTGGCATTCGTTGTTTAAGGTGGAAACACAAACATGAAAAATAGGAATATTTAAGAAATATAATTAAGAAAAATAAGAAGTAATGAAAAGTGAGAAAGTGTGAAATATTTTAGAATGAGTTTTCACATTACAACTTAATAATTTTTCACATTGTGACAAAATGTTTTAACATTATGTCATAAACTTTTTATGCTAAAGCTTGATTACACAAAGTAACATTAACATTATGTTATAACACAAATTCATTTCAACTTTATAACGTGATTTTTTACAACACACCTGATCCATTTTCACACCACAAGCTGAAGATTAAAAAATTATGTGAAATCAGGGCCACAACAACATTCTGATAAATGTTAAAATCTTCTCCTCGCTTTGCAAAGCCGACTGTTTGGTCCTCGACTCCTTCGTCAGCTCTGGAGGAAGCGAAGCTGTCAAACCGGGCCGACTGCAAGCCTGTGGAATGTCATAATCACTGCTCCCTTTACAGGAAAAAAAATATATCTTTCTTAACAACAAGGAAACAAAAGGAAGAGGGTTGACGAGAGATTCGTGTCGCGTTTTTTAACCTCTACAAAGGACAGATGAAGGAGAGATAAGGGAGAGATTTTTATTAGTTATGATTGGGCAAGGCAGAAACTTGGTTGCGTAATTATGATTATTAAGTACTAAAAACCCCTCTTTTATGCACTTTGCAACTAGTCATGTATTAAATGTGCATAAAAACTGCAGCACTTTAATATGAATATGTAGAGAATTTAAAAAGAATTAAGTCAAAGTCAAAGTAAACTTTATTGTCATCTCTACTATATACACGTACATACAGAGACAAGACAATGTTGCTCCAGTTTCAACAGTATGAACCGAATACAAATTATAAACACAAATAAGTCACATAGAATCAGCAAAATATATATACATAGGCTAAAAAATATAAAAACTTTAAACAAGAGGTAGAGAAAGAGACAATGTGCAATAGTTACATGTGGAATTCAACTGCAACTTTGGTCCTGGGATTTCATTTTGGGTTTAGTGTGCATATGACCTGTGCAGAAAAATTTGAGAATTCTAAAGAGGCGATGAACAATAACACTCAATAAGACATGCAAATATCGCAACAACAGTCAAGTGATGATACAATGATGACCAGTTTAATTTAACGATGTAAATCCCACTTTCCCCGCACAATATGACGTTATATCGACTTCTATCAACTTAACTCAAACACGAAACGATATTATACGATACAATGTTTTATCGATTCAACAGACAACGATATGACGTCTGCCAATATCACAGAGTCTGCGAAGATACAATTTAGACAAAATCATATGCTGATCTAACACCATCACTTCCATTCATATCTAGTCGCAAAAATAACATTTGACATTTTTATTCAACTAAACTTTTGAATGAAAAATTTACCAAGCATTCTTAAGAAGAAATTTGTTCTTAAACCAACTTACACAGTTTTCTTATTTGAGACTGAGTTCTTTGGTAAGAATAGAATGTGAAAAAGGTGAAGAGCACTATTATGCAAATTTTGTTTGTGCAAAAATAGCTTATTGGCTTTTCCTCAAATCTACAGTTGTACAATTTAAACCTAAATTTAAAAGTACAAATTCAAGAATAACATACAGTCAAATCTTGGTGAATGAGGCTCACATCTTCTCTTTTAATAAAAATGGACCTCCTATAAAATATAAAGTGATATTACAAGTTTTAGATCGATGTTTTCATTTTTGCTTGATGTTCAATCAATGTATCAAAGTAGATCTATGTATCGTTACAACCCTAATTTTTAACTTTAAATCATC
This sequence comes from Distichodus sexfasciatus, assembly GCA_032718565.1. Lineage (NCBI taxonomy): Eukaryota > Metazoa > Chordata > Actinopteri > Characiformes > Distichodontidae > Distichodus > Distichodus sexfasciatus. Next base: position 228,176 of record JAVGVS010000348.1, on the reverse strand, counting down.
TTTTTTGCCTTTTCTGATTCATTTGTGCCTAAACTCATTAACACAAATTAATATTATTTTCAAAATAATTGCAGTTACATTGATCGTAGTGGTTTTGCAATCACATTTGGAAGCATTTTTAAAAAATGATTGTTATAATGTGAATGATGTTACATTATAACCTGAAGATGAATGTATATAAAAAATTTTAAGCTACACACTTGTTTTACAAGCGTCTTGGTGTCTGTAGTCAAAGCCCAAAGCATCTGGGTTTTGTGATGGAGAGGTGGAGGATGAACCCTCAGGCATTTTTGGGAGAGCGAGACGAGTCAGACGACATTCCCTCTCTCTGTTTCTATCTTTCTTCCCTCTCTCCTTCCTGCATCTTGTGCCTGTGGCACTTGCAAAAACAATCACTCTGATTTATCAAGCAGAGCTGCGGGCAAACAGATCTGTTGGATTTTTACTTTCGATTATGTAGGTTCTTCTGAAAAGTCACTGTGACTTTAAATTTACTTAATTAGTAGGGATGTAATGATATATCAATTTACACAGATACATTGATTCACTGATATTATAAGGCCTGTTTCTTGTAGTAAGTATGAAAAGTTATGTAAACACCCAAGGATTTTTTGGCTAACCTTCTACTTCTTCCTTTTAGGATTTTCGTAAACATGGATGACAACATCATCGAACACTACAGCAACCAGTCGACGTTCCTCATTGACATCTCCGGCGACATTTACAATCACTTCCAAATCACGCTAACTGAGGTTTAAGGTTCTGCCCCGGTGACGTTCCAGTCAATCACAAAGCACTGCTGTCAACATAAAGCAAACAAACAACAAGAAAATCGCAGGTGTAAATAGCTCTCACATTCGGGTTTCGATTATCATTATTGTTTTTGTTTTTTTCCACTAATTATCAGAGCAGTTACAAATTGTAAATATGAATTTGTATATAGAAATAAGTATCATTAATGAGAGTTTAAGTCTGTTATGGTGATTAATTTTGCAATGTTTTTATAACGCTTTTTCGCAAACGCCCTTCCAAACCGCTGCTTTCCATGGGCAAATCATTTCTGAATAACAATTTACAGTAGCGGTTTTGTGAACACAGACGGAAGCAAATTCATAAAAATCATCATGGAGTGAGAAAATGTTAGGTTATAGTGCTAAAATTATGACGTTTTAATGTGGATGTGTTGCATGTAATGTGTTGCATTATAACTTGAGAATTGTCATATAATTATAATGTAAAAATAGTTAATATAGTTAATAACCTACGATTTTTCATGTTAAAACGCAATATTTTTCACATTATAATGTAATACTTTTTCCCCTTATAACATAATATTTTTTTCACTTTTTCATGCTATCACACTTCCGTTAAACACGCTACAAATATGGCTGGCTTTTTCCAGCTAAAAATTTTTCCCACAAACACTTCCGGTCGGAATTACAAACTTCATGCTTGCCTGCCTGTTTCACATCCGAATCTGCCTTGAGTCCGGACGATAAAAGGCATTTTTTCGGACTTCACATGTCACACATTTCTGTCTTCGGCGCCGAATTTCTTTCTCAGTGTTTGTCGTTTTGTTTCTACATTTTCGCACCCCAAATTTTTCGGTTGACGGAAGTTAGTGCTTATCCGGCGCTGCACATTTCCGACACTCCTCTCGTCCTAATTTAATTTCTTGGAAAGAAAGTCCAAATGAACCACTTTGGAAATGAGATTCGCCAGGAAGAAAAAACAAGATGAACTTTGAATTTTATCCAGAATTTGTGTTACATTTCAACTGCTTTTTGTGCTTCTGTTTTTGTATTTTCTTTTTGTATTTCACCTGGTTTTATACGGAAAATAAAATAAAAATAAAGAAAATAAATCCAGTTGTTTGGAGTGTGAATAATAGCTAAAATTATAATTTAATTCTTCTAACAGACAGCTAAGAAATTATTCCTTTGTTATTATTCTACCAAGCACTTATCAAGAATTAGAGTTAACCTACATTACTAAAATTACAAATTAAAAGTAAGGTAAAGCATCAGTGAAGAAAGCCTTTAAACATTTTTACCGTGTGAGTCTTTGGAAGTGATAAGCAGCTACTGCACATATGCATATGGCTCCCTCATCACATAACAGCTTAACACTTAACATATGAATCTTCAGTGTGTACATAATTCCAATTGTGACACTAATGATGGTTTTCCAGCAAAGCAGCAGTGACCTACGTAATGATCTCTGAAAAATTCCAGTCCTTGTCCATCATACAAAGCATATATCTAAAACTCGGCTGAAACGGTGATTTTACACCCACAAATCAGAGACAGATTAGTATTCCTGTATTCTTGTTTACTACATAAACTGGCTGTTATAAAAACATTTCATAAAAACAATTTATAAAAACATTTAAGTATTAAGTATGAATTGACAAACATAATTTCATGTTTCTATAACCAACCTAAAATTGCCAACCTACTTGAGTAAAAGTTCTATAGTGTCTTATATAAACAATTTTATAACTGATTTCAACTTTTTAACTGATTTCAAACTTAAATCATTGCCTGTTAATAACAAATTTTTACAACTTTTTAATGTTAAAAATTACATTGACAGTATATTGCACCTACAATGTATTTTAACACTTAAAAACTAGTAACACAGTTCTTTTACCATGTAAGTTTTAAGATTTTAGACTTGGCCGCCATGTAAATACAATAATATTAAAACTTCAAGAATTTATTTGATATTGGACTTTACATCACATAGTTTATATTGACAGTTTACATTAAATACTTACTTTGACTTTGGTAGTTTTGCAATTTTAGGTTGATCCTGCAAGCTTGAAATTACGTTTATCAATTTATCATTAATTTGTCAATTACATTCATGCATTTAACATATTTATAAACACAAATATAAGACGTTTTTATTTTTTAATAGATGTCCAATATATGAAAGGAGTTTTGATGAATAATGCTAGATTAAGCCAAGTTTGGCTTATCAAAGACTCGTCTCCTTTGGAAACAAAAACCCAAAATACACATACACAAACACACACACGCAGTCAGGATGCCAGCAGTGGGCGGAATGTCGGTTTGCGGTGAAACACACACACTTTATCATGTTGCTAAATCTCACCAACACAGAGATGTAACACTCTACAGAATGTGCAGGAATCTTGTCATTTCATAACTTTAATTAAAAACCGCATGACGGTTTTACGTGACCTTTTTACTAGAACTAACAGAGTGAGGAAGATAAAAGGTGCGGAAGGTAATTGGTGGAATTTGGGTCAAGGTGTTCTACTTTTTTGTAGGTTGTTTGTGTAACACTTCACAAAAATAAGTGTGTAAGAGCTAAAATAATGCACAAGTCACGATGAGTTAACGCATTCACTTACAGTCAACCTATTGAGAGTTCGGCATGTAAAGTGTGTGAACCTCTTAAATAACTTTGTACATTAATAACACACATACATAAGACACGTGGCTGAAAACTAGAGAACTAAAAATCAGACCAAAACCAAAATGTGTTCATTAAAAAGACAATAACAGGGTTGTTTTGATATTTTCACGTCAAATACATGCATAAATGAAAAGCTCTGAGCCTTCTGAAAAACACAATCTCAAATTCCTGTAGTCATATAAACACACAAATATTAAATTATTACAAAACTATTTCTTTGTTAGTAACATGCTTAGTAGTGCAAGAAATATAAATTTAAAGTTAAAACTGCACAAGAAATATGAAAGAGAAAATATTTCAAGCAAGTTTTCATAGTAAATGCAATTTAAATTAAATTAAAAATATGAATTAACAAACATAATTTCCACATTCTATGACCTACAATTGCTAACCTACTTGAGTAAAAGTAGTGAAGTATTTCACATAAACAGCTTTAATTAAGTTATACATTTATATAACCAAAATTTTAACAATTTTCAACCTTAAATTATTGACACACACAATATAAAAAACACCATGTGGAATAAATGCCAACGATATATTGTTCTAACATAAGACAATAAATAAAGAGATTAAAGAATGCTCAGACATGTTAAACATTTCAGAGGGTTAATGTGAAATCTAAATCCGGATTGACAAGCAGAAAAATGGATTTAACTGGAGCTGGAACCCTGATTAATCAGAACCCTCATCTCTCTCTTTCATCTTTCACTTTTGCTTTCTTCCTTTTCACAAGTGTACCAGAAACACACACACACACACACACACACACACACACACACCTTTATCAGATGCTGATGAGTTTCACCTTCTTGCATCAATTGGGAAATTGTTTGTAAAGAGTGATTGTGTTTAAGTTTTTACTCATTTATGCTGTGTAAAGCAACCAAATCTAGAATAAAAACTCTCACTTGGGATTAGAACTGACCAACCCACAGAACATTTTTTAATCATGATGTTTTGATTCTTTCTCATCTTGCTATAGTGTACAGGTGTGTGTGTGTGTGTGGATGTGAGTATGTGTTTGTGGTGAGGGCCCAAAGCGTCCCCAAAAAGACAGAAAAACTTGTACAATTTTTTGTAGCTTTGTGGGGACATGTGTGTATATGAGGACTGGTCCTCAGTGTGTGTTTTTTTATGTGTGTGTTTGTAGGCAGGTGTGTATCTTTGTGTGTGCATTTATAGCTACATGAGTGTGAGTATGTGTGTATGTGTGTTTAGATGCTCATTTATGAGTGGGTGTATATATGTGTTTGTATGCAGGTGTGTATGTTCGTGTGTGTTTATGTGCATGTTAATATGCACATTCGTATGTGTGTGTATGTTTTGTGTCTGTATGTGCGTGTTCATAAGCAAGTGTGTTTTTATTAATTAAGTGTCTGTGTAAGTTTGTGTGTGCGTGTTTAGATGCACATTTGTGTGTGTATGTTTGTGTGTTTCTATGTGTGTGAGCATGGATGAACATGTCCCACCTACAGGGGGGAACCGTTCGACAGAGGATGCAGTCTCAGTTAGGATGCACTCTCTGGCGCATCCTAACACCTATGTGAAGTTTGCGACAATGACAATGACAATGACAATGATGAGACTTACTACAGAGAGGAGATCCGGTATCTGACACAATGGCGTTCAGCCCATACCCTTGTCCTGAACACCAGCAAGACCAAGAATGTTATTGTGGATTACAAGAGGGCCAAGAGGATGGAACGCGCTCCTCTCCTCATACATGGGGAGGTGGTAGAGTGTGTGGACAACATCAAGTTCCTGGGTATCCACATAATATCTGATCTCAACTGTCACTGAACACCTCTCATCTGGTGAAGAAAGCCCAACAAAGATTGAAACGGGCTGGTTTCGCCTTTCAGCTGCTTGCAAACTTCTACAGAGCCACAATAGAGAGTATTCTCTGCCTTAATGCGACAGTGTGGTATGGGAGCTGCACAGCACAAGACAGAAAGGACTTGGATCGGGTGAGAAGAATGACACAGTAGATCGTGGTAGTCCCCTCTCAGACCTGAGCTCATTGTATGTTGACTGTGTAAAGAAGAGAGTCAGATGTATTGCTGCGGCTTTTACCCATCTGGGAAATGGGACTGTTTGTACCGCTTCCCTTTGTTAAACTTTGCACATTTTTAGAGTGCTGCTGTCTTTGTCTTGTGTAACGTTGTGTCTTATGGTTTTTTATATATTTTTATTGCACTGAAGCTGAGAGTTACCAAACAAAATTTCATTATGTGTAAGTATAGTGACAATAAAGACTTCTTATCTCATCTTATGTGTGTGTGTGTGCGTCACAAGTGCTGTTTACCTTAGCTTGCTTCCATTCCTCTCTCCGTTGGATACTGTCAGTTTTAAAATTCACACACACACAACAGCAAGGTTATTCCTTCTCACTAATCAAGCTCTGATAAGCAAGGTCAAACACACACACACATACATACACACTCTTGTAGCAGAAGAGCAGTCTCTTAGCAACAGACAGACATTTGCTTCCACTGTGCTGGTTGCCAGGGGCAACCGGATGCTTGGAGCCATTCAGCGTTTGAGCTCAGAGGTGGAGAGACGGCTCAACACACACACAGACACACATACACCACGGATACACTCCTCGTCATCAAGGAGCTCGCATCATTCTGTCTCTGGAGTCTGAAGGAATCGGAGTGAGTGTTATAGACACAACTGGAATCTTTTCAGAAACACCACACTCGCTGGGAATACTGGCTTTATTTGGAATGTTATACAGGTCTTTGAGAAGGCCGTTTTGTGCCCGCCTCTGTGTCTGAACACTTTCGACTGAGGACCTGTGTTAACGTAACGAGCTGGATTGAGAAGACGGAACATTGCAGCTTTAGTTCATGTCTTTGGGAGTGGGATCTGTGCCGTGTTTTGTGCCTACTTCCACATAGGCGTCCGAACACTTTTAGTTGAGGACTTGCGTTAACAGAACAAACCGGAACCAGCGGACGAAATGAGGTTGCTGTTTTCTCTGTCTTTGGGAATAAGATCCATGCCGTGTTTTGTCCCTGCTTCCATGTAGGTGTCCGAACACTTTCGGTTGAGGACACACATTAATGTAACAACCTCACACAAGCAGACGGAACAATGCCGACGTTTTCCATATTTTTGGGAATGGGATCTGTGCCCACCTCCACGTAGGAGTCCGAACACTTTCGGTTGAGAATTTGTGTTAACAGAACATATCAGAACAAACAGCGAAAATATGCCGATTTTTGTCAGATCTTTGGGAATGGGATCTACGCCATTTTTTGTACCAGTCTCCACATAGGCATCCCAAAAATTTTGGTTAAGGACCCGCATTAACGCAACAAAAGGAATCTTTGCTGTTTATTTCCTCACTGGTCCACGCAGATGTCCAAAAACCTTCGGCTGAAGACCTGTGTTAACATAACGGCAAATGGAATGATACTGATAAGTGTCCGAAAACTTTTGGTTAAGGAACAAATAGGAGAAAACTAGAACTAAAGAACTCCACTTTCCCCCAGTGATTTTCAGTTTTTCCTTGTCTTCATGTAAGCATCCAAAACTTTTTGAACACCCCACATAGGCGTCCAAAGACTTTCTGTTAAGAAGCTGCGAGGATTAAACTGGAACAAAACGATATAACTTTTTCCCATATCTTGTTCAGGAATTAAATCAACCCTCGTCTCCATCTAGGCGTCCGAAAAATTTTGCTTAACGAATCACATCCTCATCACCACCGACGATGCACACTCCTGCTTCCATGGTAACTGGCGTGGTTTTCGCACCCCTGGGACTGGTGCTGGTGTTCACGGCGGCCATCACACCCCAGTGGAGGGAGGGTCACGCCCGTCTTGGCGGTGCCAACAGGATTGGGGTTGGAGTGGGAGGGGGTGGGAGCGGGGAGCTCCTCCTCCTTCGTTCAGACGGCCTATGGGAAAGCTGCCTGCAGGTGGCGCACTCAGAACTGCGGGAATGCTGGCCAGTTTCGGGACCGTACCAGTTAGACACCCGGGTTCGTGCGACCCGGGCGCTGGTCCTGGCATCATTGTTCCTATGTGGGGCGGGCATCGTCCTCGCCAGCGTGGGAGTGCGCTGCTGGACCGACGCCCCCCTCCGGAACGTGGCGGCAGCCGGAGGGCTGCTGGTGGCGCTAGCGGGTACACTGGGTCTGGCGGCTCTGGCAGTCTACACGCGCCACCTTCCAGAGTTGGGGGCAGAGTTGGCATCCACCATGGCGCTGGAGGTGCCTGGTTTGGACCTGGGGAAGCTGCCTAGCCTGACATTGCGCCCAGCCGGGTCGCTGTATTTCGGCTGGGTAGGAGCGTGGGTGCAGGTGGCGGGTGGTGTGGCGCTGCTCTATGGGTTTCGGCGGCCTCGGTGCCCATTGGCATGCCCAGAGCGGGCACGAACAGAACGGGTGGAGGAATACGAGGTCAGCTGCTAGAACGTCTCTCTGCAGTCTGAAGGACTTTACGGAGGCATCCATATCCAAGAACCTGTGTTAATGATACAAACCAGAACAAGCAAATGGAATGATGATGTTCTTTTTCTCGCGTTCGAGAATGGGACCTGGAATTGGGTTCTGGAATTTTCCCGGAATCGTCATGCTCGTTGGGGAATGGTGCTGTTTTTTGTAGCTCCATCTTGATCTTTGAGAATGGGATCTTTACTGTTTTCCCCCCTCCTTCACATAGGCGTCCAAAATGTTCTGAGGAATTTTTAATGGCACAAACCGGGATGAAAGGATGGAGCGATGCTTCTCCTTTTCCTTATCATCGCGAGCGGGCCCTTTAAAACACCTTTACCTACATGCATTCGTCCGAAAACATTCAGTCGATGACCCACGTTAACAAAACAAACTGCGGCAAACAGACGGAACGATCCCGTTTTCTGGAAAGGGACCTTCCTATACAAGTCCAAAAACTTTCGGTGCTAGACCGACGGGCCTCACCAGACTGACAGGAATAAACAATGCTGAGACCAAATATCTCCTGCTCACATGAAAAACATTTTCATATTAATCCAAAATTGGCCATCTTAAAATTGTCTTGCATGACATTTAACTTTTCAACCACCAGATAATAAGCTCTAAACTCAAGATTTCAGAAAAACAAAAAATTACATTTAAACTGCGACGAATGTTGATGTTTGTTAGGAGTAACGGCACTTCTGGTCCTAGTAGCTATTTTAGCTCTATGTTACGATATTTTTCCATCACTTACCACAAGAAAGCTTTATGAATGTTGCCAAATATCAGTTTACATCCATCGTCTTTCAAAAAATTAGATTGAAAATTTGGCTGCTACTTTTAACCTACGTTTTGTTATTATTATTATTATTATTATTTACCTTATTAAAGGTGCAATGTGACGTAATGACTATCGCTAACTGTGTATAAAACTGTAATAATGCATTGAATGTGAGATGAAGAATTGTAGTAGAACATGCTCAAGAGAAAAGATTATTATTTTTGATTAAACATTGGAGTGCAAAATGTGACTTGTAAAAGCTGTAAATGTCATTCTACGTCAATTCTGAAGTGGAAAATTATGAAATTCACAGATTTATAATGTATTTACTGTTAAAAAAAAAAAACGATTATTAAAGGTGTTTGTGTGGCTCATATTTTTTCTGTTTTTGGAGTGTTGATCATAATTGCATATTAAAATGAAAAAATGAAAGGTTTTATTTAAATAGTAATAGTCCATATTTATGTAAAATGTACGTTTCAGGAATGTCGTGTTTTACTTTATAAAGTATTTAACATAGCCCCTCAAAGAAAAACATGCATTATGCATCAATCCAAAATGGAAAAATTCATAGTACATTTTCAGTCTTTTCATTTTATTTAGTATTAATTTACTAATTTATTATAAATTTTCAGTGTAACTTTTAACATTTTGTATAAATTTACTAATTCATCATAAATTTTAGGGTCATTTGAAATGTAGTATAACTTCACTAATTTGTAGTCAATTTTTAGGCTAAAATTAATCCAAAAATGATTAAGAAAACATTTCCAAAAAACAGAGAAACATTTTCATATCCTATTTTTCTGTACAGTCATTTTTATTTACAATAAAGTTTACTATAAACACTCTGACCTTTACGATACACTGTTTTTTAAAAAGTTACATCACGTTTATGTTCTTTATCCACTGATTTACACTGAATGTACATTCCATCTTTTCCTCATTTCATCATTGCACAATCAAAAACATGCAGCAACAACTGATATAATGAATATAGTTTTAAAAATAACTTTTTAAATCTATTTTATACATCTATTTATATAAAACATAAAGGCCTTTGTTCTGTTTTTTATCTCTAACTTGCCACTTGGTGCTTTTTTGTTCTGTTTTTGAGGGCAAAACATTCCAAAATACCACCCCTTAAAGGAGTAAAAGTCCAACTCAACTCACAATGCAACTTGGATTTCGCAATCCAAAAAGTTCAGAAAAACGTACAATCAAAAATGTCAGATCAGTAGTTTCCTAGCTCAATACCTCTTGACGATTAGCGATTATTACAGATTAAGAGTTCAGAGGAAAAAATTAATCTGTTATGTATTGGAATTCTTTTGTGAATCGATTCATGTATCACAATGCCAGAATTGATTTTTTGAAGTCGATTTCTAATTTATATATGATTGAATTGGAGGTGAAGAAATGTTGTAGTTCCTTTACAATCCCACAGGTGGTGCACATTAAACTTTGCCCTAAATGCTCCCCAGTTTTGAGAGGAAAAAATCTAATCAGAATCACAACACTTCCAGATTCATGATATGTATCGAATCACATTATTCACAGAATCACAACTTTTTAGAATTGCAATAAATATGGAATCGGCACCGGAATAACAGTTTGGTATCGTGAAAATATTGTATTGGGAGGCCACTACAGATACTTATCACGTTTTTGGCAGTTCGCTCTGCAACCATAAAGAAGTTGCTGGAGACTCTGTCCTTAGCTAGCAAGATAGCTACCAAAAAGATTGTGCATAGCAACACTTTTTTACCAGAAGAGGTTGAAAATGGGATGTTTCAGCATCGCACCCTTTTCCGGAAAAGTCTAAACTAGCATCAGATTCAGATGTAGAAGTAATTATCAGGCGCAACGTTTCCTGCTTCGGCCAAATGTTCCGGCTCAGATTCTCGTCCAGAGTCTCTGTTGCCCGGCAACTCAGCGTCCACTAGCTCCTCGCCATCACTCAGCTTCAGCTCACAGGCCCCGCCCTCAAGGCCCTCAACCCCGCCTCCCTCTGTCTCCATGGAGGCGGGTGTTATCGTCGGTTCCTTTTGCTTCTTCTGGGCAGCGACTTTCTCAATTTCCAGGTGCAGGTCTTCGTTCTGATGCTTCCACTCTCTGAAAACTTTCCCCGTTACCTCGGAATCTTCCAGAAGCTTGTTAATCGTCTGTAGCTCTGCCTCTTTGGCCTGGAAGACACAAGCAGTCAATCAGTACGCAAAAAGTGTAGAAATTTGTAGAAATGTGAAACTAATGCAAAATGCAAAACCAAATAGTTATCTGCATTAGTGCTTTAGCTATGTTAGTACATTTGCTACATTAGTGCTGCATAAGTGTTTTAGCTAAGTTGATGCTTTTAGCTATGTTAGTTCTGCATTAGTGCTTTAGCTATTTTAGAGCTGTGTTAGTGCTTTAGCCATTAGTGCTTTAGCTACATTAGCGCTGCATTAGTGTTGTAGCTATGTTAGCACATTACCTATGTTAGTGCTGCATGAGCGGATTAATTGCATTAGCACTTTAGCTACATTAGCGCTTTAGCTACATTAGCACTTTAGCTTTAGCTATTTTGGAGCTATGTTAGAGCTTAAGCTATGTTAGCACATTAGCTATGTTACAGCTGCATTAGCACTTCAGCCACATTTGGACTGCGTTACTGCTTTATCTATTTTAGCACTGTGTTAGTGCTTTAGTTATATTACCACATAAGCTGTTATGAATGTGTTAAAGCTTTAGCTACATTAGCACCTCAGTATGTGCACCTTGTTGTTGATCAGTGGGTTCTTGCTGCGGTGGTGTGTGTGTGTGTGTATGTGTGTACCTTGAGCGTGCTCTGTAGCGCTCGGAGTGCGTGCACCTTGTCATTGATCAAAGGGTTCTTGTTGCGGCGGATGAAGGACCGCCGCAGCTGATCATGGGTAACAGGCTGAGACTGACCAATCAAAGATACCCCTCCCTCCTTCAGCCTGTCAAACAGCTCGCCCATCTCATCCTTCACTACAGACCAGAGGGGGGATGGAAAGAAAAAAAAGAAAAAAGAAAAGATAGAAAGAAAGAGGAATATCAGTAATTAGAGAAAGACAGTAACAGAAGGTATGTTCAGTGTATTGTTCTGTTGCATGTGTTCAGGGTTACCTGCAGCTACACTGCCCTCTGCTGCTAGTCATGTTGTTACTGCAGCAGTGTGTGTGTGTGTGTGTGAGTGTGTGTTACCTGCAGCTTTACTGCCCTCTGCTGATGGTGATGTTGTTACTGCAGCAGCTTTATTTTTCCTTCCCAAAGTGCGAGGCAAAGTGCTAGACTGAACCTTCTGCTACAGAGAAACATATAGTAACCTATATGCTAAGTCTGATTCTGATTATTTATATGCATTATTTTTCAACAAGGGAAAAATACAGTGCTCAAAAGTCAAAATTATCTTATTGGTCACTGAATCATGCAGTGACTACTAAATATTTTGTAATTCTCAAAAATCATTGCTTATGGAGAATTATACATTCAGATTAGAGAAAATTTATGAAATTAAGATAATTAAATAAAGAAGAAAGTTGGTGTCTCTCAGTACAGTAGAGATTTAGTAAAATTTTAATATATGCGTGTTTTTACCGTGATGATTTTCTTCTTGGGGTGAGGTGAGTTTGACCCGTCTTCCTCCGACTCCGTCTCACTGTAACACTCTGTAAATTAAACCAATCAGAAATCAGCACAGACAAAAATGATAAACAAATCGCAAATCAGATCTGAGTAACCAACACTTAACAAGAATAAAACAATCTGCAGTACATCAAATAAAAGGAAATTTGGTAAAAATCTGTGATGTGCAAAAAAATAACTTATAGTGTATGTGCTAGGAGTGTAACCATACATTGATCTGCATCAATACATCGACGATCCCATATCATCAATTCAAAATGAAAATATCATTATACATATTATAACATTATTATTTTTCACTTAAATGTATGGTGAAGTTTAGGAGTAAAAACATCAAATGATATTTTAGTTTCGTATTTTGATATGAATGGATGTGACAGTGTTAAATCAGCATATGATAATGTCTTATTTCATTCAAATCAATTCAAACAGAAGTCATAATTATAGCAGACTGTGTGATATCGACAGACGTTGTATTGTTGTTCACTAAATTGATATTATATCATATTGTATAATACTGTAAGAAGCATGTGTTATAGACGAATCTGGTTCCACGTACCGGCCTCGTTATCTGGAGGGTTCTGCTGTAGTTTCTTATATTTCAGAATGGCGCTGATCAGACAGTTGATCCATCTGTAATCAGACAGCAAACATCATCTTATCGCTTCCACCTTACTGATCTACAGTCTTCAATAAACTGGAATGGAGTCTTTACTGGACTGGACCACACTAGGCTGGACCAGAGTGGACATGACTACACTCACTTAGACTGGACTGGACTGAACTAGAATGGACCAGAATGGTCTTTACTGAACTGGACTGCACTAGATTAATTTGGACTGAACTTAACTGGACTAGGTCACTTTCTTAAGCTATTTTGCGAGGCACAGAAATGATCAGCTGAGGATTACTATAGTTTTCCCATATTTTAGATTAGTTTCAATAAGAGGGAATGGCCAGCAGGGGGCGCATGTAACCTTTTATTGGACACTATCAAGATTTCCAGCATTGCTTTAATTTGGAATATTCAGATTCCAGCTCCAATATTATGTAGTTATATATGTAGAATTCTTTCTTCAAAAAATACTCTGTCAGTGGAACATCAGCTTGGCCAGCAAAGGTGTAAGCGGTGTGAAATCGGATTTGAGGAGCTGCACAGTGGCATGCTGGGAGCTGAGAGCAGCTGAATCATGGGATTACAGCAGCTTTATGAGTGAGTTATAATCACATAAACATAGTGCAGCATCGATTTCACATTTACTTTCACCAACAATAAAACCACATCATACTACGAGGGTGAAATGCAAGAAAGACATGCGTGACTTCACCGTGAGATTTACAAAAACCTGATTGCATTTAGACACTGAAGATGAATATGAAGGATTTAAATGTAAAGACAAGCGGTTGATTGTTATCATTTTTTCAGGACCAATATTGATTATTACTAATTGTGCAGAGCAATAATCAATATTTTGAACCAAAATGTCTGTTGTAAAAAATAGAATTGATGTCAAAAATTTGAATAACAAATAGTCTAAGTAAAACTTGTATTTTATTTCCTTTTATCGTATGTTGAATGCTGAGAACTTTGGACTGAACAAGACTAAACTGGACTGGATTGGACAGTAGTGGGCTACACTAGACTAGACTAGACTGGAACAGACTGTACATAACTATACTAAACTGAAATGGACCGGACTGGACTGTGCCTGACTAGAGTAAACAGGAATGAGCCGGACTGAACCAGACTACACATAACCAGAGTTGACTTAACTGGACTGTACAAGACTGGACTACACTACTGTAGACTGAACTAGACTGGACATGACTACACTTACTTAGACTGAACTAGACTGGAACAGACTAGACATAACTATACTAAACTGGATTGGACCAGACTAGACTTTACTGGACCGGACTTGACTAAAATCAACTGGACATGACTACACTAAAGTGAACTAGACGAGACCAGACTGGACTATGTGTGTGTATTTGTGATTTGTAGTGGAGTATATGTTGATGAAACTCACTTGCTCATGTCATTAACATTCTCAGCAGCAAAAAAGAAGCAGTGGAAACGTGGATGTGACATTCTGAAAACGCTGCACAGAGAAAGAGAGGGAGAGAGAGAGAGAGAAATTAATGAACTGATTGCTTTCTTCGAATAATCCAGAATTTTCCAAAAAGTCTGACTGTTACAGAAACGTAAAAATGTATGTGTGTATTAGTGTGTGGGACTCACAACTTTCTCTTGTGCTCTCCTGCGCTTTCAATACTGTAGCTCCCAATCTTCAACAAACCAACTGCTTTCTCCTCCTGCACACACACACACACTTTCAGAACACAGGCCTTTTAGCACTCAACACAACATGTCTACATTGGTGTGTGTGTTGGTGTGTTGTGTGTGTGACGCACTCACTTGCTGGCTAGTGTACCAGTAGATGGTGGTTCCTTTCAGCACGAACCAGAACCGCTGCCACTTCTGGGTCATGAACACACTTGTCTCTTTTCTCTTCTTCCACAGCCAGCCATCACAGTCGGCTCGACCCAACTCCCGGCACGACACGCGCCTGCGGCTCATCGCCGTCTTTGAACCTGCAGCCAGAGGAAGACATTGGCACTGGACTGGACTGAACCGGACCACACTAAACTGGACCAAACTGGACCAGACTACACATTACTACACTAATCTGAACTCAGCAGGACTAGACTGGACTACACTAAACTGGACTGGAGTGGATCAAACATTACTGCAGTAAACTGGACGGGACTCAATCAGACTGGACTGGAATGGACATGACTACACTAAACTGGGCTGGACTGGACATGACTACACTAAACTGGACTGATGTGGACCAGTCTACACTACAGTGAACTGGACTGGACTGGACTGAACTGAACTACACTAAACTGGACCGGACTTGACATGACTACACTAATCTGAACTGGACTAGACTGGACCGATATAAAACTGAAAACTGGACTGGAGTGGGTCAGACATGACTGCAGTAAACTGACTGGACTGGACTGGATTGGACATGACTACACTTCACTGAACTGGACTGGACTAGACTGGACCACACTAAACTGGACTGGAATGGATTGGATATGACTGCAGTAAATGGATTGAATTAGACAGACTGAATTGGACTACACAAATCTGGACTGAATCATACCTTTAGTTGTGCTTTTCTTGATCTGCTTCTCCTCCTGTAGGGGGTGACAGGGAGCCGAGCTGTGTTAAAGTGTGTGTAACCGAGTCTTTTTGAGTGTGTGTTTATGAGTCTGTGTGTAAATTAATGTGTGTGTTTATATGAGTATGTATGATCTCACCACATTAGCACCCATCTCAGGACAGGATCCGACTCTGGCCCTGTTGGAGTCCAGTGGGAGTGGGGAGGGACTTCTGCGCTCAGGCGACATCTCCAGGCCTAACATGCTCTGCTCCAAGCCTATCAGCAAAGTGGGTGGGGGTTTGGGGGTTGGGGGCGGGCTCAGGGTATGTATGTGTGTGCTTTGTTGTGTTTGTCTGTGTATGTGTGATGTTTCTGACCTGCCACCTGAGTGTGTGCAGTGTAGCTCCCATCAAAACTCTGATCAGCAAAGAACTCAGACTCCTCCTGTCCCATCAACCCTGGGCCATCAGGGGGTGTCACTGCGGCCCTGCACACACACATGCAGGCAACAGACACATTTGTATAGTTCTCACTCAGTGGGGACACATGTTTACATGCTGCACAGTGGGGACCACACTTTCTAAATGGTTTACAGACAAACTAGAACCTGATCTGAGCTCTGTGAAGTGTGGTTATAACTCACAAAGCAGCATAACGCACCAATTAAACACAAAAGCATTTGTGTATTTCTCACATAGTGGGGATTCATGTTTTGATGCTGCACAGTGGGGACCACACTGTTAAATTGTTTACATACAAATTAGAAACTGACCTGAGCTCTGAGTCTCATTATAACACACAAAACAACATAACATACCAATGACACAAACACACACACACATATGTGTACTTCTCACCAGGTGGGGATGCTGCGCACACACACTTGTCAATCGGCATGCAGAAACCACACATTCTTCCACACCAATGTCCAAAACATATACAAACCCCAAAGATGCAAAACCGACACTGTCACCATATTGACAACAAAAAGGAAACACAATCTAGTGAATAATATGCACATTAACAATACAAACTTAGCACAGGATAGAATGAATAAAGCACACAACGCTAACAGTCAACTCCAACTGTCATTACACACTGAAACAGCAACCACACATAACCACCTCACAAACCCACAACATGTTATACACTGTGTGATAGCCAAAAAGCAACTTCTCTTCTTCTACGCATAAGCCAAAGTTTGAAAATTAGTTGAATATTTTTATTAAATATTGAGTTCATTCTTTGCTACATTAACAATTCAATTAGTATAAAAGTGAAGATTATGCTGCCCACTGCACCTTATAAGTAGCGTCAATACCTTACGAAACTGAAACAATTGTTAAAATTGTCTGGAACTGTTGGTGACTTATTGTCAATGCATGTTGAGTGTTTTAAACGACTGCTGCAAGCAACTTACAATTAAAAGTAGCTAAGCTACAACTGGTTGAAAATGTGCAAATTTGAAAAGTTGAAAATCCTTGTCTTTGTAAAGAGACAAAAATAATAGTATTTGTAAAAAATAATTAAATAGAATTCCTCATCTTCAACTTTAGTAAATGGTAGTTAGTAATGTAGAAAGAGCCATAGACGTTACGTCTAGTAAAGCAAATAAAGAAGTAAAGCAGTGGCATATGTAATAAGGACAACAGTCTGACTCAAAAATTTCTATGAGCAGTTAAAATCCAACACTGTCACTTACAGCAAACACACTCAAACACACACACACACACAAACACACACACCAGCCATCTCAAACCAGGAAGCAGGTGAGCTCACCTGAAGGAGATGGAGCGCAGCGATGCCGTGACTTTCTGCAATGCTGAGTGTCTGTTCCTCTCCTCCTCCTCCTTCTCCAGCTCTCCTTCCGCTTCCCTCTAAAAAAGGAGAGCGACGGAAAAGAAATCACAGGGGTTCGACTCGCCCGGAATCCCAGCAGCACCGCAGGATGGCCACGCTTCCTCTTCTCAGTGTGTGTGTGTTTGTGAGTGTGTCTAAGAGAGCATTTCATATTTTCTGTGTAACATACTGCTGTAAAATGTGTGTGTGTGTTTGTAGGTGTGTGCGTTTGTTTGACAGAGACGATCATGTGGCACTGAAAAACTCCTAGGAATCAGAACTGTGGTTCCCTTAGGCCTTCCGCACAACAAGATCAAGTACACACACACACACACTCACACATCCTCGCAGTATACTAAAAACACCAGAAGGAATTTAGGTTACGTACCAATCACAAGACGACGCCATCAAGCAATCTACTATGTGTGTGTGTGTGTGTGTTAATATGTGTATCTCAGGGGTGTAAAGAGGAAGTCAGGAGTGTTATAGCAACCGCTCCCTCTGGACATGCAGTGCAGTACAGGATTACACACATACAATACACTCCTCTGTGTGTGTGTGCTTAAGAACTATGGAAGAGGAAGTGTGTTAAAATAAGTCTTAACGCATTACAATGACAGGTGACATCATGCCTCGGTTGCTGTGATACAGCTTCTAAAAATTCAACCTTGTAAACAAGAATTGTAATGGAATAAAAAAATGTCTTCCCTAATGGATCCTGATGGAATCTGGCCTTTAAACTTACCTTTTAAACTTTAAAGTCCAGTTTTATGTCTCAGTTTTAATTTTAAGTATAGTTTTAGCTTTGTATTGCCCGCTGTAAGAGATCCCCACTTGGTTCTGATTTATCTGCAAGTTTGTATTTTACTGAAAACAACCACAAAATATTTCAATTTTGCAAATTTCAACACATAAAGTCATAAAACCCATTAATTACTTATAATGGAAATAATTAAGTAGAAGTAAATGAAAGAAGTATGTCAACTTTTTATAGTAAAATTTTACCTTCTCATCAGTATTTTATCTTAACAATAAAGTGTGCAGCTTCAATTCAATTCAGTTCATTAGTTGAGTGTTTTTACAGCTAACATTATCACAAAGCAGCTTTACAGAACCAATATAAACTAGTTAGGTGCCCTTAATGGTTTCTAATGGAGTTTTTCAGCAGGTCTCACCTTTGTGCCAGTGGTTTTAATTTTGCATTTGACTGATTCAGTTTTCTCTCGATGTTTCTGTGAGCCGGGGAATCTTCTCAGCAGCAATGTCACTCCATTCGGGTTCTCCTGAAGTTTAGCTATCAGCGTTTTCTTGCTCCATCCCACCTGAAACCAGCAGTGTTATGAATACTTGATTACTTTTACTTCCTTACTATATTTAAGAAGAATTTTAAGTACTTTGTACTTAATGGACCAAGGGTCCATTCACTACTGTTTAAGTTGATCTTAAGTTGTCTTATTTAAGTTTAGCTTAAGTATCATAAGTTATTTTTTTTCTATTTCTTCTTAAGAAAGTAAACTAGAAAAAGTAAGTTTATGTTAGAGTCTTGTGAACAGTGAACAAAAAAATGCCAATTTATGACCAAATTCAATTATAGCAGCAAGCAGGATTATCGGGTTCCAAGCACCTAACGCAAAAGGCGCTAATCCGAATAGGAACAACAGGATTCAGGCAACCTTTGGCAAAGTTGCATTTTTTGACTCACAGCTTATATCAGATTTAATTCATTTCTAATCAGAGAGTTATGTTCCAAAAATGTTGGGGGGTTGAAATATCACCAAAGCATCTCAGAACGGGACCTGCTCACCACAACTTGGTCGTTGACCTGGATGACCTCGTCTCCTGCCAAGATCTTCTCTGAAAATTCTGCTGGAGACTGGGACAGAAAATACATGGAAATACATTACAGAAAGAGATGGCACAAAACCAGTTTTTCAGCACAGCACACAGTGCACCACAATCAAATGTGACCTCTGCATTCGACCCATTCGTCAAGGAGCAGAGAAAAGTGTTTTTTGGCAGGACCCGGAGAGCAGTACTTGGGGATGATACCTTGCTCATGAGTACCTCAGTGGTATCTTTACCGGTCTGAGACTTGAACTGGAGACCCTCCAATCATGAGGTCAACTCCCTAACTATTATACTATCAACTGCCCCATTGGAAATTTATTTGAAAACCAAGTGGGAGTTTGCAGAAGTGAGGACATGTGACATCACAGAAACTATTCGCCTTCATGATGTGGGATTCCCACAGGTGAGGTAGTTTCATTACTCATTTCCCTAACTGCCCTCTCACATCTACACTTACACACACAAACTGTAGCTAACAACCCATGTGCCAGCCTCTAAACTCAGTAATGAAAACGAAACTTTTCTGCACTTATGGTTGTTACCTCGGCAGCGGTTCCAGAAATGTAGTGTCCAGTAGGTGTGGAGGCTATCTCAATTCCCTGCAAGTACAACATTATTTTAATATAACTTAATATACAGGTCAGATGACGTTATAAGAAATTTAGAGAGAGAGAGAGAGAGAGATGCTCGGAGGTTGGCATGTACCAGCTGTTCTCCTGGCGAGACTGGCACCAGGTCCACGCTCTGCAGATGTGCAGTGTGGGTAAGCAGTGAGTTCGGCGTGATGGTTATAATCTCGTCGCATATCGCAACCAACTGGCGACTCTGTAAAAGACGAGTGGAAACTAAGTTTCAAATCAAATAAAACTAGTTAAAGGTTAAACAGTGAAACTGTTAAAATCTTCAGATTAGGGCTGGAAAACGTCAACATGCAATTATTTTTAAAAAACCCAAATTAGTCATATGACCAAATTCTAATGTAAAGTACTTTTTAATACATAATAATACATACTTTCAACGAAAAAGTGGTTTCTTGCTCCAATCCACTTCTAAAAAGTAGTACTTCAGTATTTGTTCAGTGTTCGTTATTGTACTAAACAATTATTTTGATAGTACAGTGGTGAAGTACCAAAATAATAGTTAAGTACAGTAACAAAGTATTCAAGTACTGTAGTTTGTTACTGTATTTAAGTATTATTTTGAGTAATTATTACTTTGGACTGATTATTATTAATGCTATCAACTAACGCTCTGTTTAACTACAGTTATAATGACAGAAATTCTGTCACTGTTCTACATTTACTGTGCTACATTTCTACACTACTCAAGTAGTATTGTAATAACTTTGAACTTTTCTTTGTAAAGAATCTTTTCTTTTATTTAAGTATGGGTTTTACACATTCACTGTGGTCATAATATTGACCAATTTTCTAAAATGTTTCTTTGTTGTTTTGAGAATTACATTCTGGTGATTATTGTATCATCCACCTTTCACATGTAGCTACAATACCTTGTGAAAATTACAATTATCACAAACACTGGACCTCATTCACCATCTGTTAATAAGAATAACTTTATACTAAAACCCACTCATGCAATTTTTTTTTAAACCCACCCCCACCACCCCTCTTCGGAGGACAACTTTATTTTTAATTACAAGTTTCATTTGGACACAATCCCAAACGATGCAACAATTAGAATATACATGCACAATCTGCTCCAAATAAATATCCACTTGGGGGATATTCATTCAATCCTTACTCAACAAACAACAAAAGGTAAATAAATGAATAAGGGGGAGGGGGACAAATAACAGACAGCTAAATAAATTGACAGACAAACAAGACAGGACAGGACTATGTATAGACTAATACAAAACAAAACTGACAGGACAGAAACACAATGCAATCCTGATGCCAAATTCTGGTTGGGATATATATATATACACATTCATACACACACACATATATACATACATATATACTGTACATATACACATACATGCACACACACACATACAAAATATATAAATATATATATAATAATAAATACAAGGTCTTAAATGGGTTCCATTGATCTTCAGAAACTGACATATGGTTCTTTTTTGTGAGCATCATTATTATTATTTATCTATTTATTTATTTTTTCCCTTCCCCCCATTAAGATGCTTTCTAATGTGAAGTTAGCCCAATGAGTAACGAAATAAAGAATAATAATAAATAAATGAATATCTCATATCACAATACACACCCATGTATTTACAATAATGATAAAAATAACCATATCAATAATATCAATAATAATAATAAGTATATATGCTGTAATAATAACAGCAATAATAGCTAAACATATACTCCACTAACTTGTATGTGTGCAGGTAGCAGGTAGAACCCACGTGGTCAAAAAAACCCCCAGCCGCCCCCACGGCAAAAGGCCCCCAGACACCTGCCCCCGAGATGGTCACCCACCCAACCCAAAAGAAGAGTCAGCAAGAGACCAAGGGGCCGATGGCCTCTCATTATGCTCAGGCCATAAAGAAGAGGCTGAGCCCGGCAAAACCCCAGTCAGGTCCACCAGCCCCCACCCACGTGCAAGTCGTGTCGGGAACCCCGCCAGCCCCACCCAGGCGCCAGACCAGAGGGGCCCGTCCTACGCACATGGTTCCCAACCAGAGGCCCGGGGTGGAATTTTAGCGAATGCAATTTAACGAAAATCACTGACACTCGCAGTTTTCTTGCGAACTTTGTTCTTAGCTAAGATTACAGGTACATTTATTGCAATGCATGTTTGTACCAAACATTATATATTATACTATTTATATAAAACAGTCTTTATTATAAAAGCTACATAAACTTTATTTTAGGACAAAGAAAAAACATTTTAAAATATTGGTGAAAGAGGTTTGTTGTTAGTTTTGTTTTTACATTTTATTGTAAAATAAGGTGTCTCCTTGGAGTTTAGCTCCTATAAAACTTATTATATAAATTCCCCAGCACAAAAAGGCTTTGACCAAACTAAAAAAATATGATGCTAAATGTAAAGGAAGAAAAAGACTCACAATAGAAATGATGTCCTTCTCTTTTTCATAGACGGTGACGTCCTGCAGAAAGACCCATGAATATAAGTGTGTTAATACAAATGCTCCAGAATGAAATCATTTATACACACAAATACATTGCTTCCATTTTCAGGAGGGCAATTCATAATGACAACTGTAGCTGAGTTCGTTTTTCAAATGAAAATCAAAAATGAAAACCCAAAAAGCTTGTGTTAAACAATTTCAACTTTCCTTTTTTAAATCCAAATGCAAAAAAGATAAAACAAGTTAACCATTCTGATTTTTTGCATTTTGTGCTCAAATAACAAAAGAGAAAAAATTATGAAATAAAATACTGGAAGTCAAAACATGCTTTTTGGTGTTTTTGGGATTTTTGGTTGTAATTTAAAAAATGAATGAACAAATTATACCAGATTGAACCGTAAAATGTCGCAAAGCTCAGTCTTAAATACCAGCAACTTCATGAAATAATCAGTCATTAAAATGAAAAAATGAAACTTCTGATCTTTTAGTTTTCAAAAGTTAATTTTAGTATAAACGTTATCTTAGAAACAAACCAAACAGGGGCATAATTTGTAACTGTCCCCACAAACAGTGGGTCTTCACTTTGCCAGGTGTAACATGACATTTATCCTCAAAGGGACAGCAGAACAAACACACATACACACACACACACACCCACACTATGACTCAAGAGTGGGATTCACTGATACATCTGTAGCCACCTGACATTTCAAACAGAGAACACAATCTTACTCAGCTAAGTCAAGATAATCATTAACCAGACACACACACTAATTAATCTCATTTGGGTCACGTCCCAAATCTCCACCTTATTGTAGAAACCTGGTAAATAAAGTCATGCTTATGCAACTCAAAGCCGGATAACACCGCACTTACACTAGATATAATCCAAAAAAATAAGGACACTCTCTTACTCTTGCCTCTCTCTCTTTCTTTTCCCCTCTCTTTCCTTTCTATCGTGTCCTCTTCTCTCTCCTACTCCACCTCTCTCATTTCTCCTCTTTTTCATCTTTCTCTCGCTTCTCTCTTACTGTTTCTCTCTCTTTTGTGTCTCTCTCTTCCTCCTTTCTTTCCTCTCTTTCTCTTTCTCTGCTCTTTCTCTATCCCTTCACCCCCCCCCCCTCTCTCTCTCTCTCTCTGTGATATGCTGTGTATGTGAGTGTGTTGTCTGTTAAAGCATTGCTTCATATTCCAGGTGTATCTGCTTACAGCCACACACCACACCCAACACACACTCTCCATGTTTGCAGGTCTGTTTCCATCTCTTTCTTTCTTACTACATGTCCTTCTTTTTCTTCATCATCCCCCTATCCCTCTCTCCCTTTCTCCCTCTCTCTTACTGAAATAGAAAGTTGCCACCTAACTCCCCTGCTGCACTGTCCCACACACACTGCCCCAGCCTCATTCACTCACTCAGTGATTCTCTCTTTCTCTCATTTATTTCTTTTCCATTCATCTTTCTTAATCTTTTTCTTCTATCTATCCTATCTATCTGTATCTATCTATCTATCCATCTAGCTATCTATATTAATATCTATTCATCTGTACATTTGTCCATCCATCCATCCATCAATCTATCTCTCTATCTGTCTATTTATACATCCCTCTGTCCATCTATCTGCCTAACTATCCATCCAACTCTTTTCGTTTCTCATGTCATTCTCTCTCTCCTTCCATCTCTCTCCATGTCCCTATGATTCTCACTCTCCCTTTATCTCTCTCTTTCTCTCCTTTTAAGTCACACGCTTGTGAGGTCTGCGTTAGCATGACCACGGCTTCACCGTTGCCTACAAAACCTCCCACACACACACACACACCTGTCCTTTGGTGGTCATTACACCACTCACTTGCACACACACAGACACACACACACTCATACACACCTTTCATCAGGATTCATAGTTGCTCCAGAAACAGGAAGTCAGTGAAACAATGAGCCCAAATTACAGTCCTGACCATCAGAGTAAACTCACTCACGGTAGAATGCGTATGTGCGTGTGTGCATTATTATGTTTTATCTTTGCTGTGAGGACCTTTTGGGCCATTTGTCCCTAAAAATCACTTTATTTGTTTTTCCTCATGAGGGGAGAAGCTTTATAGAAAATGTACATGTTTGTTTGAGAAACTAAGCAAGGTAAATATGTTTATTTGGTTATTGGGGGTTAAAAAAGGCTAGGGTTAGGATTAAGTTAGCAAGTGTAAATTTATATACTACATCTAGTCATTATGAGTCTATAGAAGAATGGCTATTACAAGTGTGTGTGTGTGTGTGTGTGTGTCGTGTGTTGTGTGTGTGTGTTCATGTATTTATCGCATTGTAGGGGACCTTTTTGTCCCCTAAAATCACTTTTATCTGTTTTTGGGCTTTGTGGGGACATTTGAGGGTCCCCAAGAGGAGAAATGACTTTATAGAAAATGTGCTTGTTTTATTTGAGAAACTAAAAGATGTAAAAGATGTGCTTTTGGTTACTGAGGTTAAGGTTAGGGTTAGGATTAGGTGTAGGTGTAAAATTACAGTATATACATCTAGACATTATGGGAGTCTATGGAAAGACCTCATAAAGATAGTAATAGTAATGTGTGTGTGTGTGTATGTGTGTGTGTGTGTGTAAGCAAATGGTACTACAACTGGCACTGTAGCACAATGCCCATGGGTGCACTAAGTAGTTATTTCAGTTCACACACACACACTCACACACACACACAGTCATTTCCACACTTTCCTTCCTCCGTCTCCAAAACACTTCCACTTGACAAACACATACTTTATCTGATGTTTCTTGAAGATGTTAAAATAAGTTCACTAAGTTCCACACATCTTTATGAACTCTTTCACATAGACTAGAGTCAAAGACTAGAAGTAAAGAATACTTTCTCTCATATATACACTCCAGTAATGGGAATGCTTGATTACTAAAGTAACACTTACACTAATGTATCACTTTTTTAACAACACTAATGTAAGACATTATAAATACATTGTCAAATAATACTATACTCATTACATATTTTCAGTAACATGTTACAATACTTTTTTTTTTTTTAAATTGAGATTTTCACAAAAATAGCACAACAACGTTATTGGAATGGCCAATGGCATACCTCTAAAATATAGGTAGATTACAATACACTTTTAACCTGAAATGCTTTTATTAAAAATCCCCCATCTGTAGGCTTGTTGGCACAAGACCTTTTTCCTAGAGTGTAATGTCTACCGTCATTATGCTACACCACATGTCGCGCCCTCCACTAGATGTAGAAGATAGTGCAGTAAACTACATTTTAGCATTTACAATGCCAAGACCTGCTTCCACACTTATTTTGGTTAAAGTTACTCAAAAGCAATGCAGGAGTCGTGTAACACATTGCAATTCAGAGACAGTCATGTAGTTAAAGTTAAGTTTTATGTTTAATTTGTTTATATTTATGTTTATTAAATAATATCTCTCTTTTTGTGCATCCATTACTTAGCATATTATAATGATTATTCTTATTTTAATTATATTTTGTAATAATAAATTTTTCCAATTTGTTCATAATTTTACATTTTGTACTTTTAGGACCTGCTGGTATCATAATATTACTATATACATAAACTTGCCTTGCATTAGCTACCAGCCCATATGTAACTGAATAAAACAGCAATTTATCCAGGAATACAACCGGATATAAAATTAATTACACCACTTCACCACCACACTTAACAATATCAATTCTTAATAAATGCTGGCAGTATTTAAATGAAATTGACACCTAAAACCAGAAACCACTGTCATACCAGTTATAATGAGGTCAGAACAGGTTTAAATGTGTGTGTGTATGTGTGTGTGCGTGTGCAGGCACACGTTCAGGTTATTTAGGTAAATCAGTTACTATTCTCAGAACACATCTTGTGTTTATATGTCACCCAACTCCAACCACAATCGTTAAATACGCTCAGCACTTACATTCCCACATCCAGGTCACACTATTTTTCTGACAAACATGACTTTTGGTGACAAATATCAAAACGCCTTACCCACAAGTAGGGACTGACCTGTTTATGTGGACAGTAACAAAATTTCAGTCCTCATTTTCTTGGTAAGATATTTTTTGAGTTACAGGGAATGTAAGAAAAATAAAAAATCTGAAAGGTTAATTTTCATTAGGTTAGGGTTCCAGGACCAAGGACAGAAAAAACTACACTCTTTAAATTTTCACATACATTTACAAAACAATTTGATCAAATAGGTCATGTTAACAAGCTTCTTTTCATTTTGCTTCAACTTAAAACCATGATTTATAAAATTTCAACTTCTTTGATGAGTTTTCAATGTTACTCTTTGCAATTTTTATACATCTATATTCATATTACCACCTCAGATTTAAACATAGCTGAAAACTCAAAAAATATTTAAAATTGTATTCAATTATTGATTTAAGTTAAGATCCTGATTTTATTTGCCATGTAGATCTGAAAAAATGAGATCAGTTTATTTAGAATTTGGAATTTGAATTTAGAGTAAATGACACTGAACCGTTGTTCTGATTGTGTAGAAGGAATATATTGTTCTTAAAGCTGTGCAAATTAAAACTGAAATTAACAGTTAAAGAAACCTAACATGAAGCAGCTAAAAATGCATAATGTATGGTAAAATCTAGAAATGTGTTTCCTAATATATATGTTTATATAAATCTCAAATCAATCTCGTGTTAAAACCTGTGAGGAAATAACAAGAAGGATAGAAGGATAGAGAGTGAAATAAAGAGTGTTACTCACAGTTCAAGTC
The DNA here is from genome assembly GCA_032718565.1 of Distichodus sexfasciatus. Taxonomy (NCBI): domain Eukaryota; kingdom Metazoa; phylum Chordata; class Actinopteri; order Characiformes; family Distichodontidae; genus Distichodus; species Distichodus sexfasciatus. The sequence goes on along the minus strand of JAVGVS010000348.1, from coordinate 201,136 downwards.
CATTGTCAGTGTCAGCTCGGTGTGTATGTGTTTTACTCCTCTCCCCACTGCTAGTGTCCCCCAACGCTCACTCTACCTACTCTCCTCTCTCTCTCTCTCAGGCCGGCCCCATTGCCCTACCCTCAATGTGCACGTTAGACACACCCTGCCTCTTAAGCCCGCCCTTTGCCCCGGCCACAAGCTCTGCTTCACAGCCAAACCATCGCTGTGCAACTCATTCTCTCATCCTCTCTCTTTTTCCTCTCAATTTCTCTCTTTCCTTTCTCTCGCTTGCCATCTATCTCTCTCTCTCTTTGAAGTCTCCTCTGTCTCTTTCATTGTTTTTGCTTCTCTTTTGTATCTGGTATTACCATCCTATATATCCATCTTCCGATCCCTCCTATCCATTTATTTACCTGCTCATCCATCTAGCATCAGTCTATCTATCTATCTATCTATCTACTCTATCTATCTATCTATCTATCCTATCTATCCCCCCCCTTCTATACTGTATATCCATCTTCCCTACTCTTCATTATCCATCCATCAAGCTGTGTCATCCATTTATATCTCCATCCATCCATCCATTCATCCATCCATCTATCTATCACCACCTACTTGATCTTCCATCTTTTAAAAAGCCAACCTCACACATACTAACAGTCTTCATTCATTTCATTTAATTATTAGCCAGATTAAGCGTCTTATTTTCTATCTGTACCTTTAATAATGTCAAGAAATGTTGCTTCGAACCTTATGTATGACGGATCCCAGATCCTGACACAGCGTGCTGATCTTCCTCTCCCACATGTGTGCACTCAACTCTGAGTATGGATACCTATGCACGCAGTACACACACACACACACACACCATACAGACACACACCATACACACACACACAGCATGACGTTAAAAGGAGACATATTAGCTAGAATATGGAAGCAAAAATATCTCTGAAAGTCCAAACAGGCAGAACTTACAAATCTGAGTGTAACTTACACAAGCCAAAAATCAAAACACTGTGTGGTTGTGTGCGTACCTGCCGAGCAGGAGGAACAGGCCGCGAGCAGCAGTGATCAGCTCCACCACCACCTGCAATACTCGTGAGGGCAGCTGGGTGGCGTTCTGCCCATCATAGCTGTTGTGGCCCAGCCACAGACACCCATCTGTAGAGAATGTGCAACCGCTCGCAGCTTCTCCGTAACACTACGCAGACTCTCACCTGCAGACCCATATGTCTGCACACACACACACATGTGCAAGGCACATGAATATACATAAACAAATGCAGGCATATACACACACACATGCATATACACATGTATGCACACAAGCATACACACACACACCCACACATGTGCATGCATATACGCAACACTTGCATACAAATGTGCATGCATATACACACATGATACCAATAAGGGAGTCACACACTTCATAGCATAAAAGTACAATTCTATAAAATATGCATGCAATATTTTATATTATATTTTCTCGCGTAAATTCCTTATTTAGAAAAGTATGCATTTACTACACAACTTTTTACTTTTTAAAATACCTATTATATATTGTTTATTAAATATTTAGTTAATGGTTATAATTCATGCCCTGCAGTGTGTTGGTAGCCTGCCCAGGTTTTTGCCCAATGAGGACTGGACCTCAGTCTGACAAATCTCAGCTTGCAGGGACAATCGGCGTCCTCACAAAGCACCCAAAAACTAAATCAGACAAGGTAAAAAAGTTTGATCCTTGACTCCACTGCCTTCCAGGTCCCTCCAGGCTCCTAATTCAGGGCCTAAAAATAGCAATGTGAGCTAGCAGCTTTTACCTCAAGCTGATCAGAGCTTACACACACTTACATACATTCTCACACACACACAGCGTCGTACCAGGGAGCAGAGTCTCTCCACCGCCTCCAGAATCAGCTCCTGGTGTCCGATCTTGTGCACTCCGAGCCTCCAGCTGATTGAACTGAAGAAGGTCCACTTACTCAAGTTCCACTCCTCAAAGGCATACTGCTGCAGGGACACGTCCAGGCCTGCACACACACACACACACACACACACCCTTAAAACTTTGAACTTTGATAATTATGCAAATCATCTCCAAGCGCTGTTCTAAATGCTGCAACTTCAGAAGAGCCACAGGCTTTACATTTAACACCTCACACGTTTCTGCAAATCTTTTACAGTTTCGGAGATTCATTCTCAAAATGATTATAAGTAAACAAAAGTTTAAATTTTCCTTCAAGTGCCAAATGGCAGGAGTTCAGAAATAACTTCACAGGTATATCCTTGTAGAAAGAGAAATGGTTTGTAATACTTTTACTTTTGATAAGTCTTTGGCGTAGAAATAGTTTCCTTTAACTTTGCAGATGTAGAAACACAAGCACAGAAATAGTTTCCCTTATGCTCACAGTTATATATTTTACTTTAACTCTGCTGGCATAGAAATAGTTTCTTTATGGAAGCTGTATAGTACTTCCTGACTTTAACTTCATAAGTATATTGTTCATGTTAACTTAGCAGGCGTAGAAATAGTTTTCTTGTAACTTTTAAGGCGTGAAGATTTCTCCCTATGAAATTACATAGAAACAATGAAAACAATATACACTAAAAGCATTTGTTAATCTGATTAAAATTATTCTCAATACTAATTTAAACAAAGCAATTATTTATATATTTTACTGTTGGGAATCAATTATTAAACATTATTTAAAAACTGGTAAAACAATCATCTAGAATATTTGTGCTGGGAATCAGCTTTAGCCATCGTCGATTTACAATATTTGTGTTATTGTGCTTAGTTTTATAATGGAGACGAATACAGTATTATTACAAATCTTATATTGGTTAAATTAAATACAGTCATCTTTAGTTCCAGCGTTCTAATCAAATACTTCTGAACCCTTCTTCTAAGCTGCTGGATACAAAGTTACAGATCTTGTTAAAAGATTAAAAGCAGTTTTTTCAAACCTGCTTATGAAACTGCTTATGAAACTGCTTATGAAAATAGCACTGTTTTTCCTAAAAACGTTCCTGCCTTTACAGTCATAAAATGTGCAAAAACTCTAAAAATCGTGAAATATGGAAACTTTCACAATAATGTGACATTTAGATTTAGATTTAGTATCTTAAACAAATGAATTCAAATAAATTTCTTTATATTTTTAGTGTGTGAAAATGTTGAGTTTAATAGCTGTAATTAATTTGTGTACAGTTTAATTTAAACTTTACACACACACACACACACACACCCACAGCTGTACTAGAGTTTTAAAATAACAGCATGCCTTTTGAAGATCCATACATTTCCCATGACACTTTCTTCAATTTAGAAATTATTCTAGATAGGGCCATTTTTTGTGTGTCCCCAACAAGAATTTATATTTTATTCAATGTTGAGAACAAATTCTCATGTCTAGTAATTTTTTACATTTATAAAAAATGTAAAAACTATAATTGAACAAGGCAGGGAACCACCCTGGGCAGGCGCCAAAACACCGCAGAGAACACACTGTCAAACTGACAGCTTACAGGGCCAATTAAGAGTCGCCAATTAACCTATACTACATGCCTTTAAACAGTGGGAGGAAGCCCAGGCCCTTGTGACAAACCCATGAGCCGCGAGGAGAGCATGCAAACTCCACACAGAGAAGCCCTATGGCCGACCCGGGATTGAACTCCGGATCTTCTCGCTGTGGGGCAGCAGCGCTGTGCTGCCCACTTTACATTATAATTAATAATTAAGTATTCAAGATCTATGTCGGCATGATTTATTCAAATTTTTCCTGGCATTTGGTTTCCAGAATCTGACCATTGGGAATCAGACCGATGCGCCCTTCTTAGTCTCGAGAACTAGAATGGAACGCACTTGCCTTTGTTTATAAGGTCAGTTTCTAAGCGCTGCGCCCTCTAAAGGTGAAAACCACGCTGCCGCAACGCGACACCGACGTGCGGTAACTTGCGGCAAAATGCGCAAAAACACACAAAAACACCAAAAATCAACGCGAAATCATAGAGAACAAGCCACTGCGAAGCTTCAAAATGGAACAAGTCCGAAGTCGAAGTTAAAAAAAGTTGTAAATAAAATTCACAACTTCAAGCATGAAAAGAGATTTCAAAAGTCGATCAATTGCCTTTTATGAATCACCGAAAAAAAGTGTCGGAAATAATTGACTTTATAGGTTCGAATGTGATTCTTTTTTGTCTTCTTTTCTCTCCACTCCCTCACTTCCTCATTCCTCCCTCATCTCTCCTCCCTCCTCATTCAAGGAGAATTCTGTTTTGTCCTGCCTCTCTTCTCCACCTCCCGTTAAATAAAACCTGGGGCTGACTAAAATAAATATTATTTCTGGGGCTTTACCTCTCATCCAGCTGCTGACACGCTCGGCGCTCACGACGTCACAGCCTCCATCACCGCACTCCCGCCGTGAAACACCGAGCGAATCGCGCGTCCCACTCTCGCTAAAGAGACAGAAGGAGAGAGAGGGCGGGGAGAGTCAGAGCCGGCCGGACACGCCCCTCACGGTGGCCTTTACAGGATAAAGGGAGTTATTATTATTATTATTATTATTATTATTATTATTATTATTATTATTATTTAGAATGGTTAATTTAGAAATATGATTTTTTATTAAATAAGAAAATTAAAAATGGTCAAATAATTAATCAGTTTATTTACATTTAGAACCCATTTTACAGTGGTAGCAGACGCTCCTTATCCAGAGCGACTTACAACAGTCTTTGTAGTCCACACCGTTCCTAGATCCATAAGCTATGTCACGACATCTGTAGTTAAACCGGTACCACAGACTAAGTTTTATACTTTAACGAAAAGAAAATGGGTTAGGAAAGAAGTTCCAGACAGACACACGTTGGTGTTTTTTTTTTTTTTTTTTAAATAAAGGTTTACATAAAAGGTAAATCAGTCCCTAGATACTCTTTGAAGGTGTGTCTTCAGACGACGTTTTGAAGACAGCAAAGGAACAACCGTTCTAACGGCAAGCGGAAGTTGGTTCCACCACTGAAAAGAGTTTCGATGCATGTTTTCCTCTTCTCTTAAGTAGAGGTGGTTCCAAACGAGCAGCAGTTGATGCTCTCAGAGGACGAAGTGACACGTTGTTTAATAAGTGCTGATAGGTAAGAGAGGTGCAAGATCCATCCTTGGCCTTGAAGGCAAGTGTTAGGAGTTTTGAACCTGATCTTGAGCAGCCACAGGAGCAGTACAGGTTCCGCAGCAGAGGTGTGGTGTGTGTGGTTAGAAACGCTGAAGATAAGTCTTGCAGCTGCATTGGATCAGCTGAAGTGGTGCGATGTTGCTTTCAGTGAAAGGCCAGCCATTAGAGTTACAGTAGTCCAACTTAGAGAGAACCAGGACTGGACGAAGCTGAGTAACCTCGGTAGTAGAAAAATATTTATTGTTGGCGACTTTCAGACAACCCAGGACGTTAGGGAAAATAATCGTTTTAAGTTTTAAGTTTAGTATGATTAATGGTTTTAGCTTAAGTTTAATCACTTAAATAAAACAAATATTTAGTAATTAACTGACTAAACTTTAATTATCTATGAGTTTCCTCAGTTGAATCTAATGTTTGTCCAGTTTAATCTTTTTCACATTTTCGGGAATGTTGAGGTGAACCTGCATGAAGTTGCTGCAAGTCTCTATGAAAAAGAAACTATGATCTCAATATTTCACATAGCTTTACTTTTGCTTTAACACACACCCACAAAGCTGAGCACGCTAACTCTAAGTGTAAAACACACAAGACTTATAGACTACATCGCCACCCGGTGTCAGAGAGCGCAATATCACAGAATCAAAGATTCTTTTATCTGTCACATAAATTGTTTTAGAGTACAACAAAACATAGCCTGATCGTTCTGCGAGAATTTACATTAAAAAATCTAAATTAACAGCAGCAGTTTTTTACGTTAAATATTTTACAAATCAAATCTAAAGGATACAAAAATGCTGAACATTTTTAAAAAGAAATATGTGTGTATATATATATATATATATATATATATACACACACACACACTATATATATATATTCTATATATTCAATGTACTGTTTCCAAAAGTAGAGACAAGAAGAACAATAGCAGTACATGTATATGTACAGTAAACCTATATGTATAAGTTTAGGGGAGACAGGGTAGAGGCTGAATACCCGCCTTGGTTTTTCTGAACATGTGTAAACTTGTTTCTTTCCCACTTAACAACACCATGACCCAAAAACCAGACACTCTTCTAGGACAAATATGAAAAACCTTCAGTAATAAGTAAAAATATTCATTGTTAAGCTCATTCCATTGGCTCTCATTTTTATCAAATGTCATAAAGGCAGAAAAAAATGGATGTCGCTCATTTCAAAGAGCAAAATAGGATTTATTCATTTTGGACCACTGAAATCCATGCAAGATCTCCAGATCAGTTCATAGCTTTCACAGTGTATGGGGTTGAAGCGATACACTCTTAAAAGTAATAGAACCAAAAGTGGTTTTTCACAGTGATGCCTTAGGAGAATCTTCCATGAATCCTAACAAGAGCCTTTTGCCCAGTAAGTTCTTCAGAACCATTTTATCATGAAGTAATCATGAAGAATGTAGTGTAAAATAGTATTTGTCTTTGTAGCTGTGTTAATTACTTGCACGTCGTAATAATTTGTTCAATTTGTTTTCAAATGCTTAATTGCTTGGTAAAGAAACTTAACTAAATCGAAGTTATGGGTTGCTTGCACGTGCACATTAATAAATCAACTCTCTCCTAAAGACGGTTTAAAATTTACGGTTACAATTACAAATTGCACCATAACTATAATTTCTAAACCTGGCACAAATAAATCCAGTAAGTTAGGCATGGGATCAGTAGCCATTAAAAGGTCATATTTTAGCATAAAGTGTTCTTCAAAGCACTAATGATGTGTTATAAAGAACCTTATTTTGTGTTCTCCAAGAACCCTTAAACAGCATAAAGGTTCTGGCACTCCAATGTGCTCCAGAGCACCTAATGAAGAATAAGTTTTTTCTTTGAGTGGGGGTAAAAAGCAAAGATGAGGCTGATCACCCAGAGACTTCTATCTTGAGTTAAATACTTCTGTTTAGCACCATGTTGTTAAAATGACATTACAATGTGCAAGACATTACACATTTGCAGATACTTTATTTGTGATTCAAGGTGCAAATTTGAGGCCACCTAATAAACAAGCGCTTACAGATAGGGATTAAAGGGGTGTGGTTTGTAAATGAAGATTGTAGAGTGAATCCCTCAAATTGGACAAGCACCAGATCTACTACTCTAGTTTTACCCCAATCAATTGGGGCCATTATCTTCCACATTTCTTTGTTATTGATGTCTTTTTTATATGTATAATTAGTTCTTTGATTGGTTCTCATATAATAATAATAATAATAATAATAATAATAATAACCGTAATATGTATAATAATAATAATAATAATAATAATGTTTGGGTCGTTTGCATATTTATTTATTAGAAAATAGAGGCGTGGGATATTTGCTCAAAATAGAACAGATAAAAGGGCAAAATGTCCACCATCATAAAATCTGGACATAATTTTTAAAAAAGCTGTAGCTTAAAGCTTGCGTATTTTTGCACATAATCATCTGTACAATTTATGTGAACATTTTCACAGTCACTTCTTTTCCATAAAATCAATTTGTCACATTTCATGCATATTTCCCCACAAACAGCATGAAGCCAAATTTCATTTTTACCCTTTAAAAAGCAAATGTGTGAATGAATTGAGTTTTCTGTGCTTTTCTCCCATCATCTGTGTGAAAACTCATTCAGCCTCCAATCAGCATTTTGGCAGTCAAACTAACCTCCTGTTGCCAATAGTAACTGTGTGTGTGTGTGTGTGTGTGTGTATGTGTGTGTGTGTGTGGTGAAAATGGACTCATAACCTAACCCACAGTGCCACTATTTCACTTTATTGCCAAAAATAAATAGCTACTACCACAAATAAATAAATAAATAAATAATAAATAAATATAAATAAATAAATATTTATGATTTGTGCAATGCAGGTCCCTTATATGGATTTCACTACTCTTGTGATTTGTCATTTATTTATTTATTATTTTCAAGAGGTTGTGTATGAATTAATGATGTTTTAGTAAAATAAAAATGTTTATATCTACAAAATTCTTATCTGCAGAAAAAAGTTTAGGAATCACTACCTAATAAATTGTAGTATTTCGTTATGAATTGGGATCATGTTCATCCATCTGAAACAAATGCAGCGGCTAAGTTTTTATATAAGTCGTTAGCAACAATATATGAATCATATATAATTTCGTCAATGCTGGTGTCCTAAACTTATGAATTATACATACATGTGTCTTGAATATACGGCCTGGGGAGTCCAGACTTAAGAGGGAAGACATTTTGGCTGAAGAATGAACTTACGTTCAAACCGTTCACTAGTGCACTACTAGCTAGGGCAGTTTCTCTAAAACTAGCACCTTACTGCTGAGAATGAAATTTGATGCAAATACATAATTACTGAGTATATCCAAAAAGTCCATGTTAAATAGTTCACTAAAAGTGTCTATAAATTGTTTAAAAAAATTGTAAAGAAATTGTAGAATTTTTGGCTAGATTTTCAAGAATTATTTGGCTGGATTTCCTAAATTTATTACAGATTTCCAGTAATTGTTTGTCAGATTTTTTGTTCAGATTTCCTTTAATCATTTCAAATAAATGGGTGGTTCAGATTAAAACTTGGCAGGACATTCCTGAAACTGAAATTGTCCACTTCTATAGGGCTGAGAAAAAGCCATATGGAGGGGTTAAAAAAAAAAAAAAAGTTGACCTACCAATGCACTTTGTGCACTATTTAGGGGTAGAAAAAGCTCGGCAGAACGCCCTCAGTCTAACGCGTCTCCATTGAGGAAGGGACACGGCGGACTGGATTGAGAACCGGAGCGGACGGATTTTGCAGCTCGTTGCGCTCTCCAAAACGAATCCGAACCGGAACCGGAACCCGAATCGGATTCGCAACTCTTCAAAAGCGCGCAACTGGTAAAGCGGCCCAGTTTTTCCGCGTTTTACCGTGACGCGCGTCACCGGATTCCACGCTCCAAAATCCACTCCAGTGGAAACGCTGTGATTTTCTATATAAATAAATTAATATTTTGGACACACGCGCAGGGAGCCCGCCCCAGCGTCACCGGCACTGACGCGTCGTGCGCGTGGAGTCCGCGGCGTGAAGCGGAGCGCGGAAGCAGATCGGGGAAAATTTCACTACAAAATCCCTCGGAAACCGAACCGGAACCTTAACCGGGACCTGGATCTGGATCTGGACCTGGATCTGGAGCTGGACCTGGACCTTTACCGGTACCGGGACCGGAATCTGAACCTGAACAGGACCTGAACCGGGGAAAAATGCCGCTCGCTCAACTCGCGGAACCATGGCAATGGAGCTGGTTCCATTGGAGACTGAGGTTATTATTATTATTATTATTATTATTATTATTATTATTATTATTATTATTATTATTATTATTATTATTATTATTAGCAATACTCAAAAAAATATTAAAAGCGTTCCGCAATGTAGCAAAAATTGAAGCCGCTAGTATAAAGATCCACTACTTCAAAGCTAGTCTAATGAATGAATTAACAAACCCTTTTAATAAGCACTTTCCCTACTACTTAAGTTACAGGATTTTTAGATTGATGCCAATTGTAATTTCACTAAGCACTCTAACAATTGTACACTCACTATACAATCCTAATAATTATATCAAAAGAATATTCTGTTTTTTCCAAGCATAAAATCCTATAACCTGCCACTGTTTTTACCAGTCAACATCACTTAATTCCGTTTTAGAAATAAACTTTTTATTGTCATCAAAATAAGTGCAGTAAAATATGACTTATGTTGAGGTATAAAAAGAAGATCTAGGAACTAGTTATCACACAATTAATCTGGAAACTTTATAAATTATTTCAATCATGACTATTTCCATCAAGCATTTTTAATCAGAAATGTCTGCTTACCTTGGAATCTTGTTTCCCATGTTTACTTTAATTCGTATAACAGTAAGTCATACAACATTTTCAAAGAAAGCCGATGAAGATTTTATAGAAATTTTAGGGGTTGTAACCCGAGAAATTTAGCTGTGTTGTTCTTTATCCATTATTTTGTTATCCTGTAGATTTAAATTATCTAGCTAAAATAATTACAATTTATTTCTCCCCCTCCAAAAATATGGTCCAAATCATAATTTTCATCTGCAACTTTCTATGAATGTTTTTTCCCTACTTTTTGAGAAAAACTTGTTTTTTTTGGTTTCGAAGTTTGGAATTTTTCAGGCAAGCAGGCTTGTAGATGAGTGTTGGAACGTGGTTTGCAAATTCATACTAGCGTTACTGCTGCCAAATTGGCGCGATAATGTTCCATCAAGTCCGGAACTTTGTGCCAACATGCGACTTTCCACTTGCCGTTATTTTAAATCTCCAGGATTTTAAAGTAGCTTCTCTACTAATGGAAATGCGCTGGCCGAGGGAGTCCAATGCAAGTTAAAATAAAAACATGCTGCAAAGCAATAAAACATATTAATCAAAAGTGTGACCCAACACAACATAACACAAGTGATATTACGAGATATAAACAATTTGCATGGTTTAATCATACATTGCATCGTGGGTTATATGTGCAGGAGTTCATGTTCTCCAAAAGGAATTAAAACCTGGCTAGAATTTTAATATCAGAAGTTGCACTCTTGCCTCTTTGTAACACTGGATGGAAACATGGTACACAACTCAACACATTCTAAATAAAATCGAAACTATATTGAAAAAACTCACTGAATACACACTGAGGACTTCATAAACCATTCAGCTACAAGACAAAAAGAATAAAATGTGATTTCAGTGCAAACTTTCCGTTTAACATCCCCTGAGAAGAGGATGCGGTTTCAACCCCACTTTAATAATTAAAGCAGCGAGCAATTCCTCTGGGAAACTTCCAGAAAAGCCAATGTGACGGGAAACTGCAGTCGCTTGGAATTGGATTCGATTCTTTTCACTCTCCTCTCTGACCTTTTGTCTCTCATTACGAAAATATGAAAATCAGAATACATTATGGTTCCATTCTATATTGTTAAGAGAAAGTGGTAAATTCTTGCCAGGTTTTCCCTCAGTTAAAGGATCACTGGGCACAAAATATTCTTTGATGTGAATATTCCTAACTAATGGCTGATGGAGGAATTTTAAGATGAGCCTAAACACTGTAAATCCGGCTGCAGTTTAATTTTGGAAGTTGGATTTTCCCTGCACAATGTTTTCCACCGATCTGTGATCCATATCCTGGCTCGCGTTGAAGTAATGTAAAAATTGATGGAATGCATCGAGGATATTACGCCGAATACGTTGTTCTGATAATCGTAATTCAATCGGCGAGACGGTGGTTCACACCTGTAGGTGACACCACTGTTAAATGTGTTTTCGGGCTGGATTATCCCTGTTGGTAGTTGGGGCAGTTGGTAGTGTAACGGTTAGGGAGTTGACCCTGTGATCAGTGGGTGCGTAGTTCAGGTTCTGGACTGGTAAGGTGAATAATTACGTCTCAAGCACTGCTCACTGTACCTGCGTGTGTATGTGGGTTTGTTTTGTATCTACACACACACACACTCGTCACAGTCTCTTTCATAAGGATAAAGCTGTTTATCTGCATTTGCTGGGAAAATGTGAGTCAGGAAACGTCTTCCTCTCACACTCCCACATTCTCTGTTCTCTCTCTCTCCTCTCTCTCTCTCTCTCTCTCTCTCTCTCTCGCTGGTAAACTGATAGGGCATGACATCACAACTGTCCGCTGCTCCCTTGTGGAGACTTTAGATTTCCATGATTTTCTACTGTTAATCCACTAAATCCAGTTTTAATTTTTCTAAAGCTGTTCAACACAGAGCTCGTCCAATGCAGGATAGGTAAGACCAATACTGATTATGATTATTGAAATAAAATAACATTTGATATTTTAAAAATGTCATATTTGATATTTAAAATGTTTCAATATAAGGTATTTAAAATCTTCAATATTTGAACATTTTTAATTTAAAAATCTGAGTAGTTGAAATATTACAATTTTAATAATTAAAATATTGTCTGATATTTTTTTCTTCAGAAATATAAGATATATACATTTTTTGTTAAATTGTAGAGCTGGGAATGTTAATGCATTATGTAACTGACATTAAATTTCTGTTAATCATCTGATATGATATATATTTTTCTCAGACTTGTGTATATATATCTGGAAACAACATCTAATATAATCTTATATTAGATATCTATAATGTATATAGTATTGCATAAATAATATAATATATATTTAAATTTTAATATTTTAACACGACCAAGCTTGAAGGAAAGAAGTGCTGCCGCGTCTTATGAAACTGGGATGAATATCATTTTAACAGAATAACATAATTTTGTGTTTTATTTTTGACAGCATCAGCACAGCTCTTATTTACTCTGCGTGATTTGGTTGTTTCCAAGTTTTACATCCTTTTTTTATCTTTCGACATTTCTAAAATCTAAATTCTTTGGACAAATGGTGACGTTTGACCTTCAGGAAATCAGCGAGTTAAAGCTGAGTGTGTGTTCATGAAACTGTAAAGGAGTGTGTAAAGGGAGAATAAATCACTAGTGTGTAGCGGGCATCACCTGATACTGTGCTGCTGTGCGGTAGGAGAGTGTGTGGTGTGTGTGATTGATTTTTGTAGAATCTTAATGGTGTTCTCATAATGTTCAACCCAAGAGATTACATCAGGACACCTGAACCCTCATCCCTCTCTCCCTCCTTCTCATCCATTTCTCTCTCTCATCCCTTCTTCCTCTTTACCCCTTTCTCAATGTGACTGCTTAAGTTTTGTAGCTGTGGCATGAAAACTTGCTAAGTAGGAAGACTGATTAAATGTGTTCAGTGAGGTGGTCTGAGGTTGCATAAGAACTGCCGTGTGAAGCATTTGAGTCTCAAATCCCATGTATTGTTAGTGGAAGAAAACGAATGGGCTCCTATGGGCAAAAATAAATGACAGGAAAAAAAGATGAAAAAGACGAGTGAAGGTCATGACGGTTACAGATATGCGAAGAGGCACATGGCCCTTCAAATCACATTGGATTTGGTGGCTTTGTGAAAAACGGCAGTCGTGTGGTAAAGCGTCCACATTTGAGCTCCATGTAAGTCTATGGGGGAAAAATGGACTAAAAAATGGACAGAACTTGTGAACGAGTGCACATATCAAAAACGTGTGCACTTAAGCACCCAACACTGCAAAAGGCCACACATTTTAGAGTAGGAAAGACGTGTCTAGCACAACACCTGTAGGAGAAGTAGCGGTCAGAAAAAAGGTGGAATAAAAATCGTATAATGATATATGATTGCTCAGCGCACTCACAAATATTTTCTACATCTTCAGACATACACATTATTAGCTCCTTATTCCAGTTTTTACTCCGCACTTTTGCGACTACAGTTTCCGTAGCGACTCGGCGTCTTCTGACCCGCAGCCGTCTGCTCTGGCCACCTTGCACTCAGCGTTACCGAATAAATTAGCAGTTTCTTTGCAAGAGGCGTAAATATACGGTTCGAGAGGGCTCGATTAGAGGCGGCAGTTACCACGGTAACACCTGCGCTCTGATAAAGAGTGTGTGTGTGTGTGTGTGTGTGTTTGTATGGAGAAAAGATTGAGCTGTGAGTGTCTGTCAGAGTGACAAGGCCCTATTTATTTAGCTATTTTCCATTCAGTTGTATTTACTAGGGGTGTGATGATACATCACTGTACAGCGTATAGGTCAATACGATAAATCTACAAGCCCAAAATTAAATTATAAATCATATATGAATTATGTTTGACTTGCTAGCAAAGTACAATATATGCATAGCCATGCTTAAAGAATTAACCTTAGCTAGTGCATTTAGCCTTAGTAGTGGAATTAGACTTAGCTAGTGCATTTAACCTGTTCCGACTGCTGTCTGCCAGAATGCATTTTCTGGTGAAAGTCCTAGAATTGGATGAGTCATTGTAGCATCAGCTAGTGAAATTAACTATAGCTAGTGGAATTAGCCTTTGCTAGTAAAAAGCCTTAACAGAATGCTCTTAGTAAGTGGAATTAGCCTGAACTAACTTAGCATTAGCTAGCTGAATTACACTTAGCTTTAAGATAGCCTTAAGATAGCGGAATGAGCCAATGTTCTTAGCTAATGGAATTTGCCTTATCTAGTGTGACAGCCATAAGATTGCTGTCTCATCTGTTCTTAGCTAGTGGTATAGCCATAGTTAGCTAGTAGAAATAGCCTTAGGTAATGAATTATCTGTAGCTAGCGGAATTAACCTTAACCAGAGGAAATTTGCCTTGTGGAATTAGCCCTAGCTACTGGAATTAGCTTTACTTAGTGGAATTACTCTTGGCTAGTGTTGTTGTCTTAAGATACATTAGCAGAATGAGCCTTAGCTAGTGGTATTAGCCTGTCTCTCAGAGCTAATTAAAATAAATGAGTGTGAGGAAATACAAATGTCCTGAGGTAAATCTCACATGTTTTTAGTGGAACACACTGTTCTGTAACCAATGGTGACGGTGCACATCTGCACATTGGACACACACACGGAGTAACATCTGTTCACTCTTCTCTCTTTCAGAATGGACAGAGCACAGCTGAGGATGGAGTCGCTCCGGGAGTCAAGGTTAGACAAAACGCACACACGCGCACACACACACGCACATCCGAATAGCTTAGTTTCCAGTACAGTGTATATATATACTGTACTGTATACACTACCAGTCAAAAGTTTGGACACACTTCCCATTCAATGTTCTTTCTTTATTTTCATTACTATTCACACTGTAGATTCTCACTAAAGGCATCAAAACTATGAATGAACTGTGTAAGGGATAGTTGACCAAGAAGGAGAGTGATGGAGCGCTGTGCCAAATGGCCTGGCCTCCACAGTCACCTGACCAAACCCAATCGAGATGGTTTGGGATGAGATGGACCGCAGAGTGAAGGCAAAAGGGCCAACAAGTGCTCAGCATCTCTGGGAACTCCTTCAAGACTGTTGGAAAACCATTTCAGGTGACTACCTCATGAAGCTTATCGAGAGAATGCCAAGAGTGTGCAAAGCAGTGATCAAAGCAAAGGCTGTTTTTTTGCAAAATCTAAGATATAAAACATGTTTTGGGCTATTTCACACTTTTTGTTTACTACATAATTCCATATGTGTTCAGTCATAGTGCCTTCAGTGAGAATCTACAATGTAAATAGTCATGATAATAAAGAATAAAAAATTGAATGGGAAGGTGTGTCCAAACTTTTGACTGGTAGTGTGTATATATAGAGACGCCAGTCAGTGGTTCTTGTCATGCAAGTTCATTTCGTTATAAAATAAATGGATGAATTCTGACTTTTATGATCAAAAATACTGTTTGAGTGGCAAATTGTTCGACTTGGTTGGAAGTATTGATTCATGTGCAGTTTTGCAGTTTCCTGTATAAAACATGACATCACTCGGTTCATCTTCCAAGATTTCGTTCGTACTCCAAGCTCCAGTCTGACCAAAAAGATAATTCATGCTCCAATATGTTCGGAGAGTAAAGGGTTCAAGAAATGAGGTACCACTGTGTAATCTTCACACACCTTTTTATTTCTTTTTCTACTTTCTAATTTGTTGAATTTCTTGTGAAGGCCAGATTGCTAAACAAGTGTTAATTAGGAATATAATATTAAGTTAATTTCTTTATTGATAATTAATAGTTTGTAGTTTGTAATAGTAGTATGCTATAGCTGGAAAAGTATTGGTGCAGTGGAAAACTGAAACTTTGCTGGTCTGCTACCGAGCAGCTGCTATGTTATGAGAGGTGGGCGGAGTAATGTAAGACAACTTTTATTAAAAATTGACGTAAAATGTGTGTGTGTGTGTGTGTAAGAAAGTGAGACCTCCAGTGGAGCATTTGCATCTTACAACACGAGCTAAAATAATCCAGTGTGTTAATTAAGACCGTCAGGGTTCAAACTAATCAGGAGCAGAGTAAGACTCACACACATACACACTCACACACACCTCTAACCCTTTCTGCCTCTTGCAATTAAGGTTATATCATGGAAATGGCCTTATATACAGTTGTGTCTGTGTGTGTGTGTGTGTGTGTGTGTGTGTTAGATATATGTGGGCTTTTTGCGTGGTGATTCGATGTTATTTTTGCACTCTATTGTACTCAACGAGTGTGAAGAATAGAGTGATGGTGGGCGGACGGAAGGATGAAGGTAAAAAAAATGAATTTTGCGTGTCTCTCTCTATCCATCTATCTGTCTATATGTCTATTTTTTTCTTTCCTTCTCTATCTATCTATCTAGATAAAGAGAGAGAGAGAGAGAGAGAGAGAGAGAGAGGGAGAGAAATACAGACATATACACAGTTGTTTAACATATTTACATTCAGGAAACTATGCTGCCATAAAATGGACCAAAAAAAACCCTCCAAAATTTTTTTCTTTACTTGTAATCGAAGTCATCGTAATTTTGATTTGAGGTGATATCACCCAGCCTTGTGACGGAGTTTATGTGATGGCTGTACAGGTTATTAACACTTATAAAGTTTATTAATAATGAGCAAAAAATAGGTTTGCACCAAACAAGAGCTTTCAGACTAGCACTTACTGTGATGTTCATTAGCAAAGCTGCTGTGGTCTTCTATTAATACCTCTCGTACACACTCGCACACACTTCTGCAATAAATAGCTGCATGACCCATGAAGCTCAGTCGGTCTGGTGTAACAGGAGTGGAGATAGATGTGGGTGGAAAGCAGGGGGGGAGAGAGAGGGAGAGAGAGAGAGTGTGAGTGAGTGTGTGTGTGTGTGTGTGTCTGTGTGTGTGTGTTGTAATGTACAGTACTGGCAGAAAATAGTGCCTTATGTCATACCAAGTCAAATATGTGAAATTAGAGCTTAGCTCTAGAGGAAAGGGTTGGATGATATATAAAAAAAATCAATACACTGATGTATTATAATGATACACATTTTGAAAAAATTAGAGTAATAAATTACAATATACAGAGATCAGTAAGACTGATATTGATTTCCATAATTGGATGATTTAAAAAAAGAATGGATAATTATATATTGCCTGAAATTCACTCAAGAAGATTTTCTCCTCCATCTTTTATGCTACAGTATAATATCGGCACAATGATTTATCGGACGACTCTTATTTGTAGTTGGATGTTTTTCTGGAAGTTAAGACAATGGCAGCAAATGCAGTTACTGATCAACGTAAGATTGTTGAATCTGTTGAAAGCTGTGTGTGTGTGATTGTGCCAGCCTGTTGTCATGGCATTAAGTAGGCAGCGTGGTAAGTGTGTGAGCTCGCTGGTTTATTTATGAATGTTAATGCCAATGGCTCGTTCTGGAACCTTTTCGTTGCAGCTTCTCGCCTATAAAAGGCCAGGTAATGAGCAGCTTAACTCCGCCAGAGTGTGTGAGAAAATGTGTGTGAGTGTGTGTTTGTACATTTACATGGTTTGTGAGGACCTTCTGACCCTTAAAAGAAAGGAAATCTATGATTTGTCTGTTTTATGGTTTCCTCATGGGAAAAGAGATAAAAAATGTTGGTTACTGACTTTAAGGTTAGGGTTAGGGTTAAGTGTGGTATTATTTACATCTAGTCATTATGGGAGTCAAAGGAAGGACTGCACAAAGATAGTTATACAAGTGTGTGTGTGTGTGTGAGTGAGATAACACAAATAGCAACTGAGAGCAGGTGGAAAAATCAAAACAGAGAGGAAAAATCAAATTTGGGCAAAATTTCAACTAGAGATTGAGGGAGTAAACTAGCTAGGTAACTTTTTGAATTTCAGTTGCAATTTGAATTATATTAAATAATTTAAAAATGTTCTTATTTTGAAAATAACAGTGATTCAAACTTAAACTAAAATATGTTTATATTTGGCTCTTTTTCATGGTGGCATCAGATTTAAATTTTTTGCCTAGAAAAGAAAAATCATGGATCACTCATCAGACTGACAAAACGTATTCAATTACAATTCCAGTTTGAATTACCTTTTTAATTTGTAAATTGCACATTTGAAATAAAAATGTTTACATTTGAATTACATTTATAGGTTGAATTAATTTGTAAATGTTTTGTATATTTATATATATTTAAAATAATGATGATTTGTACTTTTGGTATAACAAATTACTATTATTTTTTAAGTATAAATATTCAAGTGAATCATGTTTAAAAAGTCATTTTAATCCAAAAAGTTTATTAGTGCTCTGCGTTTCCAGACTGCAGAGATATTTGTGTCGTGAAAGCGGTGCTGTGAAGATAGATCTAATATCATGCTCCCCACAAGTGGATTACAGTTGAAATAATGTGTGTGTGTGTGTGTGTGTGTTCCCAGTGGAACAGGGAGCTTTCTCCATCTGCGTAAATTTGATTTGTAAACGCTAATGCAGGGTAATGGCTTTTAGTTTCCACAGCAGAAGTGTGTGTGTATGTGTAGTATGACACCTCAGTGGTGTGTGCATGTGTGTAGTTAATTTTCAGAACCTGATTGTCCCCTAAAAGGTAGGAACAATAGCCATTATGTGGAGTCAGTGTAAAATCTATACAAAGGTGTGTGTGTGTTTTAAACTAATCCACATAATTTACATACATGAAAAAGGATGTACAATTGCACTCAATTATTCAAACCCTATTGCAAATTAAGTTTATTGGCAAATTTACAAACTTTTAGCTGTTTGCAATAAACAAGTCAAACAAGAGCAATTTACATAGCTCAGCACAACCAATATTTCAAATGGTTTCTCCATATTATTTAACCTCTAAATGACAAGAATCATTAGTACTTAGTGAAGCACCCTTTTGCTGTTATGACCTCCTGCAAACGTGATGCATAACCAGACACAGTTGAACTTGTGTATGGGGGGAAAAGTAAACCAGTGCCATTACATTAGCTGAAAAATATGATTTGATTTTTGGAATGCATAAATTGATTTTGAATAGTCAGAGAAAGAATCGTGATTCTTTCTCGGTGTTCGTGGCCTAGTGGTAGGACACTCGCCTTTGGACCCAGAGGTGGGTTCGAATCCGACCTCTGGCGTTACCAACATTGGGTCCCTGAGCAAGACCCTTAACCCTAAAATTGCTCTCAGGGGAACTGCCCCTGAAGCTAGAAAAACTTCAGCTTTATCACAGGCGGCATGACATTTTCTCAGAGGATTTTCTGATATTTGATGGAATCCGTCTTGCACTTCATATACTGCAAGTTTCCATTGCCAGAAGAAGCAAAGCAACTCCAAAGCATCACCGAGCCACCACCATGCTTCACCATATGCAGGGTGCTCTGTTCGGCATATGCTTCATTCTTCCTCCTCCAGACATACTGCTCACCCATAGGCCCGAAAAATTCCAGTTTTTAATTCATCACTCCACAGAACAGAATCCCAAAACTTCTGTGGCTTATTTATATGGTTTTGAACATCCTTTTTAGAAATCTGGTGGCAGCTGTCGATAACTTCCCCTTTCTGCTACGTCCAGGTAGTGTAACCACTGTTTGGACAATTCTTTTGACATACTCATGTTTCTACCATGCAGTAAAGCATCATGGTGATCATACGTCTAGCCAGTCTAGATATTTCAAAGTCAAAGTAAACTTTATTGTCATCTCTTCTATATATTGTACAGATATACAGAGAGACTAGAAGACGTGGCTCCAGTTTACACAGTGCAACAAGAAAAAGAGAACAAAGAACAGATGGGGCACATGGAATAAACAATATATAAATAGGACAAAAAATATACATTTTAAGCTAGAAGTGGAAATTGACTGACAGTTTTCAATATGAAAGATTTCGATATCCAGTCTATTAATAGAAGTGTATTCTTAAAAAGTCTTTGAGTTCTAGCTCATACTCACCAGGTGCAACTAATGAGGCCCTTGATTAGTTGCATCAGGGGTGCTTGAGACAACATCTCATTCGCAGCTGTGCTCCAATGAGGGATTCAGTTCGGGAGGTTGAATAATTTTGTCATTATAAGTGACATTTTGGGTTGAATGTGGAGAAACCACTTGTAACATTAGTTGTGTTGAGCTATTTAAATTGTTCTTGTTTAACTTGTTTATTGTGAACTGCTGCAGTTTTTCCAATAAACCTAATTTGCAATGGGGGATAAATAACTTTACATATTTGTAATAAATAAGAAACACACTATATATTTAAATTATATATTAAAAATTATAAATAAAATATTCAGTTACATCATACCTAGTTAACTATGTGAAATTAGTGCTAGAGGAATGGGTTGGACGATATATTGAAAATGTCAATAAACTGATTTAACAATACACACAATATTTAAATATATATTTTTTAAATTATTTGTAAGAGGACATCTTGCAAAAGAAAAGAAAAATAGAGATCAACAGACAAAAGAAGTATACAGTAAATATTAGTATCATTTTTTTCCCTATCGTCTTATTTGCATTTTATGTTGTATAGAATTTTTTTGTTAATTTACTTAATTTTTGGTCTCTAATTAGAATGAAAAAGAGCTTATATTTAAAATAAACACATAACACACAATTGTGTTTATACATAGATTAATATTTTTTAAATTAGAAATAACGTTTTCCCCCTTATGTGTTGTGGGGCTGATTTATATTAGAATTTGAAGAGCGATACTGATTTCGATAATTGGAGGATTTTAAAAATTGAACATATTTGTTATTTATTAATTCTTAGTTATTAAAAAAACTTGATAAAGAAAATCACATTTTGCATGTGTAAATTTGCTTTATAAACGCTGTAATGCAGAGTAAGAAGCTCATAAAGACAGCTCAGTGTTTGAAGTAATCCGGGGCTTTGATATGGTTTTTCCTGCTCAAAGAGAAGCTTCTTTTGAGGTCGATGTCTCTGAGGGTCGCTCTCTCACCCAGCGCTCATCAATTTTTCAGCACTCAGAGACGGTTTGTGTCGCAGCTGCAGCGCCAGGCCACACGATGCCCATTAGCATGTTAGCCCGTTAGCCTTGCCATGTCGTGGTCAGACGTTGTTTGGGTTCAAAGCCATAATCTGGATTGACAGCTCTGTTTTTGTGGAATTCATACTCCGTGTTTTATAGGACTAAATTTAGATTTTAAGACCTAAATTGTTGTGGCTTACTAGAAGGTGCCTAAATAATGGCACCTTAAGTGATCCCATTCTCTAAATATGTCAGTTAGCAGTTAATGCTAAAAATAAAGCACTTCTTCGAAAGAGGAATGAATAAACCACGGCACTCCATATTCACAAAATGTAAATTTTCCTCCCTTGCTTTTGCTCTCGTTTGTTGTTTCTCTCACACACTCGGTTGCCGTGAGACCGTGTAATGGAACGCTTCCGCCCACTCTCCTTAAACGTTTTGAGGAAGGTCAGCGGTCGCAGTGCTAAAACATGTTTCGCCCCTGTGTTACTACGTGCTACTTGTTTGTTGTCTTCACACCACTGTAACTATCACTGTACCCAGCCATGGAGAAGCTACTTTTTAGTGTTAAGTTTTCAAGCTACAAGCTCCTGTATTAATATAGTAGTTATTACACTACAAGCTACAGAGAAAAGTAGCTAAATACATGTTACCTATTATGTGTTTCAATAAATTGTTTGAAAATCACAAAAGTATCTCAGCTTTAATAGTTATAGTAATGATGTACTCAGTGAATTATGAGGGGGAAAAACACCCAAAACCCCCCCAAAATAGTTCATTAATCATAATCAAGGTAAAAAGTTTGGGGCCTGCCGTTGGCGATCCTGGCATCGGGCCCTCTGGCGCTGTGGTGGGGTTGGAGGTGGGGTGCTGTTGGGGGCGACTGCCCTCTCGCCTGGGGGTGGGGCCTGGGGTGGCAGTCAACCTGCCTGGCTGGGCTAGCTCTCCTCTCACCGGGGGGTCTGGGGATACCCTGCCCCTGTGGTCCTGTCATGCATACATAGGGGCTATACATAGATGAATCAGATCAACGATCCTATAACATTATTGATGGCTGGGATCAGTTATTAGTAATAAATAAGCAAAGAGGAGACATTCGAGTTCATCAAGAGCAAGAATCCTGTGAAGAAAACACAGTGTGTGGTTGTGTGTGTCTGCGCACATGACACCTGTAGAAAAAATAGACAGCTACAAATATAGGCTGTGCCAAGTTGTCAAATGCAGATTCTGTATTCTGTATAACACACACACACACACACACACACTTGTCACTCAGCTAAGTGCAGATGGCGTTTTTAGGGAGATTTAAATGGCAGATTACAAGGTGGGAGATGAGAACTGAGACATCATGATAATACGGGATACAAACACCACCTGCACCGTCACAGACACGCACATACACACACACATACAAACATCCTTTTATTCAGCCATAATTTATTTCACGTGCAAAAGAGAACAGCTCTCATTTGGAAGATGACAGCTTTTAATTTTAAATTAAATGCATTTTCACATATTAATATATTCATAATTTCATGTTTTAGAGCATCAGTTTTAAAGCTCCAAAAATTTAGAACACTAAAAATGGGAGCCATAATGGTTCTTCCAAATCCACAAGTTGGTTCAGAACATTTTGTTTATTACATAATTAAATAATTCTGGGTTTTATTAAAGTACCAATAAAATATAATTTATGCCGACTGTTACATTTCCATATTAATGTTTGTAAGTGACCTTGCGCTCATGAAAGCTCTACTCTGGCTTAGAAGCATCCAGGGCCGACCGTCTCCATAGCAATACGTTTGCTGCGCCGTCTCTGTGGCAACGCATCTATACTGTGTGTGTTTCTGTGTGTGTTGGACTGTGAAAAGTGTGTTAGTTGGTCTATGCAATGAGGTCTGTGCTTCAGATTTGCCATTGTCTGATACACACACACACACACACACACGACTAAGCATATGAATAAAGGCTAATAAAATGCGGTGGAATCAGTGATCAAGAGTGATGCATTGTGTGTGTGTATGGAGAACGTAAAACACACTTCTCTTGAGCATTGTTTTAATTAAGTCAGGTGTGTGGTTACCATGGCAACAGTGTGCGCATTTACGTTAAAACAAAACTTGATAACTTGAACATTTAAGTTGGCTGTGTGTGTGTGTGTATTCTTGTACTTGCTACTTAGTGAGAACCAACATGAGTTTTTAAGCAGCAGAGTGAGGACATTTTTGGTAAGTGAGGACTTTTTAGTGGTCCTCACTTCTTTAAACTGCTTTTACAAAAAAAATATTAGTTTATTTGCAAAACTAAAAGTGTAGAAAGATTAGCTTTTGGTTACTGAGGTTATGGTTAGGGCTATGTTTAGGGTTAGGTGTAGTATTATTTACATACAGTAATATAGAAGTCAAAGGAGGTCCTCGCTGCTATATAAGTACAAGGGTGTGTGTGTGTGTGTGTGTCCAAATATATTACATTCCAGAACTCGGTCCAAGCAGCAGAAAGCGTCTCACACACACACCTACAATGCATCTTACAACACAAACATATAGTGCAGTGCCCTGCATATCTACATTTGTTCGGTCTCTCTGTCCTTCTCTCTCCTTCTCTTTTTACTGTCTTTTCTCTCGTGCTCATCCCCCTCTCTTTTCTCATTGTTTTTTTCTCCCTCTTCTTGCCTTCCTGTCTTTCTCCTTTACTCTCTTTCTCATTTAGTCTCTCGTTTATTTTTGTTGCTCTCCTTTTCCCTGTTTCTCTTTAACAGTCTCTGTCTCTTTTACCTCTCCCCTTTGCTCTCTCTCTCTCTCTCTCTCTCTCTCTCTTTTCTGCTGGAAGTGTAGAGCAGTTTTCACACTTGGAAATACCACTGAGAAGTGACACAGCCAAAGGCCAAAGTGTGTGTGCTTGGTGTGTGTGTGTGTGTGTGTTTAGAGAGCATGAATGGATGCACAAGAAATAAACAGTGTTTAAATGGGTCACACTGCTGCCTTCTCTCTCTCTCTCTTTCTCTGTTTCCTCCTTCCATCGCTCTCTCCCTCCACGTCCTCCAACCCTCCCTCCCTCCTTCCTGTTCTTTTAGCATCCCTCTCCCTCTGTCCCACCATCCCTCGCTCTCCTCCTCCACGTCCTCCAACCCTCCCTCCCTCCCTCCTGTTCTTTTAGCATCCCGCTCCCTCTGTCCCACCATCCCTCGCTCTCTCCCTCCACGTCATCCAGCCCTCCCTCCCAATTGTCTAGCATCCCTCTCCCTCTGACCCACCATCTCTCTATTTATCCCTCTATCCCTTCCTCTCTGTTTCTTCTACCATCTGTCCTTCCATCCCTCCCTCCATCACCCATTTCTCCAGCCCTCTTTCCATCACATTCTCTCAATCCCTCTCTCCATCTCTCTTTCCCTCAATCCCTTCCTCTCTCCCTCTTTTTGTCCATTCCTCCCTCAGTCCCAGCCCTTCATCCCTTTTTTTCTCCATTCCCCTCTCCATCCACCCTCTTTTTCCTCCCTCGCTCCCTTCAACCTTCTTTTCTTTTTTCCATCCATCCATTAATCTTTCTCTCCCTCATCCTGCTTCATCCTTCTCTATCAATATCTATCCATTTTTCTCTCCTTCCAGCTGTCCCTCCATCCCTCCTTCTCTACATCCCTCCCTCTCTCCATCCATCATCTTTCTCCCTACATCCATCCCTCTCTTGCTGTAACCTATCTCCCTCCTTCTCTCAATCTCTCTCTCTTACCAACCTTTCTTCACCCCTCACTCCCTCCATTCTTCTCTCCCGCCTCCCTCCCTCCGTCTGTCCCTCCAACCCTCTTTTCATACCTCCTTCTCTCCCTCCATCTTTCTTTTTCTCTCTCCCTTCCTCTTTTCTTTGATCCTTCCATCCCTCTCTCTCCATCCATCACTCCACCCCTTCTCTCTCCCTCTATCCCTTCAACCATCCCGCCCTTTTTTCTCTTCCTCCATCTCTATCCATTTTCCTTGTGTCCTGAAGTCTCCTCTATGAGCTGTTCTAATTCACAGTGGTATTAATCATCCATCAGTTGTGAACACACACACACACACACACGCACACAGACATACACACTCCTACGTCACTCTAAAAGCCATTCTGGAGGAAATGAGAAAATCCATTCAAGCATGAATTTGCCCTTCAGCGTTTTATGAACCTGCAGGTGTGTTAATCACACACACACACACACACACACACACACACACTGGAACAAGGTGAGATGGTAAAGGAGGCGGGGTTTGGGGTGGACTATGAGTTATTAGTACCTCAGGTGAGGTGGAGGGAGGGACTTGAAAGACAAAGCAAGGACATGCGCGGTTTTGAGCAGATAAGACTTATGATGAGATTGCAGATAACACACAGCTCAGAGGTCAGCACAGGTCAGGGGTTGTCTCACTCTGATTCTTTAGGAGAGAGAGAGAGTGCGCGAGAGAGGAATGAAGAGGGAGAGAGAGATAAAAGTGTGTTAGTAATGGGCTTGCCTTTGTTGTGAGCATGGTAAGGCTGACCGATCTTGTGGTCAACACACTGGAGCGGAGATAAGCAACACACACACTCTCATACATTCACACCCACACACACTCACACACACACTCACACTATGAGTCAGAACTGAATCAGCACAAAAACTGAAGGGATAAAAATGGACAGACTCACTCTCTTTCTATTTGTCTCTCCCTTCCTCTCTCCTTTTCTCTCTCTCACTCTCATTGTCTTTCCCTCTTTTTCACTCCACTTTTTCTTACCCTCTCGCTTTCTTACTTTCATTTTTCTTTCTCCCTTACTCTCTCGCTTTTTCACTGTCTTTCTTTCTCTCTTTTTCTATCATTCTCTCTACCTCCCTTTCTCCCTTTTTCTCTGTCTCTCCCCTTTTCTATCCTCTTCCCCTTCATCTCACTTTCTTTCTCCATCTTCTTCTCCCTACCCCTTCTCTTCAACAATTTTCTCTCTCTCTCTCTCTCTCTCTCTCTCTCTCTCTCCTCTCTCTCTCTCTCTCTCTCTCTCGCTCTCTCTCTCTCTCTCACCTCCCTTTCCACCCTCTCTCTGAGTCTCTCTTTCTCGCTCTGTCTCTCTCCCTCTTGTTCAGTCTCTTTCTTCCTCTCTGCATCTCTCTTTCCCTTTCTCTTGTCTCATTGTCTCTTCCTCTCTGGATGACATAATGTAACTCTTACAAATATCACACTCTGTGTGTGTGTGCGTGTGTGTGTGTATCAGGCTTCTGTGAAACATCAAGCTTTATGAGAAAATTACGCAAGTCCAGGTATGTGTGTGTGTGTGTGTGTGTCTGTGAGATACTCTACTGCAGAGGTGTGTGTTGTCATGGTTACCTTGTTCGTCCCTGTGGTTCTGCTGTTATGACCTTTACTCTCATTCGTCCCTTAACTAAGTGTGTGTGTGTTACAGATTTT
Source organism: Distichodus sexfasciatus (assembly GCA_032718565.1). Lineage (NCBI taxonomy): Eukaryota > Metazoa > Chordata > Actinopteri > Characiformes > Distichodontidae > Distichodus > Distichodus sexfasciatus. Next base: position 174,749 of record JAVGVS010000348.1, on the reverse strand, counting down.
TTTCAATTGCTCAAGCACAATTTAGAAAATTGGGCCCATATTTTCAAAACTCTCCGCACAATTAGCACAACACTACACCCAAGTAGCAGAACATCTCAGATCTTTTGCAAAATGAAACACTATTGTAAAAAAGTTTACATTGTTTTATAAAAACACTGTTTTGTTGTCATATTGTACACACAAGTTTTTATTAGCCAACTCATTTTGAATAAGCTAGACACTACTGCATTTATCCTAAAACGCTTTAGGCATTTCCTAACAAAAAAAGTACACAAAATGTTCACCAAACACCACATTAGATCAAATCTGTATATCTTTATTTCCTGCAACCACTACAGACAATAAAAAGATTAAAAATAAATAAATAAATAAACATCTCTCTGTCTAACTGCATCTGACCACAGAGCTTCATCAACATCACAGGCTATGTTGTCATAGACAAGACATCATGGAAAAATCTTCTACAGTGTGGGATCCATCCTTGAATAGAGACAACATCAATCTGATTACATGCATCCTCTATAGCTTGAATGAGAGGTGCATGAACATATGGCCGTAGATCCTAAACCTTCCACCGCCATGCTGAAAAAACCTCTTCTATTGGGTTTAGGAAGGGTGAGTATGGTGGAAGATAAATTTTGAATGATCATGAAACCAATTTTGGACCAGAGGAGATTAGTGGAGTGATACATTATTCCAGGTGACAATGTATCGCATCTCAATTTGATTTGCAGCACTAACAATATTATTGGGTTGGTCCAAAAATGCCAGCATGAGAGTGGTATTGTAAGGACCTAAGGTGGCATGGTGATGAAGGACTCTCATGTCCTCCAAGTTTGTTGATGACAGATTTACTTTTCATAGTGCTAAAACTGATTGGTGTGTCTATAATTAAGCACCTAAGTGTTTGTACACCTGGTGGTTGTGTTTAACCAGTTGGTTCATGGGTGTGATTATTTGAAAGCCAGTGCTTTAAGATGGACAAGTGTGTTTAGTGATTTGCAAATCACTGTTTGTTGAGTTTTGCAAGAAGTGTGAAGCTGACAATGTACTTAGTGCTGTGCAAATCTGGGCAAGTGTTTTGCTAACTGAGTGTAGCGTTATGCCCAATGTGGAAGATTTTTTCTTTTAGTGTTTAAGCAATCCGAAAAAAAAATGTAATATGGTTCACTGCTGTTTGGCACTAGTACTAAAGTTCCGGTACTTTGTTGTTCCTTCTTTCTTTGTCCATGTACTGTATCTTTCTCTCTCTTTCCTCCCTTGTGCTCTTTCTGTTTTAATTTTGAGGAGTACGGGGCAGGTTTTGGGGTAACTTGGCCAGATTTGCGTCAAGTGGTGGCCAGGATTCAGAAAAGCAGGAATGGGGCATGTTTGGGTAACAGCAGGATTGCAGGATTGAAATGAGGGCAGGATTTCAAGTAACAGTGCTGTTTTTTGGGAAGCAGGAGCAGGTTTAGGGGAACGGGTGCCGGTTTGGGGAGAGCAGGAGCAGGTTTTGTGGTTATGGGGGCAAGTTGAGTGTGAGCAGTGGGTAGGTTTTGGAGAGCAGGAACATGGGCAGGTTTTGCGAGAGCGCAAGCCCTCATCCTCCCAGGGGCAGGGGTGGATTTGGGATATTAGGGCGTAGGGCAGATTTGGGATAGCATGGGGCAGGTTTGGAATGCTGATCTAAAGCTCTTTTTAGGGCGGGGTTAGAATGCCGACGGGAATGTTTACTGAAGGAGGGAGAGAGCAGGAGAGGATGAATAAATCACACCAACGTCTAAACTATGTGTGTGTGTACGTGAGTGTGTGTGTGATTGCTACTAGGAGATTGTTTCCTTTTTTCTCCCTTTCTCTTTACTCCTCTCTCTCTCTTTCCTTCCCTTCTTCTTTTCCCCGCTGTCTCCCTTCCCTCTAATGTCTCTCACTTACTCGTTGTTTTTCTCTTTCCCTCCCTCATTCTTTCACTCTCTTTTACCTTCCTTTCCTTTGCTCCCTCTCTCTCCCTCCCTTTCTCTCTCCTTGTTTCTCTACCTTTTTTCTCTTTCCCTGCTTCCTCCTTTCAATCTGTCTCTCCTTAGTCTTCACTCCCCTCCCTCCCCGTTTCTCTCCTTCTTTCTCTCTCCCTCTCTTTTTCTTAATTCGTCTATCATTCTTTCTCTTTTCCCCTCTCCCCCACTCTGTTCATCTTTCCCTCTCTTTCTCTTTCCATCCCTCCTTCTTTCACACACTCTCTCTCTCCATTTTTTTTCTATCCGCCCTCCTTCACTCTCTCTCCCATTCCTTCTTTTTTACTCTCTCTTCCTCTCCTTCTATCTGTCACTCTCTCTCTCCTTCCCTATTCCTCTCTCCTTCTTCCTCCCTCTCTCTCACTCTCTCCCCTCTCTTTCTCTCTCTCTCCGTCTCGTTTAACTCTGTAATGTTAGTGTGAGAGATTAAGCAGTAAAAGTAGCTCTGCATGGTATTACAGCTGGTACCCAGTGGCACTACTGACCCCCAGCGGCAACCGGCAGAACTGCAGCGCAGTGATTCATGATTGATGTCAATTTGAGAGTAGGGTCAAAAGTCACGATTCTTTGTTCATCACATACATAGTGAACACACCACAGCACAGTACACAGTGCACCACAATCTCATGTGTGCTCTGCATTTGACATGAGTACCTCATTGGTACCTTTACTGATCCTGGATTTGAACTGGTGCCCATTTGATCATTGGGCCCCTAACTCCCTAATCGTTACACTGCAAACTGCCGTGTGTGTGTGTTCATTGGCACATGGCAATGGCAGATGTTAAATCTACACACACAAACACACAACACCCACATGCAATGTCATCAGCATTTAAAAATGATGACGAAACAACCTGACTGACTCTGTGTGTGTGTGTGTTCTTTTTTTACTCTTATGGGAGCTCTAACATGGCACACACACTCCTGTAATAGGTGGAGTGTGTGTGTGTGTGTTTTCATTTTTCACACAATATGATTGAGAAACATGACAAGGAGTGTGTGTGTGTGTGTTGCTCTGGTCACTGTAAGTCATTTCCTTAGGAAGTCACCCTGCTTCCGTTTTTCACTCTCTCTCTCTTTCTCTCTCTCACACACACACTCACAGACACACACATTACGTTTCCCCATTTTGGCCCCTGAGTGTGTGTGTGAGTGTGTGTATTTTGGGTCGGAGCAGAGCTCGGACATGTGGAGGCACATCTTCCGCACTAAACACCATACGGTCCAGGCAAGTACACACAAAACACTGTACACACTACACACGCCTGCCAGCTGAAAGAGAGAGGGAGTGAGGAGGAGAAGGAAAAGAGGGAGGAGAGAGCACTTATCCATGAGCAGGTGTTTCCTGGTGTGTGTGAATGTATTTATTTGTGATGCTGTTTTTATGTAAGTGTGTGTGTTTATTTGTGTGTGGGTGTATTAGTAATTACATTTGTTAAAGTGTGGGTGTGTATTTGGGATTTTGGTTGTGAGTGTTTGTGTGGGTGTGTATGTATGTGGGTGCTTGTATTTATTTGTGATTCTGTGTTTATTTGTGATTGTGTGTTTAAGTGTGTGTGTGTTTATCTGTGTGTGCATATGTTTCGTGTGTTATTAGCTTTTTTTATTGGTTTTGTGTGTTTATTAGTTTATTTATTTTTAAAATCATTTAATATGTATATTATTGTGTGATTGTGTGTGTATATAAATATACACAAAATCACCATACATACATACATACATATATATATATATATGTGTGTGTGTGTTTATTTGTGATTGTGTGTGTGTGCAGTTAAAGGGACAGGTTTATATTGTCTGTACAGGAAGTGGTCAGGAGGAACCTCCTCTGTTTTTCTGTTCACCAAGCAACAGGTGTAATGCTAACCGCTAACACAGACACACTCACACACATTCTGTCTTCAGCACTTTGAGTTTGTGTTTCATTTAGCATTGCATGCGAACTGTGTTGTTGGTTTTGTGAGTCTTTAGCTTCCCCTGTGTGTGTGTTGTAACACATTTTTAGGGGGAATAATGAGTGTAAAAGCCACGCAGTTTCCGGGAGGTGCGTGAGAGCGAGCGTTAGATAGTGTTAGCGGTTGGTTAATAACAGGAACTGGGCGGAGCCTCGGGTGTGAGGTCGTCAGCTTTCACAACTTCCTGAACACTGCGCTAAAGCTACTGCTACTCACAGTAGCTGGAGACGGCCAAGGTAGCGTGCTAAAGACAGCTAATGAGGTTAACAGTGTCTAACACACACACTTAAAAGACTATGAGCATTATGAGGAATGGGATTTTAAAGAGAGAAGTTAATTTTGAATAAAAATTGTGGGTTTTATGTCCCCATAATGACAAGTCTCCACTTTATTGGTGTGTAATCAGGTTAATGTCCCCATTATGGATGTCTACAAATACACACACACACGTTTTTAAGGATATGAGCATAATGGAGACTTATTAGTGTTAAAAGAGGGAGGTTAAGCCTGAAGTAATAGGTCTGTTGCAGTGATTAACTTTGTGAGGACATGGTTTTATATCCCAAAATCACACAGGTCCCCACCTTGTTGGTGTGTAATAAGGTCCTCATATTGGGAGCTTTACAAACACACACCCCCACCCACATAACACAAATACACACACGTAAACACACACACAAACCCAGACAATTAGAAAATTTTGGTTATAGAAAGTGAGTGAGGCAGTGTTGAGGTAGTGTGTTTGTGTTTTAATGTTATGATGTGAGTGGGATGTATGTGTTTGTGTGCGTTAATGTAGTGATGTGTGTTAATTTGATGGTGTGTGTTTGTAAACATGATAGTGTGTGTTGTTAGTGTGTGTTAATGTGATGGGTGTGTGTGTGACGTGTGTGGTGTTGTCCTCTCTGCCACGAGCAGAAGGAGAGGTCGGGCTTCACCTGGGTGGAGAAGGACTTCAACACCTTCAACACACAGGTAAGCTCCCCCCGCTCCTCCTCCTCCTCCCCCTCCCCCTCCCCTGTGGGCACTAATACTCCACCCACCAAGAAACAAATCATAACTAACTAATCATAGCACACACCCACACACACACCTGTCAAGGGGGAAACAAGGTTTACTGTCATTCTGGAGCTGTTTACACGAGAGAGAGAGAGAGAGAGAGAGAGAGAGATGGAGGGAGGGAGAGAGAGAAAAAGGGAGGGAGATGGAAATGGAGGGTTATATATGTCTTTCACTTGTACACTCTCTCTTTCTCTCTTTTTCTGCCAATTTCTCCTTTTCTTTCTTCCTTTCCCTCTTTCTCCCTCCCTCTTTCCTTCACTCTCTTTCTTACTTTTGTTCTTTTATTTCTCCCCTTTTCTCTTGCTCTTATCTTTCTCTCTCACACAAACCCTTTCTCTCCTTTCTCTTATTTTGCTCACTCTCTCTCTCTCTCTCTCTCTCTCTAATTCTTTCTCTGTTTCTCCCTCTTTCTCTCTCTCTCTCTCTCTCTCACTCACTCTCTCTCTCCTTGTTCTATCTTTCTTTCCCACACACTTTCTCTTTCTTTTTCTTCTTGTTTTGTCTTTGTCTCTTTCTCTATCTCCCTCCCTGTTCTCTCTCTCTCTCTGTCTCTCTCTCTTCCTTCCTTCCTGTCTCACTTCAGTTCACATCTGTCGCTCACACTCACACATATACACACACTCACTCACACACACACACACACACATTGGTCTGGAGCTGAGGGTGGTGTAGGGGCGGCGGGGGGCCAAGTGCTGGATGGAGTGATGGGTGAGGGAGAGGTGGAGAGATGGATGGAGAGAAGGTGAAGAGGAAGTTTAAGGTGAGACAGCTGCTGAATAACCTCTACCTGTTTAAACGACAGCAGCAGGGACGCGAGCTAGCAAAAACCACGCAGGAGACTAGCGGCGGCAGCGCTACCGCCGCAACGCCAGACACTCACTGGGTCAGTACACACACACACCTGGAAACACACAGACTTCTGTTGATTGTGTGAATGTGGTAATTAGTGAAGTAGTGACGGAGAGTGATTCTGTGTTGGAGTGTGTGTTGAAAGAATAGAGGGAATGTGTGAGTGTGTATTGAAAGGATGAAGGGAGTGTGTGTTTGTGTGTGTGAAAGAGTGAAGGTGGGCTTAAATGAGAAGAAAAAGAAGTAGAGCTGGTCAAAAAGTGTTTGCACATATTTCTATCTTTCTGTCTTTCTATCTATCTATCTGTCTGTCTGTCTATCTATCTATCTATCTATCTATCTATCTATCTATCTATCTATCTATCTATCTATCTATCTATCTATCTGTCTATCTATCTGTATATCTCATTCTTTCTCTCTCTCTCTCTCTCTCTCTCTCTCTCTCTCTCTCTCTCTCTGTCTATTTGTCTATTTATTTGCTTATTTATCTGTCTGTTTATTCATTCATGTTTTTTTTTAATCTGTCAGTCTGTTTGATTTTCAGTCTGTCTAGTTATCTCTCTGTCCATCCATCCAACTGTCTTTGTCTTTTGTCTTCTTACTATCAAGCCTGTTCTCTGTCTATCTATTTATCTTTCCATCCTTTCATCGATCCATCCACCCACCCACCCACCTGTCCGGCTGTCTATCCATCCAGCTCTCTTTTTGTACATCTTTCTCCATCCATCCTTTTATTGCATTATCGAGTCATCTATCCAGTTGTCTATCCGATGCTTTCCGTCCACACAATTTAACACTCATCTTGCTACCTAACAATGTTTATGCTACCAGCAAGCATTAGGAGAAACTAGCATGAGTTTCCAAAGTCTCTTGTTTAACCTTTTTGTTTTAAAGCCTTGATGCTTCACCAGTGGCTCGGTTTGTAATTTTATTAAAGCTAAAATTGTCCTAGCGTGGTGTCTGTCCTGACCGACGAGTTTGTAAACGAGTGTGTCTGCTTGCTTGGTGAGTGTGTTTGTGAGTGTGTTTGTGTTGACATTTGAGAGGTCCCCATGAGGAGAAATGACATAGAAAATGTGCATGTTTTATTTTTGGGTTAAAACTTGGTCCAGAGTTAGCCACAGCGTAAGTGTGTGTGTGTGTGTATATAGGTCTTTAAATGTAATTTAAATGCACTACATGTTAGTATTTTTCTAGAATCTGATTTGTCCTACATTTGTTTTCCACAATTGCAGTACGTGATGCAGCCGATGTTTTCTTTCTCTCTCAGATAACAAACCTTCCCCAAATTAGATGATCGACTTATAAAACACACATAAGTCGAGTTTACATTGAGAGAAATGATATAGAAAATGTGCATGTTTTATTTGGAGAAAAACTAAAAGAAGTAAAAAGATGCACATTTGGTTACCAAGTTAGAATAGGATTATTGTATAATTATTATGTATATTCAGTAATTATGGGGAGGCTACTAAATGTGTCAAGTTTGTGTGTGAATGTGTGAGGTATTTTGAGTTGTGGCTGCTTTAGGTTGCGTTTCTTTGGCAGGGTTCGACCAGCTGGAGTTCTCTCTCTCTGATAAAATTACAATTTCTGGTATTTGTTTTATAGTGGACTAATTTTAGGGGTGGTTGGGTGGGTGTGTGTGTGTGTGTGTGTGTGTGTGTGTGTGTGTGTGTGTGTGTGTGTAAATTATGGATGTCAAGTAATCTTCCTGTACACTGCTTGAAAAACACTATGCTGACAAAAAAAAATTATATTTATATATTTGTTACATATATTTGAATTTTTGTTCTTTATCAATTCCAATATATGAAGGGATTCTCATAATTATTATTGTAGTACATTCCTTGTAATTTAAGAAATAAGGATCTCATAACTACAAGAAAAAGATTATGTAAATCTCAGGAAAAGATCTCAGGAATTATGAGATGCAAATCTTGTAATTATGAGAAAGATCTTGTAATTCAGGATCATGAAATGAGGATCTCATAATTCTGAGAAACCTTTTTGGTGAATGAAATGTGCTTCCATATTAGTCATTAATTATGTTTTTGGACAGCAAAATCAGAACAAATACAGAGCTGCAGGCCATTAACAGATTCTCATGTCTAACTATGTCCAGCATCGCTGCTCTAGTAAGTGTTATTTAGTGTATTAAGATGGTTTGTGTTGTGTTTCAGATGATGGTGTTATTAAGGAGATCAACATCACTCACTTGGTTAAGGAGGGTGCTGAGAAAGCTGACCCATCCCAGTTCGAATTGCTCAAGGTGCTGGGACAGGGCTCCTTCGGCAAGGTGATGACACATACACACACATATTACCAAGTTTAAGTTAATCCATACATCTATCAGTCTATAAGACTGCCTTTTGGTATATCTATCCATGTATTCTTCTATATATCCATTTGTCTATTGCGTCTTCTGTGCATCCATCCTTTTATCTGTCCATTCATTCTTTTAACTATCCTTGGGCTATTTCGCCTTCTGTTCATCCATTCATCCAACCTTCCGCCCCAGCGCTTCATCCATGTATTCCTTTATAGAGTTGTTCCTGGCTGCTCTGTCATATCTGTCTGTCCATCAATCCACCCACCATCCACCCGCCTGTCTACAAGGCTGTCTTTCACTCCATTCATTCATCTGTCTATCTATCCTCTCATCCCCTGTTTGTCTAAAAGGCTGTGTATCCATCCCTCCATCCATCCATACTTCCGACTTTTCATCTCTTTGTAGGGCTGCCTGTCTTCTTCCTTACTGAAACATCTATCTATCCATACATCCATGCATCTGTCTGTTCATAGGATTATCTGTTTGCTCATTGGGATATCTAAGGTGTGTCCCACATCTATCTATCTTTATCATTTCTGTCCATCTGTAAGTTTGACCTTCCATCCATCCAGCCATCCTTTGATCTATCCATTCTTTCTTTCCACTGTCCATCAGTCCAGTTCTCCCTTCTGTCCTTCTGTTGAGTGTGCTCCATTCATCCGCTCATCTCTCTATCCATCTGTCCTTTCATCTGTTCATCCCTTTATATGCCTATCTATCCATCCTTCCATCCATCCATTCCTCTGTAAGGTTATCTATCTGGATGTTGGGTTATTTAGTCATCTGTTTATCCATTCATCCATCCATCCATCCATCTCGACATCCATCTGTCCATATAAAGTCATGCAAAAATGGATTTTGTCATTTCTAGCTCATCAGTTCAATGTAAACTCCTGACTTTATGTGTGTTTTATAAGTCGCATCATCTAATTTGGGAAGGTTTGTTATCTGGAGAGAGAAAGAAAAACATCGGCTGCATCACGACTGCAATTGTGGAAAAACAAAATGTAGACAAATCAGATTCTAGAAAAATACTAACATGTAGTGCATTTAAATTACATTTAAAGACCTATATACACACACACACACACACTTACACTGTGGCTAACTCTGGACCAAGTTTTAACCCAAAAAACCCACATTCAGTTTCTCACTTTAACTCAAGGACCTACCAGACACACATTCTCAAACTCACACCTGCTGCTAGGACTTTGATAAATAACGAATCAATCAAAACATTTTACCTCAATTACGATTAATTTGTTTTATGTTAACAGTATTTTTTTTATTCTGTTAATACTTTCTTCTGTTATTAATTGCTCCAGCCTTTACTCATTATTCACACAAAAAATTCCATAACACAATTAAAGACTTTTGGAAAACCCCAGGTCAGCCATTGTATCTATATTATCGGCTAAATAATCGCTACAATTGTTTGTGTAAGTGCAGGTCTGTATTTACAGGTGTTTCTGGTGCGAAAGATCACACCACCTGACAGTAACCAGCTCTATGCCATGAAAGTCCTCAAGAAGGCCACACTAAAAGGTGGGGAGAAAAACACACACATACACACACTCCACACACACTGTCTTCTGAGCTTCTGGAAAGTAAACAACTTCAAACTTTTTAGATCCTGCTCAATAAATACACACCTACTCCACACCCACACACACTTTCCCACGCCAGTCAATTGCTTTTTTCGATCTCTATCTCTCTATCTCTCACAAACACTCACAATTGTTTACTTGGAGGGTAACAAGCATGGGTGTGTGTATGTGTATGTGAGAGAGCTCCCCCTGTATGTATGTGTGTGTGGTTTGCTTTTTTGTTTGCATTATATGTGGTTTTAACCGACGCTTGCATCACTTTTTATTCTGTAACCTCTCATTGCATTCTTTTGTTTTTTCAAAAAATTTTAATTCCACTACTGCTTTTCTACTTTGACGATTTTCTTTCTCTTGCTCAGCTGATTTGCACTGATTGCATTGCACTCTTCCTTGCAGAGCTTGCAACTCTACATTGATGCAACTGCAAACACACACACACACACACACTCTTTACGTCTGAACCCCTACATCAAGGTAGTCAGAACTAGGTTGGTCGTATTGTCAGCCTGTAAGTTTATCGGTGCTAATATTTTTTTTTTATGGGTCGCTTTTAACCGATATATAATAATATTTATATATTTATTTAAATAATAAATTAAATAATAATTAATATATGTATTATATGATGTGCAAATAATATAATTATAAATATATACATTGTATATTATAAAGTAATGTAAATGTAGATACATTAACAGTTCATTTATTATTACTACTTTAAATGATCTTGATAAATTGGGACTAATAATTGAGAAACAAATTCAAAATTTTACTATTTACTTATTTTGTTAGTTTATAAAACTTCAGGGAGAAAATTAATTTACTTACATATAAACTTGCTTGTTTATTTTGCTTCTCCCTGCATGTTTTTGTTAAGAGCACTACAATAAAAAGTTATCAGAATTAAACATAAATATGATTAAAATTTTTTTAGGAATATTTATAGTTGTAATCTCCATGTTTACACTAGTTCAAAATATCAGTTGTTAGGTTAGTAATAATCAGTATCAGTGTCAGCCATATTGGTTGACCCTGTGTCAATATCACATTCTGCTGCAGATTTTTAGATGAAGAAGGTTCCTGTGGACCAAAAAGTACATTTAGAGGAAGTTCCAGTGGGGAACTTACAGAAAACTAGGGGTGCCAACAGATTAATTGCGAGTTTTATGTTGTTTTTTATTCTCTTCATTAGTGAGGGACCGAGTCCGAACCAAAATGGAGCGCAACATCTTGGCTGATGTCAACCATCCATTCGTGGTCAAACTCCACTACGGTGCGTTCGACTGGAGTCTCCAAATTCTTTGTGGAAGAGCACTTTCTTTGCTCTATAATGATGTGTGTGTGTGTGTGTTCAGCCTTTCAGACGGAGGGAAAACTGTACCTGATTTTGGATTTCCTTCGAGGTGGAGATCTCTTCACCAGACTTTCAAAGGAGGTGTGTGCAGATGGGACGGACGATTTGACTTCTACTCGACATCACAATTAATTTTACCTCAGTTAATGAATTTAAAAAAAATGAAATGATTAATAAAACATGGTCAAGATTATGTTGATGACTTAATTTCGAGATTCTGAATGCCAATTTTGCGTGTGTTTTTGTGTGTCCAGGTGATGTTCACGGAGGAGGATGTGAAATTTTACCTGGCTGAGTTGGCACTGGGTCTCGATCACCTCCACGGACTCGGAATCATCTACAGAGACCTCAAACCTGAGAAGTACTATGCACAGCCGCACACCTGATTACGCCCAAACCAGGCCACACTCATACCTGGCCATACTTACACTATGCCCATACCTGCCCATGCCCACATAGCCACACCCAGACCTTGCCACCCCTGCATTATGCGACACCCAAACCTGGCCTTGCCCACATAGCCACCCCCACACCTTGCCCCCCCCTGCACTATGCCACGCCCATACCTGGCCTTGCCCACAGAGCCACCCCCACACCTTGCCCCCCGTTGAACTATGCCACGCATACACCTTGCCATGCTTGCACTATGCCATGCCCATAACTGGCAATGCCCACATAGCCCACCTCACCTTGCCACCCCTGCACTATGACATACCCACACCTGGGCATGCCCATATACCCACACCCACACCTTGCCACCCTTGCACTAGGCCATGCGTACACCTTGCCACAATCATACACACACACAGCCACACCCAGTTGTGAGGACCTGGTTATTCCCTAAAGGACAGGCAAATGTCAAATTTGTTAGATGTGTGTTTGAGTGTGTGTTGATCCTCACACTGACTAACTACAATCTTTTCCATTTTAGCATTCTGCTAGATGAAGAGGGACACATCAAACTCACAGGTAAACATATACTCTCTCACACACACACACACACACACACACACACACACACACACACACACACTTATAAACCTTTTGACTGTAACTGGTATAATGTTGTGTGTGTGTGTAGATTTCGGCCTGTGTAAGGAGTCGATTGACCATGAGAAGAAGGCCTACTCGTTTTGTGGGACGGTAGAGTACATGGCCCCCGAAGTGGTCAACAGGCAGGGTCACATCCACAGCGCTGACTGGTGGTCGTTCGGGGTGCTGATGGTATGACTCGTCTCTCCTCCCCTCCCTTATAGTACCCCGTTACTGTGTCAGTGTACCCTCCCCTTTCCCTAATGAATAAAATAAACAAGAAGAACTTCTTGCACCTTGCTCCCAAACACTCCTCATTAGCACAGAGAGAAACCCAAGAGCTGGACTGATACATCAGTCTGTCGATATTATCAGCCAATTTGAGCAGTGTATGTTTGTGTGTGTGTGTGTGTACAGTTTGAGATGCTCACAGGCTCTCTGCCGTTCCAAGGAAAGGACCGTAAGGAGACCATGAACCTGATTCTGAAGTAGGTACCGGCGATCCACTCGTCAGCATCCTCATCTGTTACTGTCACGTGTTAATTCTCTTTTATTGTCCTGATTTTCATAACTCTCACTCTTGGTGTCACTTTGCTGTCTCCCTTTTCATCTTTATTTATCTTTTTCTCTGTCTCTCTCTCTGTCTATATCTCTCTCTGTCTCTGTCTTTCTCTCCTTCTCTCTATTTGTCTCCCTTTTACTCTGTTGCTCTCTTTTTCACCCTTTGTCTATCTCTCTTTTTTCTCTCTATCTTTATTCTCTGTTTATTTTTTCTCTCTCTTTCTTTCTCTGCCTCTTTTTCTTTTCTATCTCTCTCTCTCCATCAGGGCTCGTTTGGGAATGCCTCAGTTTTTAAGTGCCGAAGCTCAGAGTTTGTTGCGAGCACTGTTCAAGAGGAATCCCACCAACAGACTGGGTACACACACAAACACACACACACACTGACACACACACACACACACACACACTCATCTTGCTGTCTATCAGAGCGTTACGTGTGTGTTTCTGGTTCAGGTTCCGGTCCCGACGGTGCTGAAGAGATCAAACGTCACGCCTTCTTCTCCACCATCGACTGGAATGTGAGATTTGAACTGAGAAAGTATGAAAATGTATATAAATTCAAGTAGCTCAAGATTATAAAGTGTGTGTGTTTTCAGAAACTCTTCCGTCGCGAGATAAAACCTCCCTTTAAGCCGGCAGTGGCTCGACCCGACGACACCTTCTACTTCGACTCTGAGTTCACTTCCCGTACGCCTAAAGGTGAGAGGTCATCACTAGGGGTGTAACTTATAAGTTTCATCACTATATAATATTATATTGATTCAGCAAACAATGATTCGCAACGTCTGCTACGATACGGTTTCTTTTCGATTCAGTTCAGGAGCCAGTGATAAATAAGAGACAGTATCACATAACACCATCACGTCCATTCATATCAAAACACAAAAAACTACTAATATATCATTCGAATCTTTGGTTCCTGAGATCAATGAGACATTTACAAGAAAAACTATTTTCTCTTTAAATAAAAACAGACCTCCAATATTATGGGCTGGTTGATTGTTGAATCAATATAGATCGATAAATCATTATACCCCTCAATCTAATCCTAAAACTACATTACAATGTACTTATATACCTCATGCTAACCATAAATATTTTCTAATTCTAAACCTAAATATAATCTTAATTATAGTCCAGTCCTATATCTAATTCAAACCATAATCTAAACCAAAACCTAACCCTAGCTGTAATTTAATCCTGTTTCTCATTGAAAACATAATTTAATCATAAATGTAACTAACTTTACCATAATCTACTTTCAAACTAATTAATAATCTAATCTTAAAACATATTTAAAAATATAACTCAACCCTAAGCCTAAATATGATTCAGTCCTATCGCAATTTTGAACCATATGATAAATCCAAACCTCAACATAATCTAATCCTGTGCTTAATTCTAACCACAGTCCCTAACCCTAAATTTAACCTAATCCTGGGTAACATTTTGTGTGTGTGTGTCTGTGTGTATATCAGACTCCCCGGGCGTCCCCCCCAGTGCCGGAGCTCACCAGCTGTTTCGGGGCTTCAGCTTTGTTGCCACAGTGCTGCTGGAGGAAGAGGGGGGAGAGGAGCCAGTGCAGCCCCCACCCCACCCCGTCGTCCAGGTGACACTTACACACACTCACCGCTAGGCGGAGACACGTGTATGTTGGCCGGTTTGTGTGTATGTTGGTAGGGGTGCCTGTGCTGGTGAGTTGTGTGTGTATGTATTGAGGTGTGTGTGGGCTGATCGGTGTGTGTAATGAGAGATGTGTTGAGTTGTGTGTTAGTGTGTGTGTGTTAATGATGTGTGTGTATGAGCACATGCAGGTCACATCTGCTGTGTGTGTGTGTGTAAAAGGCAATGCCTGTTTTATTTAACTGAATTATGCAAGAACATTCATACGGTGCATTAAAGCAAAAAGCAAAGCTTAAGAAGTGACAGTGTGTGTGTTCTGCTGTGTGTGTGTGTTCTCTAAAAGCGTATAATCTGGTATTACTGCTACTCTCAACATTAGTGGTATTATTCTTTTTACAGCCTGTTCTGTACTTTCCAGAACATTCCACTAAAGTGTGTGTGTGCTTGACAAAAATATGCACTTGCGTTGGTTGTTGTACCAGAGGCTGTGACAGTGTATATCACTGTTATTAACATTTGTGTGTGAATGTGTGTGTGTGCAGCAGCTTCACGGTAAGAACATTGCATTCAGTGACGGTTACGTGTTGAAGGAGGACATCGGCATGGGATCCTTCTCGGTGTGTAAACGTTGCATTCACAAAACCACCAACACCGAGTACGCTGTCAAGGTGTGTGTACACACACATTCTCACACACTTATCCCATACATCAATACACTGATTCAACGATCCCATAGCATTAATCCATCAAACTGAAATATCTCTTCAGTCATCAGTCATATTATATTGAAAAGGTGTGTTTTTATTAAAAGACAAGATATTAATTCTGTATTCATACTTTGTGTAACATTTTCTTTAGGTTATTGATAAGAAGAACACAGATCCCTCGGAAGAAATTGAAATTCTCCTACGTTACGGACAACATCCCAATATCATCACCCTTAAAGACGTGAGGATCGACACATACAAACTGATGAACACTCTTGAGGAAATCAAGAGGAACAAACAAATTTACACATGACTAATGTGTGTGTTTGTGTGTAGGTGTACGATAACGGGAAGCAGGTGTTCCTGGTGACGGAGCTGATGAGGGGAGGAGAGCTGCTGGACCGAATCCTCAAGCAGAAGCAGTTTTCCGAGAGGGAGGCCAGTGCCGTGCTCTACACCATCACCAAAACTGTAGAGTACCTGCACTCACAGGGGGTAAGAACACACACACACATTGTTACAACTTTTCCTCTTCAGTTTTGTGCTGGTTCCCATATTGCACCCAGTGCTTCGTTTTTCCACCAGCAAAAAGTATCACAAAATTGGCTCCAAAACGTTGCTGGTCTAGAACCAAAAACCTGTGATGTCCTGAGAGGTGGAGAAACAAGCACTTATTTTAACTTGACAAGCACTCAATTGGCACTTTTCCACTGGCACCAGGAACCATATCAACAACAAATGTCTTTCTGATTGTTCGAATTGAGGACACAAGAACAGATTGAAGTGCTCTCACTTGTCCTGTGAATTAATAACATATAAACTAACAAGAAATCTGGGACTTTCTCTTAGGTGGTGCACAGGGACCTGAAGCCCAGCAACATCCTGTACGTGGATGAGTCCGGTAACCCCGAGTCCTTACGCATCTGTGATTTCGGTTTCGCCAAGCAGCTACGAGCCGATAATGGCCTGCTGATGACGCCCTGCTATACCGCCAATTTTGTAGCTCCCGAGGTCAGAAACGGTGTTACTTTTTGGCAGCTGCTACAGATTTTGTTTTTAGTCATAAATTTGTATTGGGTTTAGTCACATTTTTGTCACTTGTATAGTTTTAGACTAAAAATACTCTAAAAAATAGCCTTGCCACTCACTCCAACTGATCATATACGCATTTTAATTTGTGTGTGTCCTTCCAGGTCTTAAAAAGACAAGGCTATGATGAGGGCTGCGACATTTGGAGTTTGGGGGTGTTGCTGTACACAATGTTGGCAGGGTGAGAACCAAACTCATGCAAAACACACACACAAAACAAACATTAGCTTCTGGGTGTTAACACACATCACTTTTTTGCAGTTTCACTCCTTTCGCCAACGGTCCTGAGGACACTCCCGAGGAGATTCTGAACAGGATCGGGAAGGGGCACTTCACCCTGACTGGGGGCAACTGGGATGCAGTGTCTGATGCAGCTAAGGTCACTGAAACACACTCACAAAACACACACGTCTCTATCCGCCAGGTCAAGAGTCCAGCCTCATTAATGCCGCCTCTCTATCTCGGCAGGATCTGGTGTCTAAGATGCTGCATGTTGACCCTCATCAAAGGCTAACTGCCAAGCAGGTCCTACAGCATCCCTGGATTGTAAAGAGAGACCAGCTGCCCAACAGCCAGCTGCAACATCAGGATGCCCAGCTGGTTAAGGTACCAATGCAAAATGTTGTTAATGGCAAAAACACTTGCCCAAAAGACAAATTAGTTAGAGGGCATTGCCAGGTTGCCAGGTAAGGATTGACAGCATTCTTATCACTTAGCAACTATTGTCATGTTGCCGGGGGGGATTGACAGCACTCTATTCCAATAGCAGGCATTGGCAGGGTGCCAGGTAAGGATTGACATTACTTTCATCCAATAACAGGCATTGCCAAGGTGCCACGGAGAGTTTGAGAGCGCTTTTACACAATAGGGAGTGACAGCACCCAATAGCAGGGAGAGATGATATTGGGCACTGTGAGATTGACTGTGTTCTACACTAGGGGCATTGGTGGCACTAGGGTAAGGCAATCGTATTATGGGGAGGGGGTGCACTATGCCACCCTGCTAGACACGCTCTTGCCTTAACACCAGTTAGAATACTACCTTAACCCCAGTACACTTTCCTGTAACCAAAATTGCTAAATCCAAAACTGTACTGCAAGGTACTTCTGGAGAAATGTAATTTCTCTTGTTCTCTCTTTTTCTTCCTTTCTTCTTTTCTTCTCAGGGTGCCATGGCAGCCACCTACTCGGCCCTGAAGAGCTCCCAGCCGACCCCCGAGCTCAAACCCATCGAGAGTTCCTTTCTTGCCCAAAGACGTGTCAAGAAGCTGCCCTCCACTTCTCTGTAAAGAGCTAGAGAGCCTCGGAACGAGGGATAGAGAAGGAAAAAGGGAGCACACGACGGGAGAAAGAAAAGAAAGTACTACATGAGGGACACACTCCAAAAGGCTGGGGAACGAAAGCGCTCTCGTCAAACTCGACCAATGTGGGACGTCGCAGGCTTGCAAAGTTGTTAAGGCTGTCCGTCAGAGGAGACGGAAGCTGTGATTGGCTGTTATGGATTTTTGGCGGGGGGGAAGGGCTGGGGCTTGATGTATCTGTATTAATGAGAGCGTGAACGAGTGTGAGAACTCAAAAAAAAAAAGCACATAATGGTGCAAGTCCCTTGTTTCCGTTGTCCTGTCCCCAGCTTTTATCACTGCTGTGCTCAAAATATATCTCTTCGAAAATCTCAATTTGTCGTTTTCGTTTGTCTGCTCGCTTCATTTAAGAAGACCATTGCCAAATTGGTTTGGATTGCTGTTGCTGGTCCACCAAAAAGGTTCCAATTCTCCGTCCCAAACCTTCTTCCCTTTCCACCAGTCAGCAATTGCTGAGTCTGTGGACAGATGTATTGTGCGTGTTTTTTTGTGATTGCAAATTAGTATTTTTTACGCATGGAAGTTAGCTCATGGCGCTATCATTGTCGCTTCGCACGTTGCTTGAAGACGAAGAGGAAAACGGTGGAAATATAGTGGCATGTTGAAAGTTCTCGTGTGCTAAGCCAAATTTTTGCAGAAATTTTGTCTCCTGTTTTTTTTTGTTGATGGTTTTGTTGGTACTTTTGTTCTGTAAAGACAAAAGAAAAGTATATTTTAAAGGCATGATGAACACAACTGAGATAAAGGTTACAGCTGGAAAAATATTTGCTGCAGGTGTTTGTGGATATTTGTATTTTTCCTTTCTATTCTTGTATTGGTGACGGTATTAATTGTGTTTTGCCAATACAGACTCTCCTTCACACGTGCCATGTTACATTTCCCAATGTAATTAAGCTGCTAAATCCAGTTTAGCTACATTTTTTTTGCTCTAGCCAGTCTTCATGATCGACTTTTCATTGACATTCCCATCATAGTAAAATACAAGTTTTGTGTGAGTGTGTGTGTCTGTGTGTGTGTTGGGGCTACAGAACAGAATTTGATTTGTAATCTGAATGTTGCTAAAGCATTATACATATATATTTTATCTGTCTATTTTCCTGCATGTTTGCGTGAGCTTTCGTTTCTGACGCTTAGTCTCAAAAAACATTCCTCGTCTCTCTTTCTGTTCTTTTGTTAATAAGTAAAGCTGCAGGTGTGGTGTTGCTTCATTAAAAGTGGGGTATTTAATGTGAGGATCTTTAATTAGCAGGGTATTTAATTTTGGCAGGGGTTGTTTAACTTTGGGATTAGGTATTTCATTTTGGAAGGGGTATTTCTTTGAAGGAGATTTTTAATTTTGGGAGGGTGGTGTTTAATTTTGGGATGGATATTTACATTTAAATTGGGGTTATTTAGTTTTGGGAGGGGGTAGTTAATGGGAAAGATAGGGAGTATTTAATTGAGATTGGGATTTATTTTGGGGGGTACTTGATATTGGAAGAGGGTATTAAATGGGGAGAGGTGGGTATTTACTTTCTAGATGAGGTTATTTAGTCTTAGGATGGGGTATTTAATTTTGGGAGGGGGTGTTTAATTGGAATAGTATTTAGTTGGGAGGGGGATTTAAGTTTGGAGATATGTCATTGGGGGGGTATTTAATTGTGAGGGGGTAATTTAAATTTGGGGCATGGTATTAACTGGGCTGATGCTGATGTTTCTGCGGTTATTTGCTTTGTGCCTCCTGCTCGGGGTTTAACTTGGACCTGGGTTGTGTCCGTGTGTGTGTCCATGCATGTGTCATGGGTGTGTATGTGTGTGTGTGCGTGTGTGTTTTCAGATGGATAAGGGTGTGTGAGGCAGTTGTGTGAAGTAATGGTTTCTTGATGCCTTTGTAATAAACAAACCCAGTTTCTCTGCCCTCCTTACAGACTGTGTCTGGTTTCAGTCTCTTCGTTCTTTCTTTATTTCTCCTCTTTCCTCTCGTCCTTTCTTCCATCTCATCCCTTCTCCTCCCTTCCTACTTCCCTTTCCTCTCTCTCTCTTTTTTCTCTGTTCTTTCTTCCTCTCTTGATTTTTGCTCCTCTCTCCCTGTCTTTCTCCATCCTCTCTTCTCTCTGTTCTGATTTTTAATCTCTCTCCCCACTTTCTCTATTTGTGCTCTCTCTCTCTCTTTCTCTCTCTCTCTCTCTCATCTCTCTCCTTCCTTATCTCAAATTTTATTTACTTTTGTCACATTCTTGTTCTCCAAATCTCTCTTGTTTCTCTTTTTCGTCTTTCACACCATAGCATACATGATTACAGAATAATTTCTCATACAGCAATCTCACCTCCAGGTCTAAAGCACAATTCTGCATGATGTCCACTCTTGGAGAGAAAACTACCATGTTACTGTGATTTCCATCTCCGTTGTTAGAAATGTGAATTTAATCACCTGATGCAGCAGCACCTCGTTTATTATCTACTTATGGGATTGTGTTACAGAAACGTTCTGACACACTTTACACATCCACACACACGGATTTAGGTCAACGTGCTGCTCGCAAGATTAATTTTATTTAAAAAAGTAGGTCTGAAATGGAGAAAAACCGAGCCAGACGGCTTTATTTGTATGATTATGGGCAGGCGTGTGTAAAAAAGTGTAGCGATGAAGATCGTTTAGAACATTTAAAATAAATATGATACCACATCGGTTACGGTGGATATATTATAGTTTAAATAACCATGAACGTTGCGAAAATATAGTATATGTGAATTGTGAAAATTATGTAGCACAGTAATTTATTCGCCTTCATTTCATTTTGTTAAGGTCAGACCACCTTAAATCGCACCGGCTTAGCTGATTAGTTAACAAATTTAACTTCTACAAGACACAGATAGCTACATTTCAATAACTTCATAATCATAACTTCATCTTAATTTTAACAATTTCATAATCATAATTTTACTATTTGTGTCGGTGTAACATGCGTACATAGTGTAATCGACTTGTACAACTGTACAGCGTTTCTTAAACATTTTTTGTAAGTTATTTTGACACTTTTGTTCAATTCTTGAGTTTTGGTAGATATATAACTGTTTTTTAACATAGCCTCTTAAACAAACAAATACAATATCCGTTCATTTAAAATGTAAAAATCAGACTATTGTCAGACTACTGTTAAATTACGTTGAAAAACCGATAAAAAATGTTTTTTGACTCTTGATTTTTTTCAATTCATGCGCTTCGGAAAATACATAAAAGTGCCAAAATATATAATACTTTAAATAAAAAATACTTACATAAATGTATTTTACAATCGCTTCCGCCGGGGTGCACGTGAGCAGCATCGCGGCAAGACGAAGGTGTTTCAACATGTCGCCTAATTGGAAATGGATCATAAAATGGAATAAACGCACAAGGAGGCCGAAGAACATGGTTATGAGGTAAAAATGTCTTCAAATCTACAGATAACGATAGGTTTTACCTCAAATTTGATCTAGAACTTTACTAAGGAGGTGTTTGTGCAGTCAAAACGCGAAGTAACGCCGAGCCGCTGGAGTGAGAACTTCGTGACGAGTAAATTATATATTTGTATATTTATTCCTTAACATGATTAACTGTTTCGATGTGTTAATCAGTAATATGAGCCTGTATCGTATGTATGTTTTTCTTGGTAAATATTTGGCTTGCTAAAATTAGCCGTTAATTAACTAACGTGACTTAAAATTTATGAAATTCATAAAATTATTAAAAGAAAGTATCACATATATCAGTACCCAAGTATTATGAACTATGAACTTCGAATGGACTTTTATTAAGGTGTTTGTAATATGTAGAAGTGTTAGTACATTTCTATTTGTGATGTGTATTATGGATGAGAACTGCTCTTTGTATAGTCTGTAAAAAAGAAATATAATTATACTTGATTATAATCTGACTGAAAATTGTGGTTTTATCAGATTCATTTTCAGTCAGAAATTGTGCTTTATTGTAAAGTGATTTGTGTAGCTGTTTTTTATCCCCTTCTCATCCTTTCATCATCACCCTGTTTGTCCTCCTCCATGTATTTTTATGTAACTGACTCTCATTCTCCGTCCATTAGATACACACCCCTGGGGATTTACTGAGCGCCGGAGGCTTTGTCGTACACACACACAGTTGTGTAGTAACAGTCTGAGAAGACAAAATGTTCCCGATGTGGACAAGAGGAGATGACCAGAAAAGTGGCTATGAGAAGGTAAAAGCCTCCTTACAAACTGTGTATTAAAAGCTAAAAGTGTGTGAGGGTTGGAAATCCATATGTGTGTATGCATGCAGGTTTTACAGTGCTCTATTAAATGCACTCTAGTCCATTCACAACTATAATACTCTGTCAGTCTCCCTCCCTGTTTATTTGTATCATTTTTCTCGATCTAAATCCCTCTCTTTCTTTCTGTCTGTCTTTCTCTCCATCTCTGTGTCTTTCTGTGCTTCTCTCTCTAACTCTTTCTCACACTCTCATTCTGCCCCTCCCTCTTTCTTTCTCTCTCTCTCTCTCCCCTCACTGTGTAAAGAGCATGAGTAAGTGTGTAACAGGAGAGTTGTTATGGCACAGACAGCCTGGCATCAGGACTGGCACTGGAGACGTGGGAGATTTTAACTCTCCATCCTGCACTCATCCTCTTCCCTCTTTCCCAGACACTATTGATTTCTGTCTGTTTCCGGGCAGCATGTTTTTTGGGGCCAAGGAATAATTTGGATTAGTGTGCAGGTATTAAAAACACAGTGATAGAGAGAAAAAAGGCAGATGGGCAGAGAGAAACCAGGCCTGGAGAGACATAGGCAGAAAGAGAGACAAACCGAGAGAGAGCAAGGTGGAAAGAGAGTCTGAGATAGTGTGAAGCGGTGAGGGAGGCAATGAAGAATGTATACAGATGGATGTATGGAGGAGAAAATCTTTGCTTTTAGAATGTGGAGCGATGGTTTGTGACGAGGGAGGGAAGAGAGGATGCTGACGAGGGAGGGAGGGAGAGGAGGATGATGCAGAAGGGAGGGAGGGAGCATCCGTCCAATCAGCAGCAGTCATGTCCTAGCCCTGACCAATAGCGTTGCAGCAGTAGCAGCTTGTGCTTGTGTGCACTCCTGTTATTAATGAATGGAGCTTGAGTCAGCATCAGCACCACACTCCCCTTCTCTCTCTCTCTCTCTCTCTCACTCTCCGTCGTTCTTTCTCTCAATCCTGACGAAGATCATCAATCCGAAGCATCGCTCTCGCTCTCCCTCGCTCTTTCTATCCGTTTCTAAGAAGAGCAAGATGAAGAAACAGCAGCGTAAACAGAATGCTGAGGGCGCCTCCGGAGTGACCGAAGCGGCCGAAGCAACTGGAGCAATCAGACCATCTCCATCGGCGCATCAACTGTTACCGTTGGTGACGCGGCGGTCGATCTCCATGGGCGACTTCCGCCGTGCCTCCCCATTGTCGGGCTCGGAGCCCCCGTCGGCCCCGGCAACAGCCCCGTCGTCCAAGCTGGTGACACCGAGCTCCAGTATGGAGTTTGAGGCAGCACGTCGGCGACTCCTGGAGGTGGAGGAGCGGCAGCGCGTGATCCTGGAGATGGAGCGACGCCTGGAGGAGCTCAGGGAGGTGTTCGTGCGCTCAGAACGCCGGGCGGTTGAGCACGGAGAGCTGGTGGCCCACATCACTGCTGCCGCCCAGCAGGGGGAGCTGTGCGTCTCCGAGAACGGACAGCGGCTAAAGAAGGGGCTTCGCTTCAAGCAGCGCCACCGGCCCACCGTTGTCTTTGCCTCGGTGCTGGGGCTCCGGACCTGCCTGCCCTGGCCCGTCAAGCTCAAGTAGCCAGGGGATCGGACTGAACAAGGGATCTCGGATTCTGGAACACTCTCTGATTCCAGGTCGAATTTTCCAGGGCAATTCAGGGGGTTTTAAGTGGCCTGTTGACATTAGTGCTTTGCTGAGACCCTTAGGGTTTGTGAATTTGGAAAGTGGGCAATATTTCAATAAAACTCCCTAGTTCTAGAACAACTCTTAATCCAATGAAAAAAAACCTGTGGTAATCTAGGTTGGGAATTTGGGAAACAGGGATCGGTCTCTGATGTTCTGATTTCCTCAGGAGCCTCTCCAATTTTGGTTTGTCTTTCACCCGATTAAAAAAAAACAAAAAAAGGAATCTGGGAACCAAGAAACAGCTTCTGATTTTTCAGTAAGACTCTTATTCAGGATCAACTCAACGCAGTTGAAAAATGTGGAATCCCGAGTTTGGGAATTTAGGAAACGTGGACGACATGGCTTGTTGACATTGGTGCTTTGCTGACAGTGTGGAGCGATGCACTCGTTACGTTGGGGTGCGCTTGAGAGAGAGAGAGAAAGATGGAGAGAGGAAGAGAGGGAGGAGGGGTGCAATGGAAAGAGGGAGAGAGAGACTTCACAGCACTGTCGATGTTATGTGGGTGTAGGGTTGCTTATTAAGCAGGGAGAGAGGAAGAGAAGGATGAAAGGAGGGAGAGATGCTGTTACTGCAGGAAAGGTCTCAGGTGTGTGTTTGCTGTATTCGGTCTGCAGAGAAACGAGGGAATGGGTTGCGTAACAACAAGATCAATGCGGAGGCTCTCTCTCTCTCATTTCCTCTCGTTATTTCTCATTCGCTTGGTTTTCTCTTGGTTTTCTCTCGCCTTTTCTCCTTTTTCTCTTTCATCTTTTTTTCTCATTCTTTCATGCCATCCTTATATTTTCTATTCTCCCTCATTTTCTGTTAATTCTCTCTCTCCTTCTCTCTCATTTCATCACTCACTTGTGCCAGAAAGATCTTCCTCATATTTTCTTATGTTTCCCAATCATCTGTTCTCTCAATTTCTCATGCTCTCCATCTCTTTCTCTCTCATTCTGTCTTTTTCTATCCTTTCTTTCTCTTTTTTTCCACTCATGTTCTCTCTTTCTCACATATTCTCTCACTCTGTCTCACATTCTCTACATTCTCTAACATTTTCAGTTTCTTGTCTCTTGTTCTTTCTCTCTCACTTGTTCTATCTTATCACCTTCTTCTACCTGCATTCTCTTTCTCTCTTTCTCTTTCTTTCCCGGTTGCTGCAGAAACGGTTGCCGTCCTCCGCAGATGACGCAGATGTCACTCAGATCAAGTCCCACCTGTTGCTTGCCCTTGTTTTCTCCACAGTGTATCACGACTCTCTCAAAACTTGCAGTTGTTTGGTCAGTAATGGCATTTTTGCGAAAACATAGAACGTCCAGGAAGGTGCTGAGCTTTTTTGGGACATGTAATTTTCCAAGATTAGGAGGGTTAAAATCATGGTGAGGCTTTAATATATGTATATTTTTAGCTATAACGCTGTCTTTCATCAGTCTTTCTCTCTCTCACATGGGTACTAGTGCAGGAACAAAAACATGATTTATGAAGCTCAGGAACAACATCTCGGGGGGAGGAAATTCTATTTTCGGAACAGACGGGAAGACTCTGTACTCATGATGAGCATAACAGCGTTTAACGAGGTTCGACTCTCTCTTGTGACGTTATGGCAACTGACGTTTTCCTTTTTGGAATAATGCCACTAACGATTTTAATGGCTGAGATGTTATCCCTGAATGTACGACGCTTTAGGACCTCAGCTTAAGCAGAAGAGGCTTATTATTATTGTTATTATTATTATTATTATTATCATTATTTTGCACAAATCGTGGTTAAAGGGATGTGTGAGATTTAATTGGAGGTTGCTTTTGAATGTTTGTGTTTGTTGAATGTTCACATTTTTGTAGAAGTCACTTTCACCGTTTGCCTACTTGTGTTGCGTTGAACGATTTGCAGTTTCACAGACATTCTGAAGCAAGTAAATCGATCATAACTCATAAATCAATAACCTGCTTGCTTCTCATTTTCCATGAGAAGCAAGCAATGATAATATTGAGAACTGGGCAAGTTTCTTTTATTTCAAACAGCAAATACATGTAGTGCAGGGTTATGCGATATGACTCGATATCTCGATATGACTCGATATCTCGATAACAATATCACAAAACATTTTATACGCTCTCTTAATACTAATACTCTTTTACATACAAATAAATAACAGAGTGTAATATGAAACAGATTTTTAAATTCCTCATGTATATCCTCATATCACACACATTATTGGCTTGACATCTCACCCAAACAATGCTGAAACTATATAAAGTATTGTGCCACCCTAATTCTAGCTCTCATACTTGAGTATATTCCTCAAAACATCTTTCATATTTTCACATAATTGAGTATATTCATAATTAAAAATATATTGTATAGAATTATGTGAAAATATCTGTCATATTTTGTTTAGTTGCCGTATTTGTCTGGAGAAACAATGCACATTTATTGTCTTATTGTCCCAATTATTTTGCACAGTTAAAATGTTTATTTTCATATAACGACACGCTTTCACTCGTTCTTTGTTCACAAAGGGCTACTTGTAATTCTCACGTTATAGTTAGAAAATGATCCTGGTTTTCTTCCTCATTATTCCTAACGAGCGCATGTCTGTACTCCACCTCAACGCTGCTTCAGATATGAAACACTCAACCAAAACTGGATTTTACTGTCAATACGGACACTCATAAGGAACGTTGCTTTTTGGACTTGTCGATCAAACGTTACTATGGCGATTTAATCTTCGTTCAAACGTCCTTCCATCCGATGCCTTACTTCCGTGCTGTGTTGTAATGATTGTGGAGACGCTTTATTGCTATCGACAGGAAAATCATTTTAAAAAGCTTTTCCAAAGACTTCGGCCCGCTGGCCCACTCGCAGAACGAATGTAACGTAGGAAATTTGTAGGAATTATTCTCTTGTCTTTTCTGTGGAAAGCCTGAGGATCCGAACTGTAACGATGCAACGGTGCAACATTTTCACAATCGCGGTTTTCGATATTTATCAGCTTTGAATTTCAGAAGAGACAAATATAAAGTATTCTTGGAATCTTCTAACTAGGCAAGAATGTTGGGCCTCGTTCACCAAGCGTTCTTAAGAAGGATTTTTAGTAGAAACTGCATAAGTGGGTTTTAAGAAGATCATTCAAAAGGTTTTCTTATTTGTGATTTGGTCTTATTTAAGAAAGGAATCTACGAAGACGCTTATGCATGTTGCGTGCTAAATATTAGCTTATTGGATTTTCCTCCATTCTGCAGCTGTACTGTATATTATTGAAATTATTTAACTTTTGTTATGTTGGTGAATTAATTCAATTTCTTGGAGATTTTCTTGGTGAATGAATTAAAAATTGTTCTTAAAAACAAATTTGTTCTTAAACCCCATTGTGAAATTTGCCAACATTTTCCTGTTTGAGATTTATTCTAAGATAGGAAGAGAATCTTGGAACGCTGTAAGATCACGATTGCAATTTTATTTTGCGTGTTTATGCTAAATATTAGTGGGGGGGTTCAATTCTACAGTTGTATGGTATTATACTGTTTAAATATAAATCATTATAAGAACAAACTTGCAAACAATTTAAGAACACGTCGTGAATCCTTTCTTGAGAACAAATTTAAGAAGAAGCTTGTTGGTGAATGAGGCCCATAGTTATCATAATTGTCATATTCACAACCTCATATTTATCTCTATATTTATTCTATATCATTACACTGCTCTAAATATTTACTCATACTGTGTAATGTTCACTATATAAGTCCTTGAATTAGTCACATTTTCCCCTTTAATTCTTCTCATATTTTGGGTATCATTTGCTTGACTTTAATCTCAGTGCTTTTAGGAATAAAGCCAGTGAAGCTCTAACTCCTGATCTGGGCAAATCCAGATGATTATTGTTGTTGTTGTTGTTATTATTATTATTATTATTATTATTATTATTATTATTATTATTATTATTATTAATGTTGTTGGGTGTGGGTTCCAGGCTCTCCACAGGAGTTTATATGAATGTATCACCCATTAAGAGTCTGTAATGTAAGTGATTTATTTGCTTCTTCTTGACTTGCACATGTTTAGTATTCCTAATCCTCTACTCCTGCTGGTGGGGGTCGACCGATTATTGCTGCCGATATTTTGCAGTTTTATCAGTATTTTGATATGATGATGAAATAAAAATTTTTAAATGTGCTACTTTGGCTCCAATGCAGCCAAATTTCTCTGTCTGAAGTCAACACTGTGATCTAGAGGGATTATTTATGCAGTTAAACATTTATTTATTCATTTATTCATTAGTTTAATTGTTTAAGGTAATATATTTTTTGTGTGTGAAGAACCTAATTAAAAATTCTTAATTAAACAATTTAACACTTTCTAAAAACCATTTCAGCTAAGATTTAGGTTGGAATGTACGTCTACATTTTCACCCCAAATTTATATATTACTTCTAAATTTACTCTCATTGATTAGTAATAATCTGTATCGGCTCTGAAAAATCAGTATCCGTCGACCCCTACCTATTAGACAGTAGTTTTATCAGCTGGAATGAGATGCATTCTGAATTCTAAACTCGAACTGATTTGCTGCTTCTATGTAAATGAGAGATTCTTAGAGTCTCTATAAAGAGAGTTTTTGTGGAACGACTGTGTTTTATTCTTATTTGAAATTTGCTGGAACAAACTCTGACTCATAGGAAGTGAGAGTCAAACGTTGCCCCTTTTCCCCCTCAAGCAGCTCATCAGCAGAACCTGATCGTGTGCTCTGATATATTTAGAACCGACCTTTTACCCCCTCTTACCTGAACAGTTTTGGCTGATTTTGCATAAATATTTGGAAATAGGCCAGATACTTGTATTTTCACAATTTTTGCAGGTGCCTACATGTTACCGCAAAGAATCTGAAAATAAGCATTTTTGCAAACAATGTGAAGATTTTTCGTGTTGATCACATAAGGGTTCAACAACCATTACTAAGACTCTTTATGTATCATACAAATTGTATTAGAACTGGGCAGTTCATCGACATTTAATCATAAACCGATATTCAAACATATATATTTGATCAAAAATGTAGTTCTTTCCCAGAAATGAGTTATAGGCCAAAATGAGTCCAAATTAGCTGAAAATGGCCAAAATAAATTTTCAATTGATCAGATTTTTATC
Source organism: Distichodus sexfasciatus (assembly GCA_032718565.1). NCBI lineage: Eukaryota > Metazoa > Chordata > Actinopteri > Characiformes > Distichodontidae > Distichodus > Distichodus sexfasciatus. The sequence continues at coordinate 146,198 of JAVGVS010000348.1, read as the reverse complement.
CAATTAATAATTGATTGACTGAAAAAATAATCTGCAGACAAATCGATTAACAAAATAATTGTTAGGTGCGGCCACACTTCATATTTTTTTAAATTCTGTTAATACAAAAAATGATTCTGTTCTTACTTTCCAGTTTCCAGTTATATTAAATCACAGACATATGGAATCTTTCATTAATAACAATATCCCAGCTTTAATAGTTGAGCAGATTTACACTGCAAACATCATCAGTGAACCATGAGGACAAAAACTTACAAAAAAATCCCCAAATGAAATAATTGTTAATTAACCGTAATCAAGGTAAAATGATCAATTAATGGTGGTATTGATTTGTGGTCTTATTGTCCAGCCCTGGCTGATGCAGATCCTCGTTTTTTGAGAACGGCAGAACAAACCACTCAAGTGATAAATCATTCTGCACGGCTGAACAGCTGTCTCCTCGGAGAGTGCGTGTGTTTTGAAACCGCACTGTGTTCTTTAACGCTGGGGTATTTTTAACACCTGCAGGTTTGCATGAAGTTTATTAATATTTCAGTATTAAGTATTTCAGTATTTGCTGGCCATGGGGAAAGAATAAATACTACATAGGGCTGGGCGATATGACTCATCATTTTACATCATGATATTTTTAGACCACATGTCGATATACAATATGCGTTGATTTATTTTTCCTGTCTAATTTTACTCTAAAAGAAGTCACACATTTATATTGTTCTTATACCTAGTTATGTGGGTCTAATTGCATGGAAATTACTTTATATGACAGGTAGAAGCAATATATACACGTTAAAGCAAGAAACATATATAAACATAAATTCTTGTATGTATGTGTTTATATATACATATGTGTGTGTGTGTGTGTGTGTGTACATATATATACACACACACACACACACATATGTGTGCACCCCTGGTTAAGATGTGTTCTTTAGCTACTAATAAATGCAGTTTTTTTCTAAATAATATAGGACCACAATGAAAAAAAGAGGAAAATCCATCCTTTATTTCAAGTGCATTTATTCAGTGGGAAAAAATCCCACATTAAGAAATAATTCTTTTACATCAAATCATGTGTGCCACAATTATTAGCACCGCTGATGTTAATACTTTGTACAACCCCCTTTTGCCAACAAAACAGCACCTAATCTTCTCCTATAATGTTTCACAAGATGGGAGAATACAGAAAGAGGCATCTTCGACCATTCCTCTTTGCACAATCTCTCTAAATCATCCAGCGACCTGGGTCTTCTCTGCACCGATCTTTCGGGCAGAGGCCACCAGATTCTGATTTAAAATGTCCTGGTATTTCAAAGCATTCACGATGCCATGCACCCTAACAAGGTTCCCAGGGCCTCTGGAAGAGAAACAGGCCCACAGCATCACCGATCCTCCCGCATACTTCACAGTGGGCGCGAGGTGCTTTTCTGCATACTCATCTTTTGTCTTCCGCCAGACCCACTTAGAGTGTTTGTTGCCAAAAAGCTCTATCTTGGTCTCATCTGACCAAAGCACACGGTCCCAGTTGATGCCCCAGTACCGCTTAGCGAACTCCAGATGTTTGCGTTTATGATTGTGAGTGAGAAAAGGTTTTTTCCGTGCATGCCTCCCAAACAGCTTGTTGGCATGTAGATAGCGCCTGATGTTTTTTTGGAGACTTTGTGACCCCAAGATACTACCATTTGTTGCAATTCTTTAACAGTGAGCTTTGGAGAACTTTTCATTTCTCTTACCATCCTCCTCACTGTGCGTGGTGGCAAAATAACCTTGCGTCCTCGTCCAGGCTTGTTTACCACTGTTCCAGTTGTTTTAAACTTCTTAATGATTCCTCTGACAGTAGATATGGGCAGGTGCAGGCGAGTGGCTATTTTCTTGTAGCCATTGCCTGACTTGTGAAGGTCGACACGCATCTGCCTTACTTGAATGATGTGTTCCTTTGTCTTTCCCATGTTGAAGAGTGGATAAGGGAAATGGCCTCTGTGTCACGTCATATTTATACCCCAGGGAAACAGGAAGTGATGAGTTACTAATTAAATGTTCCTAGATTCTCTGATCAACTTTGTAAACTACTGTAGAAATGACAGAAATACTTCAATTACAATTTCAATTTATTTCCTAGGAATTATTAGGGGTGCCAATAATTGTGGAACAGGTGATTTTATGAAAAAAAAAAATTCTTAGTCAGGGATTTTTGTTTCCCCTTAAAATTCACTTGAGTTGAAGGTTACATTTTTCTACAATTTTCAGTGTGAGAGTATGCTTCTGCAGTAAAAATTGAATTTATTTTAATGCTTTTAACACATCTTAACCAGGGGTGCCAATAATTATGGAGGGCAGTGTGTGTATATATATATATATATGGTACATTACATTGGGACGTTGCCGGGATCTCTCGTCTTGTGAAACGCCTGACTCTCACCAGCGTTCGACACAGTTTACAATATTACAATATTATCAAGGTACAATAGGGTCTTCAGAACGTATCTGCAAGTCGGGGACTAGTGGTATATATATTTCTGATCTGTTCAAAAATAATCAAAATAACTGCCTTTACGTTGCGTCTGCAATTTCTTAATGTCTTGGAGCTTGTACCTCTAAAGTTTGGCTAAGACAGAATTTGTGCACTAGTGTTATTCTCATCACAGAGTGCATGAATGTTTAAGCCTGTGGTGTGTGAAAAATAAATGCTGAGGAAAACAACCACCCTCATACGTTTATTTAAACTGATGAATGTTGCAGCCTGAGCTGAGGACAAACAAAGAGCCTGCTTTTAAACAGTAACTGTATATTTTTTCCCACAGTAACGCCACTTAATAACCTTTATAATCACAGTGTTTAGTAAGAGTAGGCCGGAGTGTTGCGTAAGTGTTGGAGTTGTTGTCTCTGATGTTATAGTACAGGATTATCCTCTCTTATGTCATAACGCGAGCCTTGTTACGAGACGCTTGGCAACCCAAACTACAAACCTGGCACATCTCCGGCTTCTGATGGCGCTCTGGTGTAAGTGTGCCAATCCGCTCCGTTCGCGTGGTCCATTCCACACATTCACCAGCTTACAACAAAAGCTGTATACATGTACTGTATGTGTTTCCCATTTAAATTCTCAGTTTTATGTAAATACTGACTGCTGTGCTGTGATCTCCGCAGGACATTTTAGACTCCGGTTTGACCTTCGAGGCAGACGCTGGACGTCCGAAACGTGAACCGTTCCAAAAGTGGACATCTGGCAACTTAACCACAGACTCCTCATCCCCGAGCACTGAGGCACTAATGCGGAGAGTGAGTTTGGACTCTGTGTGTGTGTCTTTGGATTTGGCACTTTGTGAGGATCAGATGTGACTCAGTACATGAAACATTTTAACATTTTAATGTGACAAAATGAAAAAAATGTCATAAATAATATTGTACAACAAACTTAGAATTAGGTTTAGATTCAAGTTACAAAATGTGTAATTAGCTTTACATTACATTTTTAAAAATTAGAATGGGAAATCAGAAATGAACGATTTTGGTTTTAAAAATAAATGATACAGATTTGTAACATTATAAATAGGTAGTTAGATCTAAAATATTATTAACGATACATAACAGCAAACAACAAAATGTCAAATTATGACCAAATTCAGCAGTTATCTTTTGTAAAATGTCATAAAGACACAAAGTTACCAACATCGCATCATCAATGATACTTTTGCTCCAGTTATATAATAATCTCTAACACTACTTTAATCTAAACCTAATTTCAACTTTACTTAAATCTAGACCTAATCATAATTTATACTTATTTTGTTTTTGCTCCAAACAGTTATATAATAATCTCTCAGCTGCAAGTCAGTTGAACTGAATGTGTTTTTATTTGAAATAGACAGTCGACGCAATCCGAGATCAAATGCAACACTTGTACTCAGCTCACTTTTATTCATATAATATAAAGCATATTACCAGACGGTCATCACAAGATGCTGTGTTTAATGATGCTACATGAGGCAGTAAAACAGTGGCATGGTTATATGCGGCAGGAGTAAAACGTGAGTGAGGAAGGTGTGCGGATTTATTAGGACAAGTTTATTTGTAGAAGCAGCGTTTGGTCCAGCCAGAGAGTTAGGAAAATAGCTGTAAAGCTGCTGATGAAAGGCAGGAACGAGTGCAGCTTCACCTCTCTGTCTCTCCTCCTTCTCATCAATAATGTAGAACAACCACCAAAAGCAGCTACGCAGCATTTACACGAGCGGGACAAACACATAAATATATACACACTAGTGCATCTCAGAAATGTAGAATATGTATATTCAAATACACAAAGATTCATTTCAACAGTCAATAAATGTGGCAGTATATGTGTATATACATATATATGCCTCCATGCATGACCTGCCACATTTATAGACATTAGGATTAAATATTTTAAATCCTTTTTGATCAATCGTGGGTCATATGCCAGTAATCTGAGATACTGTATTTTTGATCAACCAAAATGATCAACAAAACAAAAAAAATCCAAAAACTTAATACTTAACTTTATATGTAATAAGTATAGCATATATACAAAAACAACAGTATTCTAATTTTCTAGTAATTCTAATTTTTCTAATTCTAAGTTAAATAGTATATATGAAGACTTTATACTAAAATACAACATTAAAATTTAAATAGAAACAACTGTTTAACATATTCTATTTTTTTGAGCTGCACAAGTGTATATAGTAAGTGCAAATTTTAACCAACTTTAATTTCATTGGTTAAGATTTTGTTGGTTACATATGGGTCTAACTACCTGTAAATAACTTTAAGTAGTTAAATAACTCAAGCCCAATTTCAAGTCTAACTGTAATTATACAACCCTTTTGCTAAAAATGTTCTGTCTACTGAAGTGAGAATCCCACATGCATTACTATGTTTCCATCGATTGTGAGCATTATTACCTTTTTCACCATGTTCTTTTACAAAAATGTCTGTTTTGGTTATTAGATATGTCTCGCACAATCTCCAGTTATCATTTGACATCACATGAATATTTCAGAGTTCCCTTTTTCTCCATCTTAGTGCAAAGGGCAATAACGATACCATTGTTTCAATTGATCCAAAATGAAAACATCAATCAGATGTCATACATAATGTAACCTCACTTTATACTGATACACTTTAAACAGATATCGCTGTCCTTTCAATCAGTATAATATGAAGAAACTTGTCATTTACACTGCACGGCTGGACTCAGCTTTAAATTAGTGTAAACTACATGCCAGGGTTCTTGCAGGTTTCAGTAAGTTAAATTTAAGACCTTTTTAAGACCATTATGAGTAAAATTTAAGACCAACACGATGCATTACTAAAAACATTCGAATGATACTAGAAATTCTCAAAACTTTCTATTTTTATTAATTCAGTGTTAAAACAGAATCACAATATTTGAAACTCACTCACTCTACATTATCTAGCCTATTAATTATCCTATTGGAATCAACATGTTGAATGCTGAATGTTGAATATACAATTGGCATGCTGTGAATCTGGCATGCACTAGTCTACTCGTTTTCATCCCATGCATAGGCTACATGCCGACTGAAAAATCATTAGGTTTTCATTTCCGTAGGATACAATGCTATCGCACAGATCATACGATATACTGCTCTATCTGTGTGTGAGCTGGTCAGTGCGTGAACACAGAATAAACAGCTAGCCAAAAGCGAGCCAGGGACGCGAGCGCATTGCTCCATTATTATCTGGCTTCAAAGCTGACAGGTGAAAAGCGAGTAAAACTGACACAAAACGAACTGTACAAAATAAACTTCCAGCCCGACTCATAAGTTATGGAGATCGCTAGGTTAAACCAGTGTAACACAGTAACGTTAGCTTAGTTCTAACAAACCACTTAGCAGGCTAAGTAAGGGCTTTTTAGAGATTTTGTTTTTCTGATTGGCCGACAGCTGGCTAATTCAAGGATTAGTTCTACAGCGGTTTAAAATTTTATTTTCTGCGGACAATGCTTCTTGGGAATGAACGGAGGCAAGAATTTTAAGACTTGGGTAAATTAAATTTAAGACCTAGGATGAGAATCTGGGCGTTTTTAAGACATTTTAAGGCCTTAAATTTAACTTTCTGAATTTTAGACTTTTTAAGACCCCGCGGGAACCCTGACATGCAGAAAGGAGTCTGTAGTGTTTGTTTTGTGCAGGTAGTTTATCAAACTGAATCCAAAACTCAAAATCTCTTGGTATTCATTTCAAAATGCAAAATGTAAAAAATGCTAGTAACGTAACATTTTCTGATTTTCTCATTTTCCACTCAAATGAGAAAAGGAAAAGTAAGGAAAATGTTCAGTCTTGTTTTGTTTTTTTTATTAAGTGGTGTGACCCAGCAGTGACCATTACTTGTGGTTAATCCATAGATATTGATATGTTTTGTAACCTTCTTACTGCTAAGGAACGAAAACCGAGTTATTCATTCTTATAAAGAGCTTGGTTTTTCTCCTTGGCAGTAAGAAGGTTACTCTTCTTCATCTGTGTTTTAGCTTTTTCTTTGTGTGTAGCGGTCACTTCCGGGTCACACCATTTGCTTTCGATTTAAAAGAAAGAGTTTGATCCATTTTAATATTTAAGTGCAAAATGGCAAATCAGAAAATGACTCCTTTTTAGTTTTTCCTTTTAGGTTTGTAAATGAATCTGGGGAAAAGTCATTTTTTTGGTTTTAATTTGAAATAAGAATGAATAGTACACAGATTAAATGGACCATTTGGTTTTAGCGTTAGTGATACATCAGTCTCTCTTTCGCTCTCTTTTTTTGTCCATTCTGGCTTTCAGTCTCCACTCCTTCATCCAGAGACGATCAGGTTTCACTCCCGTCTGACTCCAACTTGGCATTAGTAATGGCCGTGTCCATTAAGCCATCGACCAACCAAGCGTCCAGCGTCTCTCTGTCCAGACCACCACAACGGTAAGACCACTCGACTTTTTCCTCTAGCGTCCATCTCTTTAGCTCCACAGCTTCCTCTTAGGCAGTTTAACTGTGGAAGCAATCACTCTCCTAACTGCAGGACGTAGTTGACCGGAAAGGCACCAGTTTTGAGCGGTTTCCCCTCTATATGGCCAATCTAAACACAGATAGCAACAAAAATAAGAAACAGCTTTGATGAGGGCTAAATTGTGGAGGTGGTGATTATGCATATGTTACTGGCTTAGAGCATCTCCAAAACTGCAGCTCTTGTAAAATAGAAACCAGTGATTTCTTTATGATAACTTAAAGTTTAAGTATGTATTTAAGTATTTTTTGCATTAGAATGTACGTTTTTGTAACACAGTGGGTACAGTGACAGAAATGTAATATTCAGGAAACTATAACTATGTTAAAGGGTTGAAATCAGTTTTTTGCCCAGGGTATATGGGGTTAATATAATATGAATGACTACAGTAAAGTTACTTTTACCCTTTACTACTAATTACTTATTATAGCCACAACAGGTGGGGTCAAGTTGAGCAGTGCTTGCACTCATCACCACTGCCCATCATCATCATCATCCTTCTTGAACCTCATAAGCCCCTTTTCCACTGCTCTGGTTCCCGTGCCGGTTCTCAATTTTGGAACCAGTGCCGCACTTTTCCACAGAACAAAAATTGGTGCCGTTGCCCTAAAACCGGCTTCGAACCGGCCCCTAAACTTTGCTGGTCTAGCAGTGAGAACCTGTGACGCCACGAGAGGTGGGCGGAGTGATAGGTAGCTTTAGAAGAGAAAATGGCGAAAGTCCGGTAACATAGAGTGTGGAAGAAATTAAAGCTCTTTTAGCAATATGGACGTCCAGATTCAGCAGAAATTGGAAAGTGCACAAAAAAATTAGAAAACATATGAAAAAATAAGGGAAAAACTAAAAGTTGCAGGCTTCGTACAAACAACCGTTCGTTTAGTGGGCGTGACTTGTGACGTATTATCATGCGGCTCCCGCTGAGCTCCCTGGTCAATGTAAATGCACCGGCACTTGGCACCAGCACCAGTGTAGTGGAAAAGAGGTACTAGTAATCCTTTGTGATGCACATTTCAATGCATTTTTGCTATAAAGAACAGTAAGGCTACAGAGGAGGGATTTAATCTGTTTAGCACTGCTGTTTAATGTGGTTGAGATACAGTGTGTGTACTTACCCACCAGTGTGGGTCATTAGCAGCAGTAACTATGATAATATCATCCTTACAGAAGGCCAGCTGGTCAGAACCAACACTCATACAGTCCACTAGAGCTCGAACCTTCTTCTGCCGAGGCCTCACCGAGATCTGAACACACACACACACACACAACACTAAGTTCATAAACAGTCCGCTGTACAAATGTTAGCCAGTTTTCATTACTGTTGTCTTGGGAAATTGCCACAATTTTAGTATTTATGGTTGTGATTATGGTATTGCGCCCCACAGCTTAAACATATTACTAACCACACCTGAATATTTGTCACCAAATTCAACATTTGCTAATTTAATTCTGAATGCAACAATAAGACAATTTTGTGAAAGTTAAGACCAAAGCTAAACAGCTCCTTTTTTCTCAGTATGGGTAGTGTTGGTGTGAGGAGGGGGGAAGGCCAGGAGGTGATGATGGTGATGAGGGTGTGGTTACCATGGCATTCTTGCGTGAACGGGGTGGGGGCAGTATGACGGGGGGGTTGGTGTTGGGGCTGGAGTTAACGCTGCCATTACTGTTGATCAGACTGTAGTACTGCTCCTCTGGACTACTGCTCGAACCGGGAGAACCGATCACACACTTCCCCTTTCCACCACTCACTCTGCGATATGATGTCGTCTTCTCCGAGCTACACACACACACACACAAAAAGAGTTCAGGATAAGATTAGGGCAAAATTTAACTACAAAACTGTGGTGTGAGGCCACAACTAAGGTAAGACATTTCGGTATAAAAATAACACATCCAGACTAAAATGCACTACCTCACTTTGATTTTTGATTACACTATATATAAGCAAAAGGGTTTTATTTTTTTACCTCATACCTATGTTTTACTGCATGTTTATTTTTTACTACAGTGTTGTTCTTCCCAGGTGTCAGCAGAAGCTAGAAAACCCGCTAGCTGTGTGGGTGTGTGAGAGAGAGATTCTTACGGGACAGGCCCTATGGGGCTGTGTGAAGGGGCTGCTGTTTGTCCGTCCCAGGACACGGTCTGCCTCTTGAGGGGAGCAGGGCGGGGAGACAGGGGCGAGACGGGAGACGAGGGGGGTCCGGACCTGCTGGAGACGCTACCACCGCTACAGGAGGAGGAGGAACTGCTGCTGTAGCCGTGATGAGAATCCTGCGCACACACTGAAATCTGGGGGTCCGAACGACCTGGAGATGGAGGGAGAGAGAAGACGTGAGGCATGGAGGAAGAGAAGGGGGAGGTGAGAGGATGTAGGTGTGTTACCTCTCTAGGTCAGGGTTAATCAGTTCCAGTCCTGGAGGTTTTCCATTCTACCTGATCAGGCTCTTCTAGTGGTTATCTACCTGAGACCAGGTGTGAACGTTCTGAAATCCAGTAGGACGGAAACCCTCCAGGACCGGAACTGATTACCTCTGCTCTAGGTACTTGACAAGTAAGGGTGGAAGGTGGGTGGCAGGGAGGGAGAGACAGAGTGAGAAGGAAGGAAAGAAAGAGGGAGTGAGAGACGGTAGGAGACAGTGAAAGAGGTAATGAAGGTAAGGTAAGGGTAGGTGAGAAGGTAGGAGAGAAAGAACAAGGGAGGGAGAGAAGAAAGGAAAGAGGGAGTGAGAGGGAGAGGCGGTAGGAGGGAGGGAGGGACTGAGAGGAAGGTACTTGACAGGTAAGGGTCAATGGATGGGTGTAGGTGTGTGTGTTACCGCTCTGTGTGTGCTAGATTGGTAAGGGTGGAGAGGTGGGTGTGTTCTCTCTGTACATGCTTGACAGGAGATGAAGTGAAAGAGAAGCTACCCACTATATTGAGTGGGTATAGGTCGGCATGTGTGTGTTACCACTCTGTATGTCCTGGACAGGCAAGGGTGGAGGTGTGTGTGTTACCTGTGTGGGACAGGTAAGAGGGAAGGTAGGAAAGAGTGAAAGAGGGAGCGAAGGAGGGAGCAAGATTTAGAGGTAGAGGAACACAGAGCAGAATGTTCAGGCACAGACAGCGAGCTGGGTAGGTGGACTGATGGATGGATGGACAGAGCAGGAAAGTTAAACAAGTTAACAAAGAGAGAAAGAAGGTGGAGAAAGTTAAGGATGGAGGGGTGAGTGTAGATGTGTGTGTGTTACCTCTCTGCATGTGCTTCAGAGGTAAGGGTGGAGGTGTGGAGGCTCCAGAGGGGGCGCTGTTGGCTGGAGGGTTACGATACAGGAAGTCGACGTTCTGGTAGGGTTTATCATGAACACTGCTGCTGCTGCTGCTTCTGCAAGACCACACACCACCACCAGAGGGCAGAGCTGGCGGTACACTCCTGGGGGGGCTCAGCTGCAGGACAAACAGTGGGGTTTTTAAACATGGGGACATACCCACAGACAGATTAAAAGAGAGGAGATAAAATATTTATAGTAACAATTAAATGGATAAATTTCAAATGAAGAAAATTAGAGTGTGTGTGTGAACTGTTTGGGTCTAGAGTATATGAAGTGTGGAATTCTGACTCTGTCGTCCAGGTCGTCCTCGCTGTCGTACATCAGCTCCTGCGGCATTTCCCAAGTGTACTCCACATGGATCTGGGAGTTAAACTTCCCATTGTGAGCCAGCTCCAACTGCAAAATCACAAGAGTCACCTCTAAACATATCTAGCTTTTTATTACTCACATCAAGCTTAAAACTACAAAAACAGACAAAGCGGAGAGAGAAAGAGACAGAGGAAAGACAGACAGATAGAGAGGAGAAAGAGAGGAGATGGAAGAGAAAGACAGAGAAGAGTGAAGGAGACAGAATGAGGAGAACAGATGGGCAGGCTGTTTGAGAGCAACAGTGAAAACTGTGTGTGTTGTAGTGATTGTGAGGTCAAACTCACCAGTTCTACACAGTGTGTGTGCTGCAGTCTCCTAGCGATGTCCAGCGCCGTCTCACCTGCCGAGTTCACTGAGCGGTACAGAGCAAAATATTTTACACATACACAGTTTGTAGAAAAGCTGGACGATACGGTCAAATATATCAGACATTCTTGCTGCAGTTTGTCACTATGTTACTCATTATTGCTAAAATGTTTTAACATATTAACATGTGTTCAGTAAGCAACATTGGTAGGACACGCGCTGTTTGTTTCACTATTTACACTATAAAGCTGTAAGCTGTAAACATGTATACACACATAAGTCAGGGCTTTTCAACTGGTTCTGTCCCAGGGTCCACCTTTGAGACTGAGCAGTAGTCTGTGACCCACTGTGTGTCTGTATATGTGTGCGCGTGTGTCGGGGGGCAGGGAGGGAGGGTGTTTTTTTAAAAAAAATATTTACATTAAATTCATATTCATAAGGATGTCCAAATCATCTGGAAATGTTTTGAAAAAATAAATATGAAATTTTAAAAAGAGATATCAGTAGTGAAACTGCATTGCCATCACAGACCACCAGAGGGCCCACAGACCACTGGTCAAAAACCCCTGAAAAAAATATTTTCAAAAAATGATGGAGAATGTTTTTGAATTGCCCTAGCACTAACTTGCAGTGAGTGTGTACAGTAGTGTGTGTATACCTGTGTGTAGTGTAGCTTTCCCCTTCAGCAGCAGTTTTAAACACTCTGGTTTGTTGAATATTGCACTGTAATGAAGAGCTGTGTTTCCTTCCAACGTCCGCTTCTCCAGACAGCCACTGCCACAACCACACACAAATTACTCGTAAATTCACAACACACAAATAGGGCTGTTCAGTATGACCAAATAACATCTAGTTTCATATTCTGTTACACAGTTTTCAGTAGTATTTGTTGATGGTTTGAATGAGGGTTTGCAGTAGTCACCACATGGATGTAGACAGAGAAGACTACGGTGTTATATTTGTGCCTTAATTCTGAGTGCACAGTGGAATTTTCACAAACAAAATCTGCTCTCAACTCTGTCTACACGCACACTCTCAACACTCCACACGCTCGCGCTCTGATCTATGGAACACCAAAGGTGCCATAATTCAACTTAAAGGCAACTCACTAGAGGGCAGTAAAAAGTGCTGCCTTTTACACCGTTTGTCCACAAGTCACACCACCACAAAAAAAAAACAACATTATCAACAACGTAAAATGGTGGTAATTAGAGCGCAGCAAAAACTTTTTTTAAAAACAAGTGTTTCACTGTCAATTGAGTAAAAAAATAGTTGAAATGTGGCAGCTTTTGGTGTTCTATATGAGCGTGCCTGGAGGCAGAGTTGAGCTCCCCAAACACTCTGCACCCTCGTGCTCAGATAGAACACCACAAAATGTGCCGCTATATTGGAGCGCTGCAAAGAAATGTTTTTTCTTACGAATAAAAACAGCATAAAAAGAGGTGTTCTGCTGTCAGTTCCATAAAAATGTAGGAGCTTCGTGGCACTTTTGTCAATCCATATAAGCTTGTGGGTGCAGAGGGTTTTGTGAATGTGTGTGGGTGTGTGTGTAGGCATAGTTGAGAGCACACGGGCATCAGATTTTTCTTGCAAAAGTTCCACTGAATTTACAGAAAATGTACTATATTATAATACATATATATATGTACTATAATATATATCATTAGGATATGAGATGTTGGTCATGTCACACACACACACACACACACACACACAGAAAAATTACAAATGTTCACCAAACAACATAGTATATATACACAATGCACAGTGTTAGAGCCATTTTATGTGCATGAATGTGTTACTATTTAGATTTAATGTTTTGTAGCTGTTTGCAATAGAAAGTAGAGAAATGTTTCTGGAACCTTCCACAACTTTCCATGTACAGTGTTACGTAATAGAATTATATTACCGCGACACACGTTAAATGTACTCGTATGTAACAATAGAAGTAATATGTGCCTTACGTGTCGTGATCTGAGGTATATATATATATGATGTAAGAACGTAAAGAGTTAGTTTGACATTGAATGTGATAGAGCTGAGAGCTCAGGAGCATTACAGTTTTTTGACCGTCACGTAATGCCACGTAAAGTATCTTTGTAGTCCTAGGGATTCATCTCTTGCTTGTAAAACTTTGAACTGTAGTAAAGAAAAGACAACGAAAGGCAATTCAAGACTCAAGACTCTTTTTTGGATACATGTCGCGTACGAAGACAACTCAAGAGCTCACAGCAAATGAGACGGCGTGCGCTGCTCTCACGTGCAGTCAACTCAGAATGCAACTATGCAATACACATACACACACACACCAGTTCTGTGTGAGGAAGTCCACCAGCGCCAGAGAGCTCCTCTCAGCCAATCGCACTGCCAGATGGAGGGCAGTTTCCTTCAAATCCTGGAGGGGAAAAGGAGAGAATATAACTTTAGAACTTGCACAGGAAAGATGGGTGATACAACACAAAATCTCATATCCTGACACCGGCATATACACACACACACACTCATCACACAGGCCTACTTTTATGTGTGTTTCATAGTCAAAAATGTGGCGTTATAAAGCAAACACACAGCGCAACTGAGCAGGTTCACGGCTGGTGAGTGGAGGAGGACAAACGCAGATGAGAAGAGAGGTGAGATATCATCTCCCCGGCCGGCTGCAGTGAATGACTGGAGGCAGAAGCATGTAAAATGCAGTAAATCACACACTCCCACGGCCAGTTTAAACACCCCGTTACCTACACACTCAAGATTTTATCCATGAACACAACTGTCTGACTAACAACACACTCACCATAACTGCCTTTACACTTTCCACTTTATTCCTGGGTAGGAAAAGAATATATAAAAAGTGAAGAGCACACTTACCTTTTACTGCATGCCTGTTTGTGCAAAACGTTACCTTTCTAGGTTTTTAAAAATTCTTTACGCGTATATTATTACACTGCTTAATATCTTAACTTTCTTAAGAAAAAATATAATCGAATATTGTGAATGAGGCGCAGTGAGAAGCAGGAGGTTGCGTAAGTCTTTCCCCTCACTGAAAAATTCAGACAATCTATAATAACTATCTTGACTTTTCATATCAACACCCACATGGAGAAGAAGAATGCTGCAAACTGCAGCCGTTGTGCAGGCAAAGCACAGTTTTACAGAATTAGATCATTAAACAAACCGGCCAATATGCAGGAAAAACAACTGCATGACAAGATTTTTTTTTTCATATTAGTCAATATCGATGTGTATCACAATATAAATCAAATCGCTACTTCTTTCAAGCTTTTAAGTTCTCCTCTACGCCTAACTGAGATGTGAAGATACTAGAAGATTATTTTTGGTTCAGATATTATTTATTGTGCTGCAGAACACTACACCTAGCTTTCACATTAGTAAGAGCTTGAAGTATTACGAGAGAACATTACATTTAATACAATTTTGAGAACATCACAGCCAGAGCTAACAAACGGTTACACTGGTTCCGTCAGAGTGAGTGTGTACGAGTGTGTGTATTACCTGTTGCTCGGGCAGTGCAGCAGGTTTGGAGAGATCTTCTCCCTCTGCATAGAGCTGCAGCAGAGTGGTTAAATCTCTACATTTTACAGCGTCGTAAAGGCGAAGTGGCTCAGGGTTTTCTTTAGGCATCACATAGCGACGCTCCACGTACTTAGCCGTGATGTACTCCTTACGAGCGTTCCTGACACACACACAAACACCATTAGTATGATGTAATAAGACTGGCCAGCAAATCACAATATTTTTCCCACCAGCTACTCCAGGACTACTTTAATCGCTTCAAGATGCGCCGGGTGTACTATCTCTGTGATATTGTTTGCTGCAGCAATGAAGCTCCTTGATAAGTCCGGGTCCCGGGTGGTCCAGTGCACGAGGCAGATCACTGGGATGGAAAGACATCCGGAACACAGAGGGGCATCAGATAAAGTTCCTCCTTTGCCCCGTTTGCGACATCCTACCAACACACACAAATCTGCAGAGGTGGATTTTGGTGCAGAATCCTTGCTGCTTGCTCTGTGGGAAACCAGCCAACCTTGAACACGTTCCGTCAGCATGTCAGGTAAGCCTGACCGATGGAAGTTAAGGTGGCGGCATGACCAGGTACTGACCTGAGGGGGTCGAGAGGGAGAGGAAGACCAGTGTTCTTCAGGGCCCCCGTTTCAGTAATTTCTTCAGGCCAAGGGGCTAAGGCAGACAAGGAGGTCTGGGTGATGTACAGCAGTGGACTGGGAGATGAGTGTTGACAGTAGAAGGCAGCCTGAATTAAAGAAATAGTCATCACCAACCTCCGACCTACCATCACATCATGCAAGACAGGTAGCGCCACTGGAATTTACAGCACCCTGGGAGGAAAGGATGGACGAAGCTCATGAGCACAAGCTCTGGAAATACCATGCCCTCATCCATAAGAAGGGATGGAGGGAACCTCCCAGTGGAAGTGAGTTGCAGGAGCTGCACGGGGCAGTCGCGGGGGTGATAGGCCGAGGCCACAAGAAGCTGGTCTCAGACTGTCTCCACACAGATGGCTGTGGCTAAGAAGAAAGGAGGCTCAACGAGAGTGGCCGAAGAGACAGAGGGCAGAACTGATGTGATGAACAGGCCGGAGAAATAGAAGGGGTAGTTCCAAGATTGTGGCGTGCCGAACCTAATCCATGTAATTACGATTATTTGGATTATTCTGGAAAAATTCAAATATATTTTTAAAGAGAATTTCATAACGAAGATATGCACTCTCAGAAAAAATATCACTGTAGGACAAACCTTGACAGAGAGCCTAGAGGGCAAAAGAATCTCTCAAATAATTGTTGATTAATGGCAATCGAGGTAAAAAGTTAAATTAATCAGAATACTGATTTGAGGTCGTATAGCCCTAAATTACAACAGGCATCAGTATTTATTTCTTGTCCAAAGTGGCTTATTGAAAGGCATAAAAAAAACCTGTATTTTATTCATCTGACTGTGAGCAATTTGTTTTTGTCCTTTTCCTTCCCTTTTGGAGACGAATATTGGAAAATACATTTTTGGGGATTATAGTTTGGATTTGGAAAAGGAATGAGAGGAGGAATAATAGAGATTTTTCACTCACATATCGCTCTGTGGTAGAGGTTTGAGCGAGTCGTCCCGCAGGTTGGCCTCCATCACGTCGTTAAATCTGCTGTTCCCGATGCTCACTGCCAGCTGCAGCAAAACAGGGCAACTCTCAAAAACCCAAATACACTTCTTTTCATTATAACTCAAACACATTTGAGCAACACGGTGGTGGGGAGAAAAAGCGTCTCCTAAATGAGCTGAACATGAACGCCGGTTCTATGACAAGTGGGAAGCGGAATAATAAAGAAAGAAAAGAACAAAGTGGTCATGACAAAACCAGAATAAGGATGTGATGAACGACAACATGTAAAATGGTTAAAACGGACTAAAAAATAGCGGTAAGTCAAGTAAAGAGGTGTGTGTGTGTGTGTTTTACCAGCAGCTCGGAGGTGCTGAGCAGGTCGAGTGTGAGCGACTGGATGCGTGAGTAGTGAACTCCGAGTTCTCGGTGGATTCCGGAACATTCTATACAGGTGAGGATGCCCAGGTTGGTGGAGAGCCAGGTGGGGTCTGTAGGGGGACAACGTACAGCATTTTTACACCTATAATTTACAAACACTTAAATTTAAGTTTAAGTTAACACTTAAATTTACATATTGTGATTTCGTATTACTTTAACCAGATACATGTGACAAAATAAATGAATAAGGTGCGAGTCTGATTCAGTAAGGTTATGGTGTGTGGGCGTGGCTTGTTGGTGTGTGGGCGTGGCTTGTTGGTGTGTGGGCGTGGCTTATACCAGGAGCACCACAGTCGCAGCATGCGTCATTGCCCGGCAGGTTTTTCAGGCCCGAGATGATGGAGCGAGCCAGGTCGTGCAGTCCGCTGCCCAAACACTGCAGCTGATCCCCACCCAGAGCCGTGTTGAGAGCCGCCTCCTTACTGTTCTGCAGAACCGACACCCAGCTGCAGAAACACACACAAAAACAGCTGTGAGCCCCACCTTTTATCCCTGATGTGTGTGCATGCTGCAATATTATAAATGTGGCTCTGAGCAGAGGTGGAAGTTGGTGAATTACAACGACTCATGTTATTGTAATCGATGTAATCGAGCAGCTTTATTCGGGAGCTTGCACTTTTATACGTTTATTTTTAAGTTTGTAATTTTACTTGTACAGTACAGTACAAATCAGTCAGTACAAATTAACTGACTCTAGTAACTGAGCTTGAATTAACAACTTGAATTAATGTTCCAAAAGCTTTAGCGGCATTTTGATATCTGACCTGAGGGAGAAACAGAGGAAAAACACAGCGCTTGAAAGAAAGAGGAGAGAGAAATTTGTAGAAGCATCCAAAGCCACTGTATTAATTATTTCCAAAATATTCAATTTAAAGTTTAAAATATTATGATATCAAAACACTGAAGATACTGCTGTGAAAAAAATATAATAAAATTAATATTAAATAAACACACCAGAAAATAATCTTAATTTTGTATGAGTCAAGAAAGGTCAACTTTGGCAAACGTTTATCGATTTTTTAAAAATATATCCCTGTTGCATTCAAGAATTACAGATGCAACAAAGTGATACTGTATTATAACAACAATACCTTGGGGTAATCACAATAATAACTGGACAACTAGACATTTGTAGATGGCTTTTAAATACTTCTGAATTTTCGGTTTCATATATCATAAGAAAACACAATATTGAACTAGAAATTTGTGGATAACTGGAATAATTGCTGAACAAAAAAATAAATCATTTTGATCCTGAAATACTTACATAAATACAAACCTAAATGTTGCTATAACCAGTATCTTTATTGTAGTCCATGTAAATTAGTAATACAGAAATCTAAGTGCTATTTAATGTGATTTTACGTGTGTGAGTTCTGCTGCTTACATCATACATTCCTGTTCGTCTTCTGCCTGGAAATGATATGTGCGATTATCTGTGAAAGAGAGAGAAATTGAGATGGAATTAAATGATCAGGAAATATGGAAAAACGACAGAGGAAGAGCACACAGGAATCTAGAACAGGTTAAAACAAGCCTCTCATAACACCTGCTGGTATCTCACACACACACACACACACACACACACACACACACACACAACAGACAACAGACAAGCACAACCTGCTCACACTAGGGCTCGACCGATTATCAGAGTCATTGTGAACACAGCACAGCACACGGTGCACCACAACCCAAATGGGGCCTTGAACCAGCGCCGCTCCAATTACAAAGTGAACTCCCTAACTGTTACCCTACCAACTACTCCAGCAAATCGATTACTGCCATTTTATATGACTTATCTTTCATTCTTAAAGTGATATGTCACTAAAATATAATTTTATAAAATGTATCATTTATTTATTTATGCCCCATTTTGCACACTGGTTATGGACTATAGTTTCTATGGAAAAGGCAGACCTTTGATTAAAGATTAAAGTTAAACGTGTTCAGTCACTCTCAAACATTTTTACAAATGGGTTGGGATTCTCTAGAAGAAGAGATTTTAATGTCAATGAATTTTTTTATGATAAGAATATGATGGAAAGTTCACTGGATTAAGTTTGATGTATGTGGAGTATGTGTTGTTCTAAATTTTGACATCAGTTTCCTTTTTTTTTTTTTTTTAACACACCAGACATACATAGGTTCAAAGTGTCATTTCTCATTGTACTCAATTCGTAAAACTCTGTATCAATATCTGTGCCAGAGATCGACCGATATATCGATTTACCGATATTTTTCCCAATATTTAAGCATTTTACCATAATCGGTTATCGGTTTTGTAATATCGGGTTCACCGATAAACGCCGCCATCTTGTGGATGTTTTGAAAATTACGCGCATGATCGCCATTGCAGCACAGCGTCTGAGGGGAAACAACAACTGCGTGCACAGATAAAGTATACTTACTTGCTTTGCTATATTTAGTAAACTTTATTTATCATAACAGCTATTAATGCACAAATTAGATGTGTTACATAAATGACTGATATGTAGTTTATGCAGCTTGGCTCTAAGAAATAAAGACGAACTCACAGAGTCACGTAAGATAATCCGTCAAATCCTGTCACAATAAAGACGTAACTTTGCCTGAATGAAATAATATACAGCCATTAATAAGCACATGTTGTAAATAAAAGCGCTGAATTTAATTCTCTCTCATGTTGTCTATATGCTCATCATTAGTCTCGTGAAGTTGGTCGGCTAAAATAACCCATCAAGTCCTGTCCCAATAAATATGTAACTTTGCATGAATTAAATAATTTACAGTCATGGATGAGTGCATCTTGTAAATAAAAGCGCTGAATTTAATTCTCTCTCTGTTGTCTACATGCTCATCATTAGTCTCGTGAAGTCGGAGTCACGAATGCTAAGATAAACGCTCATGTCCTGTTCCAATAAAGACGTAACTTGCCTGAATTAAATACAGCCACTAATGAGCGTCTATATGCTCATCATTCGTCTCGTGAAGTCGCTTCCATTTTGCTGTTCACTCACCGGGTTGATGCTCATGAAATGCTCCAGCACAGCCGCCGCATATAACTTTTAATAAGATTCACTAAACCACCCTGAATTATATTAACATTTACTATATAACCATCATTCCGCTAATAAACATCTTCTAAATAAATATAACTAAGAAATTGAATGCGCTTTGTCAGCACGCATTTCATAATCTAGAGCGACAAAAACTTTTTTTTTTCCCCAAAAATGTAATTGTGATATAACATATCAGAAAAGCAATAAAAAAACTGTTTTGTTTGTTATATTTCAATATTTCAGAATATTATTCAGTAAATTAACATTATCCAGCAAATTATTCTTCACTCCTTAGCCTGTAAGCATCTTTATAAACCTAATCAAACTGTAGTTTAAAATGAAGTTACATTTCTGCAAAGTCTTTTTTTTTCTTTACCTCATTGAAGGTTTTATTTTTGAACAAAAACACTTTAGTAACAGTGCACTTCTTGTATTTTTTGTACTTTCAGACCCTTCTATTTATTGGTGTATAAATAAGAGTTTTGATTTGTATGCAAGGAGGGAGTGATCGTTATAAATAAAACAGTTTGTTCAGTTCAGTGGTGTTGTAATCATTGTGTCAAAAACAGAAGTATAACAGTAAATAAATATCGGTTCTGAATATCGGTTATCGGGCACATAAACATGCAAATAATTGGTATCGGTATCGGTAATTAAAAAAATCAATATCGGTTGATCACTAATCTGTGCTGAAATAAATCACATCAGTCAACCCCTAGTTCTCACTACACAGAACATGCACTGTAAAAGATTACAGTCCATCTATAAACTACAGCAGTCACTAATACAATCAGTTTGAACTTTTGAGCTTTATAGTTGTTAGTCATGTTTTAGTTGCATTAAAATTAAAACACTGAATAACCAATCATTTGCAGCCATAACAAAGCTAGAGGCTCCAGTAAAACCAAAGAGGGGAGTTTGAGAAAGCAGGAATTTGGGGGTAAAAAGGTCAACGTACGGGTGACGAGGTCGAAGGTCCTCTTCTCGTCGGGGTTGGGCCGCACCTGACAGGTGAGGAGGTTCAGCTTGGCCGGAGGTCTGTTGATCTGAGAGAGTAACAAGAGGAAAAAACACAAGAGAGCATTTTAGAGAAAGTGAAATGTGTAGAACTAAATATATACAAATTTCCAGTTTAAAATACTGAGATAAGAAAAAAAATCCGCTCAGAGGGAAAACATGAAGACTAGTGAAAAAACTAAATTGTGTTTATAAAATATCTGCATCAAATAATTTAACTTGTGCGAGTCAAAAAATATCTACATTAAATATTTAAATATCTACCTATTTCCAGTTAAATACATTGTAATATGAAAACACAAAATATTAACCTGGAAATATGTTGCAAATAACAGAATAACTGGTGATTTGTAATAACTGGAATAATTGAACAAGAAGTTTCTAGTTTAACATTGTGTTTTCATATCACAACATATTAAACAGGAAATTCATAGATATTTGAAAGCCATTTCTAGAAGCTTCCAGTTGAATACTGTATATTGTGATACGTAACGTGAACCTGGACATTTATGGATATTTTAAAACCATATATTACTATTTTGGCAGTGATAATAAATGTGTGTGTGTGTTCACCGTGCTGTGAGAGATGGTCAGACAGCCATATTTAACTCCACACTTCCTCTTCTGCCAGACCTTCCTGATTCTGAAACGTAAAATTATCATTAAAAATGTCACGAAAAATGGCGTCTGTCTGCAATCTCGCATCTCGGACCACACGGACGAAAGAACGGACGGAAAACATGGAAATGAGTAAAGCATGGCGGTTTGATGAGTAACTGCTCTGAAAACATCTGGAAGTAGTTTAGTTTGCAGGCCACACAAACTGAACTGTTCCTAACTAGGGCTCGCTGTTTTCCTCTCTCCACAAATCGTCTGGCGTTTCGTTAAGAATATTCAGTGTAAATTAAAAGGAGCAGTGGGCCTCATTCATTAACCGTTCTTGAGTAGAAATCTGTTCTTAAATCTCACGCAGGTTTCACCGAGATTCTGACGTTCACCAAAGTTGCTTATTCAAGATTTGTAAGAACACAATCTACAAACACTGAATAACATTAGTTTATAGGCTTTTTTTTTCCAGTTCTGCACTTCGTATGGTATTATATTTTTTAAAGGTCTTCATTTTAAAAACATTTAAGAAAAGGGCCTGTGGAAAATATGAAAGCGCTAAATTAATTCAAATGAAAGAACAAAAAGTAGACAGAATAAATAGAACATAAGAGAGGAAGAGAATCTGTGTATCATTTGTTCTTGTGTTTTTCACCATATTTATAGGTTTATACATGTATTAACTCAGCACAGAAACCATAGGTAAAAGTGAATCAACTCGCTCATTTACTCTGCAGTGCAATATGAATTACTGGATGAGATCTTTACATACATACATTGTTCAATTACAAATGGTTTGGTTTTGTTCTTGTCTTTTGTTTGCATTAGAAAGGACGACAAAAAACTGTTCCACACAAAACAAAGAAAAGGACTGGACAAAATTATTGGTACCTTTTCAGAATTGTAAGAAATAATAGTATTTGATGCATGTGATGATCCTTTAATTTGTACGTAAACTCATCTGTAGCAATTAAGAGCTGCTGCCGATATAGAACTTCCCACTTAAAACCAGTTAAAACAGAGAAAAGTTGACAAGCTGTTTGTACCACATCAAGCACAGAGAACAGAAAAAAAAGCAAAGAACTGTCTGAGGATTTGAGAAGCAAAACTGTGGAAAAGCATCTCCAGAGTTCTTCATGTTCCTGTGTGAGTTTGCAGCTCATGACACAACAGCCAATCTTTCTGGACGTGGACGAAAGAGTAAAATTGATGAAATGCTACAACAAAGGACTGCTCCAATGGTGAATAAAGAATCTTGATCAACTTCCAAACAAATTCTGAATGGAAAGGCACGTTGTGGTAGGAGAACCAGGAGAACTCCACTGCTAACACAAACATGGAGTTTGCTAAAGCTTACCTGAGGAAGCCACAATCTTTCTGAGAGAATGTCCTGTGTACAGACAAGACTAAAATATAGCTTTCAGGTAAAGCACATCATTCTACTGTTTACTAAAAACAAAATGAGGCCTTCACAGAAAAGAACACGGCCCATACAGTCACACATGGTGGAGGTTCACTGATGTTTCAGGCCTGGATGTCTTGGCTGTTTGCATGGTGTTATGAAATCTGAAGACATTTTCATCATTTAGCAGACGCTCTTATCCAGAGCGATTTATATTTCCTAAATTCAGGGACAGTTCCCCTGAGAGCAACTTAGGGTTAAGGTTCTTGCTCAGGGACCCAATGTTGGTAATGCCAGAGGTCGGATTCAAACCCACAACCTCTTGGTCCAAAGGCCAACACCCTACCAAAGAATTGTGGAGCGCAACATAGGACCCCGTGTGAGAAAGCTGGGTCTCCATCAGAGGTCATGGGTCTTACAGCAGGACAGTGACTCCAAAAACCACCCAGAAATGGTTTAAGACAAAATGCTGGAGAGTTGTGAAGTGACCATCAATGAGTCCAGATCTAAATCCTGTAGAGCACCTGTGGAGAGATCTGAAAACAGCAGCTGGGAGAAGGAAGCCTTCACACCTGGGAGACCTCGAGCAGTCTGTAAAAGAAGAGTCTAAAACTCCAGTAGAGAGATGGAAGATACTTGCTGAATGTTACAGGAACCAACTGGCATCAGTTATTTCTTGCAAAGATGGTGCTGGTAAATAATTTTGTCCAGTCCATTTTTTGAGTTTTGTGTGGAATATGTTTTCTCTATTTTCTGAGTTTTTCTAATGCAAACAAAAGAAATAAACATGACAATACCAACGCATTTGTAACTGCAACAATGTTCTGGGAGAAGTGCTGCTTTATCTGATATAAATGCCAATTTCACTGCACTATGAAACCCAAAAGTGAGTCGACTCACTGCATGTGTAGTTTATATGTGACCAGATCTGGCAAAATGAGTCACAGTGACCCAAAATTCATTTAGATACTTAGGAAAATATATCAAATCAGACTGAAGCTTCAATTATTTCAAAATATTTATTAAATACTAATCAAATAAAGCGAAAAGCGCATTTATTTTGGACATTCTTTTGTAAGATTTGAGAGCTGCAACTCAACTTAAATAGCCATTTAAGTACATTTTCACAATTATTTCCATGATGAAACTTTGGGAGATTAATTTTGAAGACCAAAAATCTATATTTTTGATGTTTTTCAACATAATCGGCCCGTATCTAAATAAATATAACGCCGACTTCCGACTCATTACGGCAGATCGGGTCACATATGGTGAATATAAGAGTTAAACTCATGTTCAATTTATTCTGTCTACTTTGTGTTCTTTGATTTTAATTCATTTCAAGCTTTCATAAGCTTTTCTTTAATTTGTTCTTAAAGTGTAGACATTTGAAAAGTCTAATATTTTAACACACAGATAAAGAATACACACTTTTATCTTGTATTAGTGCATGAGATTAGTAGTGAGGAACTAAATCTGATATTTGGGAGCAATGTTGTTTATTCTCTTTGTGCTTGAGCTGACTCAGTTGGTTTATAAACCGCAGGTTATCTGATCTCGCTGCGTCCACATCCTTCCACTGCGCCTTCACACACACTTACATATGCATCTTGCTGTAGCAAATTTCTGAGTGTGTGTGTAGACTCCAGCCAGAGTTCAAAACCAAACTTAATGAAGAACAGCTGAGTCCGACATGGTCTCACACACACACACACACACACACACACACACACACACACACACACACACACATACATACACACATACACACATACACACTGCATTGTCCAGCTGTAGCTCCTGACCTGTACAATCTGTTTCTTCCCCCAAAATTCCCCCAATTGAACAAAACACCACCCTAATTCCAGGACTCAGTAATGTAAGAACATTAACTCACAGAACAAAATCTGGGATTTTTCAGCTCCCAATAATAAAGGGCTGATGCCAAAAAAGTAAAAAATAAATATAATATCTATCACTTTTACAGCTTAACAAATACGCACATATTCAAAATATAAAAGCGCTCACCCATCGCTCTTCTTCAGCAGGAAGCCGGATTTCTCAGTGCCGTATTTTTTATTTCCCTGTGGCTGGTGGATGCTGTAGCCGTGTCCCGAGTTCTTCCGGTTTAGGTAATCCTGGAGAGAGAATGATATTTTTCTATATGATTATTATACTATGTAACTACAACAGCTTGCAAAGGCCAAAATAAGAATAACTGGGTAAGTGGAAATTTGGAGTAATCAGAAAAATAACTGGAATAAAAAACTGGAAATCTGACTTAAGACCACTTAACTATAAAGTAGCTACCTCTTTTCCGTCCACCTGTAGACGAGCTCGGAGTGTGTCCCGGAGTTGGGAAAGCTGCTTCACCTCCTCATCCTGGTCCTGACGAACCTGCAATCAATAACATGATGAGAATCTGAGATTGAAAACACAAAGTTTAAATATACTGTACTGGTACTGGTCAGGAAAAACCGACCCTAAACCCACCCAGCTCCTCTCTAGGAAGCCTTGTGAGAGCGAGATATTAGTTTTGCTCGAAAATGAATTTGGGTTGAATTGGAAACGATAACTTAACCTCAAATGGTCATAATTATGGCTTTGGATCTTGGAGAAATGAGGAGTATTGGTTTGGACAACAAATACTACAACTAACGATGTGGAACACTTTCCCACAATCTCAACATTTTTCCCCGGCATTAAAAAAATAGAATTAAAAAAAAAAAGGTTTTAGCTTTTAAAAATATTTTACGAGCTGGCTTCTCTGATATCTAAAGGGAGTGTGTTCCACAGTTTTGGGGTGTAATTTTTCCCAGTTTGAGGACAAATGGCAACATAAAAATGTTCTTTCCTTTTAGAGAATATTCAGAAGTTTTTTTACATTTTATTTTCCGTGCTGGTGTGTATTAAATGATGTTTTATGATTGTGTTTTCAATCAAATGAGAGCAAGTCTCTGCAAGAAACGCATGTCTAATAAAACCAGTTTTATCAGAGGATCCGTTACAACTTGCCCCAGTCCTCAAACACCACAAACGTTTGGCTGCACTGATATTTCCAATACAGTGTAACATGGTTTTACAGCGTCCCAAAATAAACAGAAAAATATCCAGTTAAAATGGATAAATGTGGAATTACACTGTTCCAGAATTATCATGGAGCAGCTATATTGACTGCTGAATATAGCTGGAAAAACTGCATATTCCAGTGTATATTTGTGGTTTCTGATTTAAAATGTTGAAACCTTTATTTGAGAGAAGACAAACAGCAGAATATCCCAAGTCTTATAATCCAGGAAAAGCATTAAATACCACATTTTGAGCCAAAGTCATTAAATGTGTGTTGTGCAATAATAATGTGGCAGAAAAACCAAAAAAGGTCTCCCTTAAACATTAACACACCTTATTATGAAGAAATGCACATTTAATTACTGAGCAAACTACGGGCTGGGAGCTATGACTTCAAATCAATATCATGATTAGTTTAACATTTTACTTCGATGATCAATTACTTTGTTTTGGGTTATTTTTTGTTAGTTTGTTTTGTTGACATAGTTCACTGATAAGTACAGTTAGTGCTGTAAATCTGCTCAACTATTAGTTAACTTAAAGTGAGTGATTATTTGTGAACACACCACAGCACACAGTGCACCACAACAAAATGTGACCTCTGCAATTTGACCCACTCATGAAGGAGCAGTGGGCAGCTAACATGGGCAGCGCCCGGGGAAGCTTGGGCTTGGGGAGGGTACCTTGCTCATGAGTACCTCAGTGGTAACTTAATCGGTCTGGGATCGAACTGGCGACCTTTTGTTCACTTGGCAAACATCCAACCGTTACGCCACCAACTGCCCCATATTAAAGCTGGGACTAATGTAAGAGTGTACGTCTGTGTGATGTTAAAATAAATGAACAGATGTCGTGGCAGACAGGACGGGACACGAGTCACATTACAACACACGCTTTTTTAAGGGGACACTACATCAACACACACTGGAGCAAGAAGTAACAGAATTTCAACTGACGGAAATGATTTTGTTGTTTAGAGGTTGTGAACGTCAGGTTTATTTTTTTCAGTGTGTTTCCTTCTGTTTGGAGGGGTAAAATGCCCTCTGCGCTCACACACACCCTCAGACACAAAAACACAAACACACACAGCCATAAACATCAGCTGAGGAAACTCAGAATTCCATATTATCTTCCTTCCTGATTTAGGAGGCGAGAATCCACTGCAGTTCAGGTTACACAAACAGGTTTCATGTTTAATCTCAGAGTCACAGCACGCTGAAGTCAGTGGGAGGTCTGAGGTTTCAAGGTATGAGATTTGAAAATGTCACAGTATTAAAAGCAATACCGTTCCTGAGGTAGAGCTGGTCAATTCATTAAAAGTTTATTTGATTAATTAAAACGGAAACGGCCATTCAGGACCTCTAATTGATGTTATTTTGTCCATGTTGCTTATTTCAACTTTTTCTTTATTTGGTTAATATATTTCTGTTAATACTTTCCCCAGTGTGTGATCATGTACTAACCTTTTAATAACATAATAATGTGTTAATTTTTCATATTTTACAATAACAAAGATGTACACTCTTTTATATCAATAAATATCACAGCTTTGATAGTTGAGCAAATTTACAGTACAAACCTTGTTAGTGAACTATGAGGTCAAAAAAAACTAACCAAAAAACGTCAAAACTAAATATTGCTCCATTAACTGCAATCGACGTAAAGCGAGTAAAGTGATTTGATCAGGCAACTTAACATACACAAATATTTCAAATAATCTATGTTGTTTAAAAGTAAAAAAGTTTGCATTCACTGTTTATCACACAGTCAGAATTTCACAACAAGCCAATGACTAAACGGCACACACACACACACACACACACAGAGGAGAATCTTACTGTCTGTACAGAGGCTGCAAGCTTCTCTACAAAGGGACTGAGATTTTCAGCAGCCTTTAAGCCGTCTTGGAAAAAACTGCGGAATAGAAAACATCAGCAAAATCGTTATCAGGAACGTCATCAGACAGAAAACACACACACACGGGCAAGAAGACAGGATACTTGTAGGCATAATCTCTTATTCAGTCCTAAAAACAGCAGCTATTGTTGAGATGGAAACACAAAGCTGCTGTGTTCGACCCAAACGGAAACAATGAAAGTGCGTTTTAGCATCAGATGAATTCTCTATAAACTAACCCAGACAAAAGAGGGAGTGACAAGACTTTGTTTCAGTCCCACCATCTTCAGCTAAAAGTCAGAATGGTCTTTGTAAACTCTCAGAAAACAAAGCTTTGGGTTTAGACCAGGTTTTAAGAGACAAAACAAATTTAAAAAGTGGTGCCAAAAAGGGTTTACAAACTTGGTGAAAACTTAAATACCTCAGTAGTTTCACATGAGTTTAGTCAAGCATTGGAGACGAGACCATAACAGACAAACGGGTAGCAACTTTTCCATAATAACATGCTGACATAATCCACATGTTCTGACTGCAGTGTGAGGTAAACACACTGTGTGTGTCCGCGTGTGAGTGTAGACGTACTTGAGCTGTGCCTGAAAGTATTTGATAAGGTTCTGGAGTAGATCTGGACCCTGACGGATCTTCATCTCCTGGACTTTTATTAAGTACTGCAGACAGAAAGAGCGTGAGAGAGAAACATTAGTTAAAAAGTTAGAAATTTGACTGGTTCAGGTTAAACTCATTTCACAATGGCAAACTGGAGTTCGCATTCATCCCCCCAATTGAACCGTTGGAGGGCAGAGTCATCTCTGATTGGCTAGCTGGAGGTCAGATCCATCCCCGACTGGAACTCTCGTGGTTGGGCTCATCCCTGATTGGTTAGTTAGAGGCTGGGCTGTTGCTGATGGGCACAGAGGTCGAGCTATTCTCTAATTGGCATGTTAGAGATCAGGCTAGTCGACCACTGGCATAAGACTGATCTCTGATTGGCTAGTTGGAGGTCAGGTCCATCCCTGATTGTGATTCTGGGAGCTTGACTGGCATGTTGGAGGTCAGGCTCATCCTCGAACAGGACTATGAGGGTCAGATTCATTCCTGACCGGCCGGTTTTGTCTCCAACTGAGAACGTTAGGTCAGGCTAGACACCGATTGCGAAATCGGAAGTCGAATTGGCCCTCAACCTCAACTGGTCAGGCACGTCCCCAGTTGGGACTTTGAAGGTTGAGCTTGTCCCTGTGGGTGTCCCTGTGGATGTCCTTCTACAGGGCGACCCTGACCGGAACGCTGGAGGGCCATGACTTGGGAGGCCATACCCAATCAAGATTATAGGCGCTCAGGCTCGCCTCCTGATTGGGACTCGGGAGATCTGAGTTTCTCTTGAATGGGACTCTGAGGATCATAGCTCTCTCTGGTTTACACATCCAACTTCTCATCCCATCTTCATTGTATAAGTTAGAGACTAGAACATCCTCAGTTCAGCGATCAGAGAGGTGGAAACTCTACAGTAAGGTAGAATCCCCCCACCCACCCTCCTGTCTTTATTACCACAGCTGTGTACAGCAGCCCAAGTAAAGCTGAAAATTTCCCTTCATCCACACACACACACACACACACACACACCTCACACATCTGCAGCTGGAAAATCCTCCTCTCCCTCTCCATGTCCTCGGCGACGTCTGAGCCATCCAAACGGATCTGAGCACTCTGCTTCTGTCTCTCCCTCTCTAGCTTTCCCCTGAGAGAGTGAGATTTAGAGAAACAGATAGTCATAAAGGTTAAAGTCGTTGGGATATTCATCCCTCCATCCTCTCCCATCCATCCAAATTAAGTTAAAAAGAGCAATGCAGTGCAGAATCTCACATTTTAGCATCATAGTCTTTCCAGGTTTTCTCAATCTGTTTCCTCAGATCCTGCAAGACAGAACCACGCCACATTTTTATGAAACAAACCTAAACATGGTTATATTTTTCTTGTTCACTGCTTAAGCCATTCTTTATTAATTTTATCATCAGTAATTTTATTATTTGCTCCTTAACGCCTGATAATGCAGCGACTCCAAGCTCACCAGTCTGCTGTCTCTCAGCTCATTCTTCAGAATGCTCTCCAGAGGAAAAGACAAGATGCTGTTCAGGTTCTTCACCTACAGAAACAGACAGCTGCAGTTTGAGTCAAGACACACACACGTCCAGATGCACCAGAAGCCACTCGGTCCAACTTTAATATAAACTCGACATCAATCTGTCAAAAAATACAGCATAAGCCATGTCGAGGTGCAAACACTTTCCATTTTTCATGGTTTTCATACAGCTGTCTTGTTATGCACTGAAACAGAGCGGAGCCTTGGACCCTTATACTGCTTCTAATGGAAGGGCAGCACATTTGTGTAAATCTTCTTTTGGAAAGAATGTGCTCTAGGAAAAAATGATCACATCAAACTAAAGAAAGGTTGAATACATTTTTGATGTGCTGTACGGTGAAGTCTAAAGTTAGAGAGGCAGATGGTGAGTCTAGAAATGTTTAGATTTGGAACGAGGGAAAATTTTGACAACCATAAATAAATGTTAATAGAAAAACTAAACAAATCTGTGGGTTACATAGAGCGCTGGGCGCATACTAACCCAACCCTAAATTTAGCCACAATCTGTTACCAAGTACCAAAACTAGTACCAAACCTAACCCAATCCTTAATATAATCCCAACCCTAAACCTAACCATAATCTAGACTCAGCCATAATCTTGTCCTAGCCCTTAAATGTAGCCATAATGTAGTCCCAGCCTAACCTAACCACAATCTAAACCCACATGTGAACCTAAATCTAGTCCACCTAGATATAATCTAGTCCAAACCCTAAACCGAGCCATAATCTAGTCACAAACCTAACCCAAGCTTTAATCTAGCCTCAACCCTAAATCTAGCTGTAATCTTGTCCCAACTCTAAACTGATCCATAATCTAGTGCCAGCCTTAAACCTAAAGTCTAACCTAGGGTTAATATAGTCTTGAACATAATCATAGTCTAGTCCTAAAACTAGCCATAATCTAGGCCTGAACTTAACCACAATATATGCTTAGACCTAACCATAATCCAGTACCAACCCTAAACCTAATCCCTATGTATCCAAATATTAGCCATATCCAGAACATTCTTCTTTTCCCAGCTGGGTTAGGGTTAAGGTTAACCCTAACCCTTTTACACTAAACCTCACCTTAATCTAATCCTAAAATAATCTCACCATAATCTAATCCTAAACTTCATCCTAAACAAACAAAGAACCTCACCTTTTTACCTCATCTGACCCTAAACTAAAAGGAAGTGGACACACAGTTCAAAGACTAGTTTTAATTTTTTTTTTTTTTTTAAAGGAAATGACCCTGACTCACAGAGAGACGAGCTGGAGGTGGTGGTTTATTTTTCTAGACTGAGTTCAGAACTTGTGTGTGTGTGTGTGTGGTAAGCTCCCTGTCCCTGGTGAGTGTTTTGATTGGCAGGCGAGCGGTCAGGCAACGTCCACTCATGGGCTCAGGTCTGGAATAAATCAACACCGCTGTGGAAACTGTCGTTAGGGAGGGAGGGATCCAGAACCGGTCCGGTCCGGTCTGACAGCTGCAGCTGCAGCATCCCTGCTGTCTCCACACATGTGCACACACACACAGACACACACACAGACACACACACAGACACACACACAGACACACACACACAGACACACACACAGACACACACACAGACACACACACAGACACACACACAGACACACACACAGACACACACACACACACAGACACACACACAGACACACACACACAAAGCTATCCCTCCCAATCCCAAGTGCAGTTTCAAAGTATAACTGGAGCCAAAATGCTTTTCATTCATAAATTAACCATGATGTCAGCCACGCATACACTCAACCACAAATATGCATGCACATACAGCGTCATATGTTGCGTTCTGGCCCATGCTCTGTGCGTGTGTGTCTGTTCTGTCAAATGTTGGACATGGTGCGTTTGTTGTCCAAAAATATGGTGCACACACACTCCAAACATTACAAATACACTTAGGTTTTTAAGAACAAATTTTTTCTTAAGAACAGTTGTTTTTCTAGAAGCACAAACTGTTTCTCTAAAATCTTTTATGTGTAGTTCAAAACTCCAATCAAGCTCTGCAAAAACACATAAATACCATGTCAGCCCCGGTAGTCCTGACTAAATTTTGGACACTGCGCGTTCCACAATGTAACTGAACACTCACCAGGGTTTTGAAGAGAGAGGTGAGTTCCCGAGTGAAGACGGCCAGGTTGAGGAAACCAGTTGAGATCTCATTGTTGTCTTGAGAAAGATGGCTGTTGCCCAAGTTCTCCAGAACCTCAGTGTAGTGCTCCTTACTCTCCACATGACCTGAAACACACACACGCTTCATTTCACACAGAGGTCACACAACTACTACAGTACAAGACTTATAACGTGCCAAACCTTATCACAGTCTCACACAAAACCCAGTCCTAGTCAGAGTCTAGTGCCAAACATAACTATAATCTAGTATCAACCCTAAACCTGACCATAATCTTTTTGCTGCTTTATGCTAACCATGATCTAATCGTAAAACTAATTCTAATTACAATCTAACCCCAATCCTAACCAAACAAGTAATTTCGCTTTATGACCTCATATGGTGTAGCAAGCCATCACTAAATCATGATTTAACATCAAACATTAGTGAGGAAGATAGGGCTAAACTACTGACTTAAATCTCAAGCAGTCAGACAAAACCGCACTGACGGAATCTGAAGTCAGCAGCTGAGCTTATAGACGTCCGCTAACACAAAGACACTTAGAGGTCACGACCTTTCAGCCCAGGGTGTGAACTTTAAATCCTCTACATAAATGTGTATGGGTGTGTGTGTGTGTGTCAGTGTGAGAGAGAGTGTGTGAGAGAGAGAGAAATTCCTTTGAAACACACACAGCCCTTTTAAACAAAATTATTCATTTAGCGCATACACGGTTTTACAAATAGGTCAATTGTTTGGTCAAAAATTGTGTAATGCTACCTAGAGAGTTAGAAAATTGTTGTCTTTAGAAAAGTAAATCAGCTTATCAGCATCGGTAAAGGAAACACTTTATTGTAACATCAAAATTGGGACTAGATGCAGGCTTAGAAGATTATAATTCAAAATGTTATATATTTTCTCCAATGTGCCCAAACCCTGTCATCTAACTCATGATTTTTAGGGCTCGGGTGACATGAAAAGGGGAGGAGGGCTTTAAAAAGAGGAACGAAAGAGCTGGGAAAGGGAGGAGGAGTGAGTCAAAGAGAGAAAGAAAAACCAAGCGAAAACAGGGAGCCAGGAAACTGGGGCCTCACGCTTTACCGGAATAAAGCATCTGAGTTTGGTTAGAAAAGAGGGGAATAGGAGGTGGGGGCGAAAGAGAGTGAATGCGAGAGAAAAAGGAGTTTGGATGGAAGTAAGGAAAAGAGAATGAAAAGGAGTAAGAGAGCATGGCGAAAACAAGGAAGAATAAAGAAGCAAGAGAGTATAAATAAAAAGGTAAAAAGAGGGAGAATAATGGTACTCTTGCCAAACTGCATCTGTCTGACTCACATCACTCTCTCCTTAAACAAGAAGCAGGTCTACAGCAGTTTAACGATTTCCCAAAAACACACACACTTCATTCTTCCTGCTCACGTCCAGATCAAGTTTCTCGACATCACTTCCCAAAACACAGACAGTTTTTTACCTTGAAATATACAATATCGCATTAAAATCTGAGTTTTAACATCTTGTGCATCACTCATCTAAAATCTATCTGAGAAATTTATCCTGTAAATAATCCAGACCAAAACTACTCATGAAAATAAAATGATCTTAAATTATAGATCCATACCAACTAGTTTACTAATCAATCATTTAAGTCATCTTCGCCTTCCGTTACTGATGCACCGCACACCCGGAACCCCCTTTAAAGGTGAACTCTACCGTTTTGACCATCAGTAATTTTATTGGAACGTTAAAGGTGAGATTTTATGAGATGGTGCTGGAGTACTCACTGAGTCCTGAGCTGTGAATGACCTTCACCGTCTTCCTCATCCTCTGCAGAGAGCTCTGATCCTGCTCCAAAGTCTGAAGAAAACACATGCAAACATTAAGAATTAGTTGGGCTGTAACGATACATTGATTCAACGATCAACAAGCCCATACCCCTGGAAAACATGTATCAGACATCACACATATGTGACTCTGCACAGCAAAACCAGTCGCTTGTCGCAAATTTTCAAAATTGAGTTATGTTTTTATTATGAAAGGGTGTAAATCAACCTTCAAAATGATACCTATATCGAATGAATTGGACGACATATGACTGAGATATCAACATTCAAAGGAGTCGGGTTTGTCCTGTCATGCCAAGTGAGAAACAGAGAAATCTGCCTTTGAAGTTGACTATCGCCGTAGCACTCACAGACGCTAGTGGATTTACCGTAAATATTAGACTAGAGTGGTCAAAACAGAAACTTTTAACATTCTGCTGGAATTAAATTCCTCACCTCAAGAAAGTCACATTTTTAGGATGGAAAGGGTAAGATTTTTAGAGAAATTTATTCACAGCAGTACAGTATAGACCTTCCACTGTTTCAAAACACTAAAAAAAAATCCAAAATTTTACCCCACACAACATAAACGGTCGTTTTTCTCGGAAACCTCCGTGGCAACAAGCGACTTTTTTTGCCGTGCAGAGTCACATATTGTAAAAATCACGGTTCGTGGCACAACAGTTATTGGAGTTGGCCATGTGAGGGGAGGGTTTGTCGATTCAACTCCCGGACTGGTAAAGGTACCAGTGAGGTACTCGTGAGCAAGGTACTGTCCGCAAGCACCGCCAAAAAGTTGCCCACTGCTCCTTCACAGACGGGTCAAATGCAACGGTCACATTTAGATATAGTGGTGTGTTCACAATGACAAATAATCATTTACTTTAATTTGTAATGTAACTTTATTTTAAACAGGAGGTCTGTTTTGTATTAAGAGAGAAGATTTTTCATTTAAACATCTGACTGAGCTCAGGAATAAAAATGCCATGTGATATTATAGTGTTCTTTTGTGATTTGATATGAATGGAAGTGATGGTGTTAAATCAGCATATGATGTCTCATTTCGATATCGCAGGCTCTTGAACTGAATCGTATGGATGCATGATTAGGGATGCATGATTCTATCAAAATCATATCGGAATCAGTCAATAATTGCTTTTTTTTTTTTAATCATCAGCATCAGCCGATATTTGATGACACATTTATTGTACATGAGACAGGTAGCGCTTGTGCCAGGCATGTCCAAAGTCCGAGGTGGGATTTTAAACGGCCTGCACCTTCAGTCTTAAAATGTATGGCGTTATTTTGTGGCAAAATTCTGAGCATGCAGTAGAACCTTCACCAGAAAAATCTCAACTCTGCTTATTTTTTTATTAACACAAATATGGGCTGTGAGCCGCATAATGCGACACTTAATAATATGGTAGGTAAGGCGTTCTGATCATACTTTTCTATGCGGTAGTATGCATTTCAGGAAATAGCCGGGGTTGTAGCTGTAGTAGGTAGTGCACAGGGAGTGTCACATGCGCCTTATTTGACTTGGTACACCACATAGGGCGGGAAGTGACTTTTTCTTTAAATGTTGTGCACTAATTTTGTGACTCAAAATGCTCCGCCCTCACGCTCGCTTGACAGAACTATGGCACTATTTTTGTGCCAAAATTCTGAGTGTGCAGTGAAACTTTGGCGAGCAAAATATTCTCTTTACGCATTCAACCACGCCTTGCTCATTTATCGGCACTGGCAGATATAAGCATAAATTCATCGAACATCGGCCAATGATTCCCATCTCACACATCACTAATTATTATTATTAACATGAATTGTGTGCAACACTCAAAAAGCCATTTGTTGACCCTTTTCTAGTGGCATGATGCCAAACAGGCTCGTCTTGTTTTACACAAAATATTTAAGCTTAACGGGAGCCATAAAATATCCGACTTCCTCCAGACGTGATCACAACTTATACAGATTTCATGATTGAGCAATTGTCAAAATTAACATGTTGTACAATGCTATAAAAACCCTGAGCACACATGCACACAAACACAGTGCAGCCAGGTGACTCTAATGACTCAGTGTCAGTCAGGTAAAGGTGTGTGCACTCTCTCTTTCCCAAACACCTGATTCATAACAGGACTGTCTAGTCAAATGCAAGCAATTGTTTAGAAGACAGTGAGACAGTTACACCCTCGTGGTAAGACGGGCGAAGGCTGGAACACAACACTAAGATAATTCTCAAGATTTCACCAGTAACTGAGCGAAAACAAAGTGGGAACCAACTTACACCACCAACTTTTCATTTTGGATCAACACTATGGGCTTACTGCTCATAGACTAAATGCATCTTTGTAGCTCAATATATTGTTACTCTCGCAGTCACAGTATTTTTAGTGATAATGGGGAAAAAACAAGAGGAAAAATCAAACTTAACTAGGTTATGACAAGAAGATAAATAAGGCACAAGACAGTGTTTACATCATCGTCATACTGGTTTTCAAAATAAAGAGAGATGTAATAAAACAGAAAATGTCTCGAGTGAAACAGCAAAAAAATGAAGATGAGAAGATCTGACGGATTTAAAAAGGTGTAGGAAGATCAGACACAAAGCAAACTAGCTACACATTCACAGATTTATTTACGAAGCAAAGAATTGGTCATTAATTCATTGAGGACAGCATTAAACATTCCTGCAGTTAGTCCTGGGCAATTAATCGAAAATTCATCAAAACCAACATTTCCAACTTCCAGTCTACATATTCTTGCCCATGTCAGTTATTTTGATTTTTTTTCCTGTAAATACGTTTTAAAAATTCTGTTAATACTTTTCCCAGCATGGGCTCATATCCTGTCTCCATAAAAACAACCTTGGAGCACAATCTCTTTCTGCCCCGTCTCTTCCTTCCAAAACAGTTAATCAAAACCTCAGCTAATGAGTAACAGGGTCAGAAATGTAAACTTTACTCCTTCTTACACTCTTTAGTACATGTGAAACTTTAACGATAACATTGCTATCCTCAAACTGGGAATTCCTTTATAGAGAAAGGGCCTCATTCACCAACCAATCTTAAGAAAAAAATTGTTGTTAAAACCATCACAGGGAGTCAAATTAAGCAATTTACAAATCAAATCAATATTAATTTATTAGCATTTTCCCTCCCAAACTAGGTTAAGGCTAAAATTATGATTTAACCTTACGTGTAACTCTAAACTGAGGCAGTTCTCCTAGTGCTCTTCTTTAATGGTCAGAAGTGTCATCTAATCATCACAACGTAGGTCTGGTGTGATTTTATGGTAAACAAGGACACAAACACTGACATATGTATACACACACACGGAAAAAACACTGTTCCTAGTTGCTGTTTTATAGTGGAGGTATAAGAGGTATAAACACCCTTTCCTCATTGCCCTTCTCCTTTTGTGTGTGTGCGCGTGTGGTCATATTCCAACACAAGTGTGCCCTTGATCAGATCTTCATAAAAACAAACTTTCAGTCCCTAACCCAAACAAACCTTCAGACTATGCAATACCAGCCGAAAACTGACCTTGATATACACACACACACACACTTACCTCTCTATACTTTTGGGGTCATTCCTCAGACAAAATGGACATCATTCACCAATATTTTCTAACATTTGTTCATGGGAAACTTGACAAATAGTATACAATTCTACAACTGTATTGAAGAAAACCCAAATCTTATGTTTGCCACAAAGGAGCATGCAATAAAATGCAATAAAGTTCTCTTTGTAGATTCTGTTCTTACAAGAACAGAAATTGACAGAAACTTTGTCGAACTTGCATAAGAGGTCTTCAGAATTTCATCTTCTATATCTAAATAAGCATACGCCTGTCTCTAACCATAACCTCAGTAATGAAAATGAAATTTATTTTAATACAAAAGATATCCTTTTCAAAAGGCCTCCATCTGAAGATGTAAAATCTAAAATTTGTCTCCAAAAGTAATGTAGGTCAGAAACACACTCACACACACACCCCATAATTCCCTTGAAAATCCACAGAGGTTCCTCCATTTCTCTTTTAAATGATCAAAAACATGTGAGTGTGTGTGCGCAAACACACATAAGCACACAGCAATCTGTAACTGTGTCATAGGTAATCCAAGTACACACTGTGTATCCGCACTATCAGGAACTAAAGTAATGAGAGGTTAAAGTGAAATAATCCCTAAATATACTGAGAGATCCACAAGCTTATTGGCTTGTTTTTGCAGGCCTCAAACATGCAAATTATGTGTAAGTAACATATACTGAAATATATAAAATTCAATTAAAGCATGATGTGTGTGTGAAGTGTGTTACCTGAAGATCAAATTGTCTACATGAAAATTCTCATATTTCCAGAACCACTATGGGCTGGTTTTCTAAACATGGATTAAGGCTAGTCTTGGACTAAGTTTAAGAAAACTGGCTCCGTGTGTACAACTCAACAACTGAACACTATTTAGTGTCTTACAAAACAGAAAACCAATCCTGGGTGTAAAGAAATCCATACCTCCTATTCAGAGTTCCAAAAAATGACATTTAAATATTTTTTTCTGCTGTGTATATAACCATACATAACTTCAATTTGTAGCCTGGCATATTTCATTCGTCTTGCTTGAAAATTGAAGTCCCAAAACTCAAATTCCTACAAAAAAACACCTGCAAGTCTGACTTAATCTTGTGAATCTGCACATTCGCTCTGGGGCCTACACACATTCTTCTCTAACACACACACACCTCATTTACTATCTTTGTGAGATACTTCCATTATCTTCCATATTAATAAAGATGTAAATAATACTACAGCTACACCAAATCTTAAGCTTAGTAATCAGAAGAGGATTTGTTGTTTTGGGTTTGTTTTTTGTTTTTTTTACCTCACAGCAAAACTCAAATTTCTCAAGCAGTTTTCCCTCATGAGGACTGGCCTCACATACAGAAATGTCCTCACAAAGCCACGGAAATTCATAAAATCACTAATATCGCAAATGTAAAGCCAAGTTTTGTCTATATTGTGTAACTGTCATTTGTACTACACAAGGCCTACTTAGGCTTAATTTTGTAAAATAAATTTACCTTCACTTCATTTTCATTCTATGTATTTTTTTATAATATATATATAATATATATATATATATATATATATATATATATATATATATATATAATTTATCCTCAGTGCTACTAGCACCCTTACTCGTTCACCAACCAGCTTTAGAGCGACTTTACGTGTAATAAGGGCATACATAAAAGTTTTTAGAAAGTGAAAGCCTACACGAAGCCTTACCTTTTTGAATGAATTGACAAAATTTCGAAAACAAATCAACCTTATTCGATTTATTTTTTAAATGACGATCGCGCCTCAGCTCTAAATTACGCAGCAGCACGCGCCTCGCTTCTGACTGACACAGGTGCGCGTGCTCACCTCGTCAACCATCTCTTAAATAGACATTTCCAACATTTTTATGCATTAAAACAAAATTATTGACGCATAAAATGTAATAACATCCTAATAACTTAAAAATATGTACAACATAAGCTTGTCTCATTAAAAGTTGCTAGGCACTAACAGACCTCGTTATACTACCTATTTCTATAAGGCCAAACAAGCCTATGTTATTCAAAAATGACTGCACTTTTACATTTAGTTTTGGGAATTAATTTTTTGCTTGTACATGATCCACCTAAAACACGTCAGCCCCCGTCTGTGCATATAAACTCATTTTACTCGTGAACAACTTCAAGCTGCTGTAAAGGATTTATACCTGACTTTCAGCAACTTAACCAGTCCATGAACCAGAGTATGATGTACTTTTTCCCAATACGGCTATTAAATTAAATTTAAAAACACTATAAAGTCAAGTGATTCCGATTGATTCAGTTCGGCGTGGTTATGGCTGTGGTTCTCACCTCTTCGAGCGCCGCCACCGCGCCGCGACACTCGTTCATTTTGGCGTGAAAACGGCCACCGGCGGGAGACGACAGGTCCTCGTTCGCCAGAGAAACGAAGTCCGAAACGCTCAGCTTCTCCGGCATGGTTTAATCCCAATAAAAACTAAGTAAATTCCGAGGCGAAAAAAATCTCGTCACGTCACGTAGCGTTGCGTTGCCTCACTCCCGCAGTAAATCCATAGCGAAGCTTCTGCGTTTTAAATCCGTAATTCGGTGAAGCATGAGTGTCATATCTCCCACAAACACGAACGAAACACACTTCGCGTATGTGTGTCTGTATAGGAAAAGTTCCACACGCGTTGCTCACTTTGACCGACTTCTCCCTCCTCCAGGAGTCACGTGGGAATGTTTGTATTCTGCATACTAAATAGGGAAGGAAGATTCCAAGAGTCGGTAGAGTCGATTCCAAGAGTCGATTCATATTAGTGATTTTCACCATATTGCATTTATCCTTATAATATATAGTACATGCATATTTTATATTCTAACTTTATTGTCATTTCAGCTATATATACGTAAGTACATATAGAGAATAGACTGTGCCTCCAGTTTCCAGTTATAGAGAAGAGACTGTGCCTCCTCCACATAGAATATAGAGATACTAACGACAAAAAGTTAATTCCTTGTAGGTTATTTAACACACTTGACAAATCAACCTGATTCTGACTCATCTTTCGTCCAGCAAGGACACAGAAACGTCGACGTTAAATAAAGAAATGTATAATAAAGATACACTTAAGTCAAACGTTTAAAATGTCTCCCCACATGACTTCATGTAGGTTTCATTCCCAGTCACTGTCTTAAAATAATTTAACCTCGCAGTTAATTTACTGACAAAACTTGAAAAGACACTACATGTGTCTGAATCGATTCCAAGGCTGTTGGAGTCGACTCTCTGCCAGCCCTTCCTTGCATCGTTTTACGTTCACATTTACACTTTTCATATTCTCATTACACAAGTTCGTTGGGAAGTTTTCCGAGATTTTAGAATCACTCTTAACACGTCTAATTACGAAAGTTGTTTTTTTTTCTGTTTAAGAACGTCGGTTTGAACCAAAGATAATAATACACGCATGGTTGAATCTTAAATTAAGATTTCTAAATAATTCCTTGACTTG
The DNA here is from genome assembly GCA_032718565.1 of Distichodus sexfasciatus. NCBI lineage: Eukaryota > Metazoa > Chordata > Actinopteri > Characiformes > Distichodontidae > Distichodus > Distichodus sexfasciatus. Next base: position 105,451 of record JAVGVS010000348.1, on the reverse strand, counting down.
ACTGACTATTGGAATCGGTTCAAGTTTCAAGCGATCGGAAAATATCCAGGAAAGACAGCAAGTGGTTAAATGTTTAAATCTCTTAACCAAGACTAAATATTTCCTGTCAGGAATCCATAATTGTTACCCTTGTGACAGCATTGAATCAAGCTGAATCCCACAGCTTAAAAATATGTGCAACACAATAAGCTGGTCTCTCATTTAAACTCACTTGGCACCAACAGACTTCTTTTTAAAAGATATTTCTGCAAGGCCCAACAAGCCTCATATTTGATGTGATCCAAAATGACTGCAGCTTGGTGTTAAAGTTTGAGAAATTTGTGCTTCATTTTCCTCGTAAAATACATCTGTGGATATAAACCTATTTTACTCATGAGCAACTTCAAGCTAGTATTTGTGACAGAGTGTCTTGGCAAATGATTTATAGTTGAGATTCTTCACCAGCCATAAACTGCAAATGACCCCTGTGAACCAGAGTACGATGGACTTTTTTCCAGCACAGTTATTGGATTTAAAAGCACTACAAAGTAAAGAAAACAAACCCTCTTATGTCATGTGCGTTCAAATCCTCTTTGAAGTGGCCCTGATATCTCCAAAGAAGTCACCGTTGTCAGGCCTTGACAGAGTATCACGCTGAATCAAAAGAGAGGGAGAGGGAGAAGAGAGAATAAATGAAATAAAGAGAGAGAGAATCTTTCTCCTTGTCTTCTCCACCTGTCCCCCCAGGTCAAGCACCCCGTTCCACAATTCGGGATATTGTTACTGCTCAGAGCGCGAGCGATGATGCCAACATCATACCTGTGCAGGTGTCGCTTCTCCTGTAAGAACACACCAGGGTTTCAGTTGATCCTAATCTTTTGTGCAGAATGCCTAAAGCCAATATTCCTTGCCAATTTCACTGGCTATTCCAGCGTACAGACGTTATCAGTTTTCGCTTCTTGAATTTGGCGTTAAAGCAGAAAGACAGTGACATATTTCCATTCTTTCACAGTTTTAATTTACCATGTGTCATTAGAAGATAGCAATAAAATTGCTTTACAACAGCAATCTTTTTTTTCCAGCAATAATGATGTTCTCCTTTTAATATCAAAAACACAGGATGTGAGATAGATGTGTACATTTGGTTTGCTCGTTGTTTGCCAACTCCTGAATCGAATCAGGTCGAAATCCTTTCATAGCTGACTCTGGGATATCGGAAGATGTCAAAATTCGTTCTCCATTAAATCGATATAATACTTTATCACGATTTTGTCATTGTGAACACACCACAGTACACAGTGAACCACAACAAAATGTGAAACCCATTTGACCCATCCATGAAAGAGTAGTGGGCAGTTAACAAGTGAGCAGGGTTTGGTACCTCGCTCATGAGTACCTCAGTGATAACTTCACCGGTCCTGGATTCAAACCTGCGACCTTCTGATCATGGGACGAACACCCTACCATTATGCCACCAACTATGCAGTTTTAGTAACGTTTAATGACGTTATAGGTGTTCATTACCAACACAAACCACATCTTTACAGGCAGTACAGTGTATCGAAGGTGAAAACATACTGGGCCTCACCAACTGTTCTTAAGAAGAACTTTGTTCTTAAAACAGAGTTTTCACCAACGTTCACCAATGTTATTTGGGTTTTCTTCAGTTCTACAGTAGTAACAGTATACTTACTTTTAAGAAAACAACTTCATTAAAAGACACTGACTCTTTGGGAGCAATATATGAAGCAATGCTAGGTGGCTCAAGGCTTTGCACAAGCTGTAAATGCATTTCTCTCACACCTTTTTACTGCCTTGTTGTCTTTGATAAAAACAACAGCAGGCCTTTATTTGAGAAGCAGGAAGTTTTATGTTACTTTCTCCACCCCACTGGGTTTAGACTACATAAGCTCGTGTCTCTAGAGCATTCTGGGCGTGTATGGACAAGATCATGGAACACATTAATCTCTGTTTCAACCTCTTTGAAGCTGCGGCCACTCGCTTGTGCCTGTGTTTCGTTATTGGCGAGTCAAAATGAAAGCGTTTCAGTGCATAACCACCACTCCATTTAACAGCCCCATTCCTCAGCTCAGAGTACACATCAGACTCTCAAGAGACGCTTCGTACAGCACATGGCGAAGATTAAAGATTAAAAATCTTCATTTCCGAAGTTTCAACCAGAGCTGCATAACATCCTGCCAATCGCATAACGTTTTTACTGGGTCAAAATGTTTTATTAGGGCTTAAAATTTATGTTAACAATTGGAGCTCCCTTTAGTTTTCTAAAGCCATTTTACTTATTCATCCATTCTTTTGCTGGTTTGTTTCCTTGAGAAGCTCAATGGAAAGTTCTCAGAATTTAACATTTGCTAAAAGGACTTAGGTGTAGAGTTGGAGTTGTGTTTTACAGTAGACAGATATTGGTTCAAAATATTGATTATCATTGTCCTTAAGTTACATGGCATTAGCATGAATAAATTAATCAATATATCGGTCAATCCTCTAGTCCTGAGAGCTGAGGTTTATGTAGGATTTGACAGTTGGCCTTTAAAAATAAGATAGAAATCATACTTTTCCTTTATTGTATGCTGATTTCGGAAGTATCCTTTTTCTAGCTAAAGTAAAAAATTCAGTTTTGTGGACAAACCCTTTTCCAATCCGAAACACAGGCGTTGATTGAGACTCTATGCTTGACGACAAAAGGGGGCTGTGGCTTTAAAAGTTGGCTGTGCTGGAAGAAGAAAAGAAGGGAAAACATTGAAGGAGAGCAGGCGGGGGACGACTCTGAGCGTCAGTCTCTGTGTCTGAAAGAGTTCTGTAAGTAATTATGAAAGAGTTTCCTTTTTTCCTTTCCTCCTCCTGACAAGGCTTCCCTTCTTCTGCTGCCTACTGGAGGTGTGGTGTGTGTTGCAGGCGTTCAGATGGAAAAAGCGGGATAGAGAGAGAGAGCAGGATAGTGAGACAGAGATAGAGAAAGAGAAGGATGGAGGGAGAGAGCAGGATAGAGAAAGAAGCAGGGAGAGAGGGATGGAGACAGGGATAAGGACAGAGAAAAGAAATGTAGGATCTGACAAAAAGAGAGTAACACTCTCTCTCTCTCTATTCTAACACTGTGAACTTTTACGCACAAAGAATGAATGTAAACATCAGTGTGTTGAGCGTCAACATGAAGAAGGGAGAGGAAATGTGTGTGTAACAGTTGAACAGCAGTTTCTTGTTAAACTCGGCTCCTGATTTTCATGACTCATCCTCTTTTCACTCTTTCTTCAGCCCTCCAACTCTCACTCATTCACTCCCCACTTACACCAGACTCAAGAGCAGCTCTTTCTTGCATTTCCCAGCATGCAGCATGGTGGGGGTAGAGTGATCTGGGGAGACGGTGGGGAGACACTGCTGCAAATAAAAACACCACAGAACAAGGAGTAATACAGAAAGAGAGAGGGAAAGATGGACAGAAGGAGAAAGGAAAGGTGGCAGTCGTCTGGGCGTGACCCACAATGCCAGCGTCCTGATGACACACCTCCACGTCAACGTTCGACTGGTTTAGTAGCGGATCAGCCCAGAGCAATTTCACAAAATTATATTTAATAAGAGTTACTGTAAAAGTAATATAACCACTGATCCATTTCCAGGAAAATCTACTTCCTTCGACACATCAGTACAATACAAAGACAATGTGAAAATATAAAAAATAACAAGCCGTTAGAAGTTTGAAAAAATTACAAAAACAAAAATTCATTACATCAACTTTTAATTCATACAATCCATACAAACAAAATGAACATTAAGTGCTCATTTACACCTTAAACTAAATTCACAAATAATCATAAATACAAAAAAATCATTCTGTACAATTCACCAAAAATATAATGCTTAGAAAACGCTAAAATAACTATAAAATAAAACTAATTAAATTCACGTCAAAACAAGTTAAACCCAATTCCTAATACCTCCACAACATATCCACACACACTCTCATACACAATGTTCAAGTGTTTTAGGACAGGACGAGGGTCCCCATGTGGGACCAACATTTAACCTAGGAAATTAACATTTTATAAATGGGACATTTATCACTGGTGAAGTTTTAAATAAAGCTCAGCATTACCGGCAAGAAAAAGGAAAGAAGGCGTGTTACAGACGCTGTAGATTAAAAATAACAATTGGTAAAATTGTGGGAAAATTCTAAGATTACGGTCAGAAATTTACAAGAAAAAAAATCTCAAAAAGTTGAGAAAAATCTCAAAAAGTTGAGAAAATTTGAGTTGCAAATTCATGAGGAAAAAATGAGTAAATTCTCTGACATTGTGAAGTCATAAAATAGTGAGAAAATACTTAAAATTCCTCAGATTACAGTCACAAAATTACAAGTAAAGTCAGTTTTGGCAAATAGGCGAAACTAATCGTAGAAATGTGGACCCTTTTCTTGCAAATTCATAACAGAAAGCTACCTAGAAAAGTCAGAGAAAATCTGATGTTTTTCAGATAAATTTGGTCTTTTTCTCACAAATTTATGACTTTACAATGTTGGAGAATTTCCATATTTCTTCTGCAACTTTAATCTTGGAAATTTGGATTTCTACCCCCCCCAACCACACACAAACACACACACGTCAGAGTGTGACTTCAAAATGTCCACAAATTAGTGATTTTAATCATGGAATTTCATTTTTTTCCCCTTAATTATGATTATTTTACATCTACACTGCCCTTAATATGCCATCATGGTAAAGTCTACTTACTGAAGAACACAAACATGTTTATCCACTTATCGAATTCTGTAGTCCTATAATTCATTAATCTAAACAATGATCTTAATAAGAAGAGAAAGAGGAGAGTTTAAAACGACCCTCGTCTTCAGACACATTTTCGGTTCACAAACTTATTATTAATCGGTGCGTTTCTGCTCAAAATGAGTTTTCAGAGCCCTTTACACAGGATCGACCTGAAACAAACGCCGCTGTGTTTTTGGGCAGTGAAGCGGCTCAGTTCAATATTTACACATCATTAAAAAAGGTCAGACAGAGCGGCACTGACCAGCTCTTTACTCTCTAATCCAGACTTCTGAATTTAATTATATTCCATACAAAAATACGCGAACAATATGAAAAAGTTCATTCATTCAAATCGTCATAAATACAAACTCATTCTGTACAGATCACCAAAATATAACAACTAGAAAACATTTAAAAACATCCCACAAAATACAACTAAATTCACTTTGAAGTTTATCACAAATTCATGACTTCACAATGTCAGAGAATATTTTGTTTTATGTCAGTTTTAATCTCAAAAATTTACCACGTTAAAATGTTAGGGAATATCAGAGTTTTTTTATCATTAATTTATGACTTTTTAAAGTCAAGAATATTTGTGCTGTTTCTTCTAAAATAGTGACTTTAATTATGTAAACTTGGATGCTTTTTCTTCACAATATCAGAATTTCTGCATTTTCGCTCAAAATATAATAATTACACATGGTCAGAAAAGGTGGGACAGAACAGCACTGAGCGTCCCATTACTCCTGGATTAATTTATATTCAGTAGAAAAATAGTGAAAACAACACTACACTTATAGAAATCAGCACCTTAGCTGCAAAAGCACACGTTCGCCGGTAGTTTTCACAGATAAAATTCAAGTTCAAGAGGTAGCGAGAACCAACATGTTTCTAAATATTCCAGAAAAAAGGAACTCTCAGCGTTTGTCCAATCATTATTATATTCACAACAAAGGGATTATTGTCATTATTACTATTATAACCCACCACACTCTAAATATGTAGCTCAAATCCCTCATGAAACCACAATTATGATATTTTTACATTAACAGTACGTGATCATTTTAAAAGCAAACAGTAAAATGAGTGTTACTGTCATAAATCCGCAAGAAAAAAAAAAAAATACATTTATGATTCATAAATTTGCGAAAACAATCTAATCTTTACTAGAGGTCAACCGATATTGGTTTTTCAGGGCCGATACCAATTATTGCTAGTTAATGTAACAAACACCAAGCTCAGCTGAAACTCTCCTGCCTCCTTTTCTCCTTCTCAGAGCTTCATGCTGCGCCCATGTGTGAGTGTGGTGTGAGTGACCAGGCTTCAGTGTTGATTGGCTGCTACTTGTGTGACATATAGGCAATCAGAGACTGTTGGGGGAGGGACATTAAATGAAGCAGTGAGTCGAGAGCAAACGGCACAAAGATGGCAGTGGAGTCACAGCAGAGCACCTTGTGATAACTTAATATCGGTGATGGTCAAAATTAAACACCGATAATCAGCAAAATGCCTAATGTCAACTCCCGATAATCGGTCGACCCTTAGTCTTTACAATATCAGCTTTCTCGTAATTTTGTGACTTAAATCTCAGACAATTTGGGGTTTTTTCCCTTGCAAAATTAAGACTTTTATTTTATCTTATTGCCTTTTAATTCTGTTGGAATATTATATGGGCCTTAAAGGTGTAGCTACAATACCTTACCAATTTTATTTTGAATGCAACAAGCAGAGCGATTTTAACATTGTGTAAAAACAGAATTATTGAATTTGCTCATAACCTGACAACTTTTTACTGTTCACTATTAAAGATGTGGTGAATGATTAATGTGAAATTATTTCACTATATAATCACCATTTAAAGAGGAATTGTAGCAACATACATATTTTAAAAATGTGAAAGTTATGGACAAATCTACAGAGCTCCTGTAAAAGGCTTTAAAGTCTGGAATTTTCAGGCACTTTCAGGTTGTTTTTCTTTAGCCTGTAATAATTAAGAGTAAACTGGTCTGGGTTTCAACCCCCAAACTACATGTAAACACTGGAGGCTAAATTCATTGGAATATAATATCAAGTATAAAAGCTAAGTTTTGAGACGCAGCCTAAGGCTTAAATTAAACACAAGCACCAACCTCAGGGGTTATTTTTTGGAGAAACTGGTCTAATTCTGCCCTCTACTGGCTAAACATACGAACTAAGAGTAGAACTCATACAGTACAAATCAGAAGCTTTGGAAAACCTAAATTTCCTGAGTTTCATGAAAAAAATATTATAAAAGCAAGGCCTACATTTGTTGGCAATTTCAGCTCAAGTGCAGTGTAAACAAGTCAGTCAATAACAACAGACGCAACTGAAAAATTCCTACACTGCTATCTAAAATTCATGATCAAATATACAAATAAATTACAAAATATCTAAACTTAAATATGAAACATTTGACTAATTAATCAAAAAGTCTATGGTAAGATGGCTGTGCCATCTGTGAAAAACATATTCCTCTATAAATATGCTGAGCCTGGCCTTGTTTTTAAAAGTGTTTTGTAACTGGTGAAACAGCTGTACAACAGGTTTGGAGCTTCGGGTTGTAGAGAAACTCAGAGAATATAAAATTAAATGTTCTATTTCCAGAATTTTAAATAATCCGAAACTTACACATTAAATTTCATGTTACCTCTAAATTTCCAAATTTTTAGGTTTCCGATTTTAAATTCTGGAGCTTTGTGGTCCAGCAAAACCCTGAGAACATTTGATTAAACATTCTCGTTCCAGAATGTACAACAGGAAATCTAAAAATATAATGCAACTTCACAGTAGAAAAAGTTATATTAAAGGACAAAATGAGAGGATAAAAATTACATTCTAGAATTTAAAATTGGAAACCAAATTACATCACGAGATTTAATTTTAGATCTTCCAGTTTTTAATTCCAGAACATTTTAGCCAAGAGAAACCCAGAAAACCCTTATTTTTGGCTCAGAGAACATAAAATTATATGTTGTAGTTCCAGAATTTAAAAACGCAATCCTAGAAATTTAATCCCATGATGTAATTTCCAATTTCCAAAGTGAAAAGTTCCCAAATTGCATGAGATTTAATTTTTAGGTTTCTTATTTTAAATTCTGGAGCTTTTTGGCTAAGAGAAACACTGACAACATTTGATTAAATGTTCTAGTTCCAAAATATTAATGTTGGAAATGTAAAAGTAATTTGGGATTTTAGGTTATTTTTACAGAAGCAAAAGTTCTCAAATGACATTATGAGCTTGATTTTTTAGGTTCACAAATTCTTTTGGAACAAGAGAAATCTAAAATTTAAAATTTTAAAATTGGGAGAAAAAAAATTAACCCCCATAATGTAATTTGGGAACTTGGGAATTTGGGACCTAAATTACAGAATTGGGTTGAATTTTTAGGATTTCCTGTTTCAAAACCCTAAAACTTGTCATTTGGGAACTTTTTGATGAAATATATAGTTACAAAATATTAAAACTGAACATCGAAATATTAAACCCCATAACCTAATTTGGGAACTGACTGGGCGTTTTGGGAGTGAGCGGGTGTTTCTCAGCCCCTCAGCAGGTCACCCAGGTCGTAGGTGTCGAAGAAGTCGGACACGCCTTCGCCTTCGTCCAGCCCCCACAGAAAATGCTCGTGGTCGAGGGGAGGCGAGAAGCTGACGAATGAGGAGGGGTCGGCGGTCAAGCCGGCGCCTGGCAACTGGTCCTCTGTGATCTGGAGCAGGCTGGGTGGAATCCCCAGAATCCCCTCCACGTCCAGCAGGGCGGTGCCGGTTCCCATCGCAGATTTCGAGTGTGTGGCTACGGAAGGAAAACAGGAACGTTGTTAATGCTGAGTTGAGATGGACCGATATCTCAATTTTATTAAAGTCAGTGATGAGATCAATCAATATTCTACAGTCTCTTAAAGCAAAATGAGGGGAAAATGAGTAACGAATGGGCACGGAATACATTTGCATGCTCAGAACATTTTTTACATGCTCACATATTTTCACAGAATCATGACAGATTCCTGCATGCTCAAGACATATTTTTGCATGCGCACAACATATTTATGAATGGTCAAAATTTTCACATGTTCACAGTATTTGTGTGTTCATGATATTTCACATGGTGACAATATTTTTGCACTCACTTTTTTGCATGCTCAAGATAAATTTTTGCATGCTCATGAGACATTTTTGCATGCTCACAACATATATTTTCATTCTAACAGCATATGTGCACACTGAATAATTTCATGTGCATGCAAAAATATTTTCAGGAATTACAGGAAAATATGTCATGAACACACCAAAATGTGAGATATGTGAAAATGCACAGTATAAAAATGTTCAAATGTTTAGCTTTATTAGCATTTTATAAGTGAAGTCTCACTGAGCTGTTGCCTCACCTTCAGGACCCTGTGTTGGTTTGGGGGCATGAGGATGAGGGTGAGGGTGGGAGACGGTGCTGCCCGTGTGTTCCTGCTCCTTCCTGGGTGGAGCGCTTTTCACCGGACTGGGGTCCTCCAGCCCTTCCTCAGGACACAGGTAGACCTCAATAGGGCCATTCTTGCTCTTTAGGTAGATCTGCATGGAGCCCCTCTGTCCCGGGGAATTTACAGGAAAAACACGATGTTACAATGTGTTTAAAAGTTTAGCCCCTGCTGTTTGGTGCCAAAGCTGTCCTGACATGTTGTTGAGGCAGCTTGGCATCAGGTATCCAGTACTAAGCCTTTTGATCTGTGGAGGCCCCACCTCCCAATTTACAGGAGCTTTAAGGATCAGCTGCTGCTGGTACCAGGTATCTGGTTTTTGGTGACAGGTATGTGGTATCAGCTTCTCCTGGTTGCAAACTAACCTAAATTTCAGCTTATGCTCATTTCGCCATGATTCAGCTAGCCAGAGGAATTTGCGTAAGCTAGTAAAAATTGGAGCTAGTTAGGGTTCTTAGTTGTGTCTCTCAAGCTCACCTCGGTCACTTCGGGCAGTTCGAGTTTAGTTTCAGCCGGAGCTTTGACCGCGATCACCGTCTTGTCCTGGAGACTCGCTATGGAGCGGATGTCCTGATGGGTCACATATCCAAACGTGGAGCAGAGTTAAGGAGCGACATCGGCATTAAATATCTTCTTCTCATCTGATAAATGTAAGCAATTACGCAATTTCTTCAGATGGCATTCAGGACTGCTCGGCTTACATAAAGCCATTTTCTGATTAAATGCGTGTACAAATGCTAATATACAAACGTCCTTTAGCTACTGAGTGAATCTGACTAACTTTCTAGCTAGAAAACAGTAACTATCGATATTGCAAATGAAACAAAGTGTTTATTATACTGCCCACCACACCTTAAATATGTAGCTACAATATCTTGTAAAATGACAAATCAGAAATAACAATATTTTCATAGTAACAATAGATGACAACTTTTAACAGCATATTTAAAAGTTTTAAAGTTAGAAAGAATGCCTCCCTTTTACATGGACATGGCACCAGGCTGTTCTGCAAGCAAATGGTGTAGCTATTTGTTTAAGTTGTGGTGGGCAATGTTTGTGGCACATTAAATTCTTAATACTACAGTGAAACAATCAAGTTAATCGACAAAGTTATGGGCAAAAATACAGAATGGGGCTGGGCGAATTATCAAAACGACATTTAGAACCTCTAATCGACGTAACCTTACCATATACAATTATTTAAAACTCTGATAATGCACTTTAACAAAAGAATTTGATAAATATCCCAGCTTTTATACTTTTACAGTACAAACTGTCAGTGAGCTATAAAAACTCCAAACATCATAATTGTTCATTAATTATAATCGCTGTCAAATTAATCATGATATTGATTTGAGGTCGCATTGTCCAGCCCTAACACAGAGCTCCCTTTTTGTCCCACTAGTATGTGATTTGGAACGCAACTTGTTAGATCTGCATTCAAAATATGTGATTCAACAATCGTGATTTTGTGAAAGTGAAATTGTAAAAGGCTAAATTTAAGGATATTTTTGGTTGTCCTTGTTTTCGGTGAGTTCTCGCAGCTGATTGGTGCAGGACTGGATGAGGTCGTCTAGAACGTTCTCCTTCCTCTCCAACTCGGTCAACTCTCTCCTCAGAGCTCCAACCTGAGCCGAGCCGCTTGCCGTACCTGAAAACACTCCGCTCACCCTGCGCACACAGACAAAATAACACAGACCACCTTAAATCAGTGTATAGAGTTATACAGTGACAACACAAGGGGTGGGTGATAGTGACTCAAAATTACATTGCGATATTTCAAGGAAATCTGACATAACGATATTTAATCTGGGATTGCAGCTCGCTGGGAGCAGCATATGTTGTTAGTTTGTCATTTCTACAATTCTGTTTTTAATATATTAATTTTTAAATGTATAATAACATATATATGTAAATTGATGAATTTCCCACATTATTTATTTTTCATTTCTGATATTATTCATTATTTTTTCACACTTACTTTAGTCATTATTCATTCTCAACCTCTGAACCTTAATTGTATCAAGATAATATGGTATTGTGACAAAATTTGGGCTTTTACAGCTCTAATTCTGTCTGGATAAAAGGAGCTGTGCGTTGCACTCACAGCCACTGGATGTGGTTTTTGGATTTCTTGCATATCAGCTGGACTCCCTCCAGCACATTGGTGATGTCGTAGATGCGTCTCTTCTGGACCTCCAGAACCTCAGCGGCCCAGTTCAGGTCCAGAACTCCGTCCTGCGATTCCCTTAGCAGACCCACAAACTTTTTGGTCAGCAGGCCGAGAGAGGTATCGTATCGTGTCCTCTCACCCGGGGATTTGGGTGCTACGAGTTGCAAAAAACACAGCATAATGAGTGCGGCGTCAAAATTGAAATAAGCACAAATTTTCAAAAATAACAAATGTTCCAGCAGAAAACAATGTTAATGTCTTTTAGCAGAGGTTTCATTCTGTATTTGAAGGTGTTTCTTTACACTACAATTCTTTAATATTTTTGGCTAATATTGAAAGGGTTAATGAAGAAATAATCTGTTCAAATTAAGATAAACTTTAATTTGCTTTTTAGTTTTTGGTTAAAACATTTTTGTCCTAAAATATATTAATAAACTGAAATGAGACAATTATGCCAAGACAAACATCTCTTACTTTTGGGGCTGGACAGTCTTGCCACAGCAGCGCTGCCTTTGCCTTTTGGTGTGCAGAAATCAGGGAGGTAAAGAGGGTCTTCTAAATCCAGCCGTCTCTTAGCCTGGAGAAAGAGAGATGGGGTGTGTGTTAGTCCTTCTCTCGTTCCTCTTCATCAGCGGTCAGAAACTTTCGTAAACGTTAAGTGGCCGATGTGCGAATTCTCAAGTTGCCCAATTCAGTCTGAACACTTATCAACCACAAGTATGTGAGGGTTTGTGTTTGGGTGAGGATATGTGCATTTGTGTCTGTGTGGGTTTGTGTGTATGTGAGTCTGTGGATGTTATTCTATGAGTCTGTGTGTGCGAGACTTTCTGTGTCCATGTGTGCGAGTGTGTGTGTATGAGTGCGTGCGTGGGCACTTGCGTGTGTATGAGTGCGTGCGGGGGCACTTGCTTGGGGACGAGTGCGTGCGGGGGCACTTGCGTGGGGACGAGTGCGCGCGTGGGCACTTGCGTGGGGACGAGTGCGCGCGTGGGCACTTGCGTGGGGACGAGTGCGTTCATATGTCTATGTAAAAAGACATCACACTGCCCCTAATACAACTGACATGTTTATTTGGTATAGGAATGAGAGACTGAACGATTAGGTTACGTTGTGTGTGTTTCTCAAACAAGAAAGTGTGTGTTGTTTGTGGATCATGTGATCTCTCCACCTGTCACTCCATTCACAGCAGGTGTGAGAGGGAAACCAATACCACATTTCTCTGTCCCCACTCCCTCCTCCAAAGCAACAGATGTGTGTTGCCCTTTATACCACACTCAAATCCCCACCAGCTTCCACTACCATCATCATCATCATCATTAATTATATTAGACCAACTATTCCATGTTTTGTGTAACTTTATAAAATCACCTCATTGCAAAAAAGTTTCACCTCAAATCTCACTTGTGTAATTATTCTGTGTTTGTCTAATTCAGTTTTGAAGAGCATCCCAAAAAATTTAACTCATTTCAACTTATTTCTGCATTTATGTCCATTCATGTCACATGACTATAGCACCCAACATCTCACACACTGGCGCACACACACACTCTAACAATGAGAGGAACGTTTTGTTCCTTTCCTCACAGCAAAACCACATTAGATGAGTAAGCATCTGTTTCACCTTTTTCAAACATCAAAAACGAAAGAGAAAAAGACGAGTGAAACTGTTTAAAAGGCTGACGTTCAGCAATCTTCCTGCCACACGACTCGAGAAGGAAGCTGTTTCATAACTTGAAAAGAACAAATATTTAAATTGTGATCCCCACACACACGCACAGCTACCAGAACGATGAAAATATATTTTATATAGAAAATATTGAGCAACAAACAATCTGAAATATATTTGGAAACAAATGTTTTAATATGGGTATTTCTACTAGGGATTGACCGATATGATTTTTCAGGGCCGGTCACGGTTATTACTAATCTATGAGAACGATAACCGATATTTTGCACCAATGTATGCCTGTTGTAAAATTAAAATTGGCAACAAAAGCTAGAATAGCAAATATTCCAACAAAATTTAAATGCCTTTTAGCATGTTTTTAACACAAAAAGTGCAGGGAGATAGCAGCAGTTAGTCTGATGTTTAATTGCTGCTATGTGAAGCATTCTAGGGTTTGGAAAACGCACCACATAAATGAAATTAATTTTTATTTCAATTTCTTTGGTGTGTGATATGTGCAAAAACTCCGAAGTAATAACACTTGCAACGCCGGTAGGTGCGAGACGGGGCGTTTTGTGCCATTATTGTCCTTCAATGGCCCTCATCGTTGTGTTTTCACACCTTCACTTTGACTCTGCTGCCCCCGAAAAGCTCCATTTGAAAGAGCGACACAATAAAAAAAAAAAGAGAGATTCACTCGTCTCTCTCTTTCTTTTGTGTCTTTGATGGCACAGGTGACCTTTCACAACTGGAGTGTGTCTGTCTGTAGATAGAGGCCAAGCAGTATGGTATTTTTAGGGATGATACTGATAATAACCATGCGGCATAAACCTCTCCTAACTGATGGCGACAGGTCGAGCTGGTTTGCTGGGGGGAGCTATGACGACAACAGCTGACGAGTTCCAACAAAACTGCTGAAGTAACAGGTTTAGAGAATATTCTAAAGGTGAGTAAATCACAAGTTTTATCAGAATACAAAGTTACATTGATTTAACGGACGACAATTCAGCATCTCCCGGCATCACAACGTCTGCTACGATACAATTCAGGAGCCAGTGATCAATATGAGACAAGATCATATTGTGATTTAACACCATCACTTTCATTCATATCACAAAAATTCCTCTTTTGATAAAAATACACCCGAGACATTACAATATGTATGTCTGATCGACATTTTCAATTTAGGATCGATGCTATGGGCTTGTCTTACCTCCAATGATTCTCGTGATTTTAAACGTATTTATTGTATATTATACTTCATGTACAGCACAGAACCAGGTCTTACTTGTGTGTACATACACTACTAACAAACAGGTCTGACTTCTATTAATTATACTACAACAATATAAATGGAGGGAAATTAAATAAAATAAATGAAATGAGACAGCTCCACACTTTACACTGGCATTTTGCTACTGATATTAACACAACCCCCACCAAGCTACAATGACAATTAGGATATATTGTTAAGGCACACACACACACACACACACACACACACACACCTCCCCCATAGGATGATCCTAGTCCCGCATAACCCTCTTAAACCCACCATGTTACAACCAGCAGGTCTTCATTTTAAGCTTTAAATATAAAACACACAAATTAACATTTTTAACATGTTACATGGGAGATACATAAACACCTTTAGATTATATTTACAATAAGACAAGATAAAAATAATATAACAAAATGGATTGTATTTTTTACATTAATGAATGGTAACAATAACTATTCATTGATAATAATTAAATCTTTGAATAGAACCAATGTAAAATAAACTCTTTCCTTTAAAATCTTCACACACTCTGTTTAATTCTCCGCCTCAAACAAAAAAAGTGCTTATCAATTAGAATATTTATAATCGCCAAAAAATAATTACCACACTTTAAATAATGGCACTGATTAAGAATAAAATGCTTTGGAATTAAATAATAATTATTTTTTACAGTAAATTAAATACTAAAACTCAACCAGGCTCAAATGTAGGACTGTAGCTGTGGTTTTGTGTGGTTTGTGACGAGCCGGTGGTCCTCAAAAGGACTTGACATTTGTGAGGACCTTTTTGGAAACAATGATTGATTTTTGGGGGTTATTGTTTTTAACTCATGGAAAAACAAGTAGGTAATTAAACCTGAACAAAATACATAACTTCAAAAAGTATCCTGAACTATAAATACCTAACGCTGGTCTTACCGGGAGGCGTCCGGTGGTAGCGGGGGCGCGAATCGTTCTGGACCCGTTTGGAGTTCCGTACACACAGTCCGTTCGGGAGTCGGTATTCCCGACCTGGGCGAAGAAACCGCCCGGTACCGAACTAACAGGAGGAC
>JAVGVS010000348.1:45306-79237 GCA_032718565.1 Distichodus sexfasciatus | reverse complement strand
TAAGAATCCAAAAAAACAAAACATAAAAAAACACAATATGACAATATGTCGTGATAATTATCGAAATCGATCAGTATGACAAAAAATATCGTGGTAATGTTTTTGTTCATATCGCCCAGCTCTAACTGTGTATGTGTGTAACAATGTAAGGTTCGCTTTGCTGCATATCTATTATAAAACAGTGATTACTTTTAAAGCTACAGTATTTTAAAAGCATAATAATAATAAGCTACTGAATAAAGTCAAGTTAGTACCGTCTGCTCCCCAACGCAGCTTCTGTACGAGCTTTGTTGCCGCTTTACGCCTGGCAGTTTCGCAACAAAAGAGCATCGAAGGATCTTGTTTTTCCCTCATTTTTTCCGAAAAACCCGACTGGCCTCCGCTGATGTAAGGCGGCATCCTTTTGCAGCGAAGCCGGCGGGGGAGAAAATAAAATGTGAAACAAAGCAATCCCTTTTGACGCAGTCATGCTTCTTTCCGGCCTGATGAGCTCGAGAGAGAGAAAGGGAGAGGGGAAAAGAGAGGGTGAGGGGAAGAGAGAGAGAGAGAGAGGGAGAAAGTGTGGAGAGATGAATGCAGATCATCTGTCATCGTCTGACACCTGATCAAACGATCGTATTGGCAAACTGCACTGCAGAATCCACCAGAGATTCACTTCCTCTCACTCACAAACGGAGGAAGAGGAAAAGGAGGGAAGCTTTCAGGAAGGGTGGAGAGAGAGAAAAAGAAAGGAGATGGCAGGAGAGGGAGGGAGAAGACGACAAAGTGAGAGTGAGGGAGATACGGAGAAAGAAAAGAGATGAATAGACACAGAGAGACAGAAAGACAGAGAGGAGGCGAAAGAAAGAAAGAAAGTGGGATGAATAGAGAGAGGTAGGATGTGAGAGAGATAAGTAGACGGTGTAGGGGAAGAGAGATGAAGAGACAGAAAGATGAGAAAGAGAGATAAAGAGAGATCATGACAGATGAATAGACAAAGAGAGAGAGAGATGGATATAAATAGACAGTGTAGGGGAAAAGATAGATGAAGAAACAGAAAGAGAGGAAGACAAAGCGATAAAAATGAAGAGAGAGAGACGGATAGCCAATGTGAGGCAGGATATATAAAGAGAAAGAGAGAGACGAAGAGTAAGAGAGAAACAGCAGTAGAGAGATAAAGAGTGAGGGAGAGAGATGAGTAGACAGAGAGAGGTGGGAGAGATAAAGAGGGATGAAATGAATGGACAGTGAGAGGGAGGGAGAGAAATAGAGGGTGAATTTAAATGGTAGTTAAAGAGAGAGAGGGAGAGCGAGTGGGAGAGACGGAGGCGACGTTATAGAGAGTGTGCGAGGAAGAGAAAGAGGGATGGAGAAGGAGACACGGATAGAGAGATGGGGAGAGATGGAGATGGACAGAGAGAGAAATGGAGAGAGAGAGAGAGAGAGAGAGCTGGGGCCCAGAGGCTCTCTCAAGGCAGTCACGCTTTGAAAAGGCACAAGACATTTCTGTGAAAATAAAAGGCAAAAGAAAAAAGGAATGTGAGGATGAGCCACACTTCAGCTGCCAGACATGAGGGAATACGGCTGAGGCATTCACACTCCTGCTGCTGGAGCGAGAGAGAGAGAGAGAGAGAGAGAAGGAGGGAGATATATATGTATATAGAGAGAGAGAGAAGGAGATATATATAGAGAGAGAGAGAGAGCGAGAGAGAGAGAGAGAGAGAGAGAAGGAGGGAGATATATATGTATAGAGAGAGAGAGAAGGAGATATATATATAGAGAGAGAGAGAGAGAGCGAGAGAGAGAGAGAAGGAGGGAGATATATATGTATAGACAGAGAGAGAAGGAGATATATATATAGAGAGAGAGAGAGAGAGAGAGAGAGGAAGACAAGGAGGGAGAAAGAGAAGGAGAAAGAGAAAGTGAGACATGATAAAGGGAGAGAGAAGGAGATGGACAGAGAGAGAGAGAGAGAGTGGAGAGGACAGTAAAAGTGTGAGAGTAGGAGAAAGAGATGGAGCGAGAGAGAGAAAGAGGAAGGAGGGAGAAAAAGTAGGAAAGAGAGAGAGAGAGAGGAAGACAAGAAGGGAGAAAGAGAAGGAGAAAGAGAGAGTGAGACATGAAAAAGGGAGAGAGAAGGAGATGGACAGAGAGAGGAAGATAGGGAGGGAGAAAGAGACAGTGGGAGAGGGGAGGAGGGAGAGAAAGAGAGACTGAGAGAGAGAAAAACGTGTGCGAGTAGGAGAAAGTGATGAAGTTAGAGAGGAAGAGACAGAAAGGGAGAAAGAGAAAGTAAGGGAGGACAGGAGGGAGAGAAAGAGGGAGAAAGAGGGAGAAGGAGAAGGAGAAAGACAGGAAAAGAGGGATGGAGAAAAGGACAGAGGGAGAGGGGAGGAGGCAGAGAAAGGAAGAGTGACTGAGAGAAAGAGGAAGGCAGGCAAACTGACTGAAAAGGGAGGAGTAGAAAGAAAGAGAAAGGCAGAGATGGGGAGGAGGAAAGAAAGAGAGAAGAAGAGAGAGAGAGACAGAGAAAGAGGGGTGGGAGTTAGAGATGGAGAAAGAGAGAGGGGTGGGAGGGAGAAAGAAAGATGGAGATGGGAGGAGAGAGAGAGAAAAGAAGGAGAGAGAGGAAGAGAGGGAGAAAGAAAGACAGAAAAGGAGAAAGGGGGGAGGGAGAAAGAGAAGGAGAAAGGGGGAGAGAGGAAGGAAGAGACAACGAGGGAGGCAGAGAAAGGAAGAGAGTGATGGAGAGAGACAAAAAAGAGGAGTGAAAAGAGAGACAAGTGTAGAAAGAGGAGACGAATGAGAGAGAGAGACTCCAGTCTTTGTCTAACAAAACAAAAGGACAAAAGTGCAGAAAAAAACTCTGGAACACGTTTCCCTCCTCTGTGTGTGTGTGTGTGTGTGTGTGAGTGCAACATTCCTCGACAGCTTCTCCTCACTTCCACCTCACAAAGTATGTGTGTGTGTGTATGTGTGTGCAGTACATGTGGCCTGTGTGTGAAGTTTTTTGCAGCTTCACTGTGAGCATGGAAAATCTAGAAAGTTGTGTGCAGCTGAGACGTGTGTGTGTGTGTGATATTAATGTTACTGGTTTGCTGCTGTGGTTGCGCAGCGGCAGGAAGCGTCGTCTCTGCAGACGCTAATGGAAAATTTAAGAAGAGAAAAAAAGGTATGTGTGTGTGTGAGAGAGATGCTCAGAGCAGTTAAGATAAGATTCACTGCAAACTGACTCTCACCTCCACGTGTGTGTGTGTGTTCTTGTACTCACTACTTAGTGAGAACCAAAATGAGTTTTTAACCAGCAGAGTGAGGACTTTTTTGGGAAGTGAGGACTTTTTTAGTGCTTCTTTAAACTGCTTTTACAAAAAAAATACAAGTTTATTTGCAAAACTAAAAGTGTAGAAAGATTAGCTTTTGGTTACTGAGGTTACAGTTAGGGGTATGTTTAGTGTTAGGTGTAGTATTATTTACATACAGTAATATAGAAGTCAATGGAGGTCCTCATGTGTGTGTGTGTGTGTGTGTGTGTGTGTGTCACTCCACTAGTCGTGTAGCCAGTTTTCAGCATGGTCACCTGTGTCAACGTAGTTAATTATCAGCCTCCAGGCACAACACACTGATAAGGCTGAGTGTGTGTGTGTGTGTGTGTGTGTGAGGGAGGGAGAGAGAGAGAGAGAGAGAGAGAGAGAGAGAGAGAGAGTGTATGTGTGTGTTTATTTGACCCCAGCTGTCTGGTGCTGAAGCTACAGGAGGCTTATAGTCTGACAGCAGATCCTGATGTGTGTGCATGTGTGTTCAAGGTCTGTGTGTGTGTGTGTGTGTGTGTGTGTAAGACAGTATGAGAGAGAGGGAAGAGAGAGAATGATAAAGACAAGACAGAAAAGCATAGAGAGAGAGAATGAAAGAGACAGAGAGTGTATGAGAGAGAAAGCGGGGAATGGAGATAAGGAGACAGAGAATGATAAAGCCAGAGAAGATAAAGTGAGAATGACAGAACGAGAAAGAGAAAGAGTAAGAGTAAGAAAGAATGAAAAGGAGAAAAAGAAAGAGGGCAGCAGGGAGGGAGTGAGAGAGGAGATGGGGAAAATAAAGTGAGAAGGATAGAAAGAGAAGGAGAGTGAAAGATAAAGACCCAGAAAGAGAGAGAAAACAGGGATAAAGTAAAGAAAGTGTGAGAGAGAATAGAAAGAGAGGGAGAAACAAATGAGAAAGAAAAAGAGAGAGAATGTGTGTCAGAGATAGCGAGAGAGGGGGGGGGAGCGGGTGAGAAGGAGAGAGAGGAAGAGAGAAAGAAGGACAGAGATGGAGAAAATAAAGTGAGAAGGATAGAAAGAGAAGGAGAGTGAAAGACCCAGATAGAGAGAGAAAACAGGGAGAAAGAGAAGAAAGTGTGAGAGAGAAGTAAAAAGAGAGAAAGAGAGAGAGAGAGAGAGAGGAAGGGAGGGAGGAAGGGAAAGAGGGAGACAGAGGGAGCGGGAGAGAAGGAGAGAGAGAAAGAGAAAGAGAGAAAGAAGGACAGAGATGGAGAAAATAAAGCGAGAAGGATAGAAAGAGAAGGAGAGAGAAAGACAGACCCGGACAGAGAAAAAGAGAAGGATAGCAAGAGAGAGAAAACAGAAAGAGAGAGAAAGAAGAGTGTAAGTGTGTGAAGACTAGGGCTGCAACAACTACTTGATTAAATCGATTAAAAATCGAGCATTACGATAGTTGGCAACTAATTTAATACTCGAATAGTTGGGTCTATGTTATTATACACAAACCTGCGGTGGCTACCCCCTAATGTGGGGGCAGTAAGTTACCAAAGCCGCAGTGGCAGTAAAGCAATAAAAGAAGAAGAAGAGGGAGACGAGAACCAGCGCCGTGTCTTGCCCTCAAAAAACCACATGCACTGTTTGTTAGCGCGCACGACTCTCACAGGGAACTTCTTTATAGCTGATACATAACAAAAAAAACAACCAGCGTTCTACTCACAATACAGCTTGATATTTTCAGTGATTAT
Organism: Distichodus sexfasciatus; assembly: GCA_032718565.1. Taxonomy (NCBI): domain Eukaryota; kingdom Metazoa; phylum Chordata; class Actinopteri; order Characiformes; family Distichodontidae; genus Distichodus; species Distichodus sexfasciatus. The sequence goes on along the minus strand of JAVGVS010000348.1, from coordinate 74,256 downwards.
TCCGAAGTGTGTCCACCTTGTTATTGTGACGCGACTCTCAGGTGGAACGCCATCTTGCGCAAAAATGTAGTTCTCTCCCAGAAATGAGTTATGAGCTAAAAATGGCCAAAACTTCAATATTAAATTTTCAATTAATCAGATTTTTTCCCCCCATTTTATAATGTTAGAGAAAAAAATAAATAAATATAGAAAAATAGAAACAGACTGTTTTATTAAAAAATGCTGGAAATGAGAGTTGAAAAAAAAAATCAGATTAATAATTGATTAATCAAAAAAAATAATCTGCAGATTAATCGATTACCAAAATAATCATTAGTTGCAGTCCTAGTGAAAACATAAAGTAAAAATGTTTTTGTTTCAGTCTAAAACTGTGTGACTTTGACGTGACTGTGCTTGTGAAGTCTTAGACTAATGGAGTGAAGTGGCTCGGGTTGACCTCTCTGATGGTCAGTCAGGGTCTACCTTTGACCCGGGAGTCAGCCATGCGAAGCATTTTGGGAAACGTTCCTGCGATCGTTCGTCCGAGTGTGAAACGAGTGTTTAGGAAGGAGAGAAAGATAAGAAGAAGGACGAGTCGGTTAACAAAACCTTAAAGTGTGACGCTTAAAGCGCTCTAAAGAGGGTTATTACAGGAGTTTAATTTAAAACTGATACTCCCAGCATGTGTGTGCGTTGAGCGATTTTTACACACACATCACTGATGAACTATATGGCACTGTATCATACATACACACACACATTTTGGATTTATCCAGAGATCTTATGATGTAGGTTCTCGACTGATATAAAAATCAAAAAACAGATTTTGAGGACTAATTCGGCTTTCCGATTCTAAAACAAAAATCTATACAGATTCTAAAATATGATACGGGTTTCTGACTCTGAAATAAAAATCTGAAAATGGAATTTAAGATCTAATGTGACTTTTCAAATTCTGATTCAGAAACAAAAATCAGTAAATTGATTTTAAAACCTAATATGGGTTCTGAGATAAAATTTGGAAAACATATTTCAAGACCGGATTTGGGTTTCTGTTTCTCTAACAAAAACTTAATTTCAAAACCTAATTTGCTTCCAAACTGATATTAAAATTCCATTCAGATTCTCCCACACAAATCAGTAAAATTGATTTCAAAAAACTGGATTTCAAGAACTGAGTTGGATTTTTGATTTTGATACAAAATCTGTAAATTGATTTCAAAAATGAATTTTCTAAGATTCCAAAACCTGATTGTGGTTCCTGATTGTAAAACCCAAATCAGGTCTTAGAATCTGTTTTTAAATTTACCAGATTTCAAAAGGTGATTTGGGTTTCAATCTTAAAACAATCCGAAAGCCTTTGGGTTTCAATCCTAAAACAAGCATTTTGTGGAGGGAAATAACAAAACATTTTTCATTTATAGTTGTTTACTCAACAACTTTCAACTGCTTAACAAGAACCAAAAACCTGCAGTTTATAGAATAAATGGAAATTGGTTTAATTACTGTATATTAAATGATATTTTGATTATTACACCAGTGAGTAGTTTCAAATTTCTCATAGAAAAAAGAGTATTTTGAAATGTGGTCGCAAAACGTCCCTTTGGGATCCTGACTTCTTATTTTTCATTTTAAAATATACAGAAATTTATGTAATTATTTTATTTTAGTTGGGAATTAAACTTTTCTGTCAGATTCTGGTTTCTCAATGATTTATACAGAGAGAGAGAGAGAGAGAGAGAGAGAAGAGCCTGGTTAGAGCATCCATGCAGTAAAACAAGACCAGAGATATAAAGAGATGTAGATAGATACACACACACACACACACACCGGGTGTAACAGTGCTGAGCCTCACCCGCCTCCTCCCTTTCCCCCACAGCTGCGCAAGCCAGGTGCGTTCCACCCCAGCACACACACACACACACACCCACACACACACTTCCACCCAGCAAAGGCCCCAGCAGGAAATGCCTAATACCCGTTTTAGAATGATGCCACTGTGCCAGCGTGACACGATGCTCATCCCCTCGGGGGGGGGGGTCATCACCACGGAGACCAGCGTCTGGAAATGGTATCCACGGAAACCACAAGTTAAAACAGTCTCTCAAACTAAATCTAAACACATCACATATTAACTGAAATAATGTAACAGTTAGGGTTGTACTGATACATCACTCTACATCAATACATCATTGATCAACGATTCCATAACAATCCAAAATGATCACAGCGATCAGACGTCACATCAAATATATTCTAACATCACTTTAAAGGCACAGAAAGTTTGGCACTAGGAGATCCTTGTACTTTCTGTGTCAGAACAGTTGTCATAAACATCATTTTAAAAGGTATTTAAATAAAGTTGTGTGTTGGTGTATGTGTTATTCTAAATTTTGGCACTAATTTCACAATTTTCACAGCAAGACAAAATATCGGTTATTGCTCCTTGATTAGTAAAAATCAGTATCGGCCCTGAAATAACCATATCGGTCGACACCCAATACAAAAACATATTTCAGACATATCAAGATAACGACTGTTGTCCATTGTAGTTATAACACTTTGCAGATTTACGAGATGAGGCTGAATACTGTGACACATAGTCAGGGTCGACCGATTATTGTTATTTATCATTGTGTTTATCGGTATTAATCGTTCTTATACTGAATCAAATCAATATACTGATCAAATAAAGGGAATGTAATGACCTGCCCATCTCAACGTCTGACTGGAGGGATGAATGGATAGATAAGGTGGATAGATGGATAGATAAATGGATGGAAGAATGGATGGAAACAGACGGACGGACAGACGGACGGACGGACAGATAGATAGATAGATAGATAGATAGATAGATAGATAGATAGATAGATAGATAGATAGATTGATTGATTGATTGAGGAATGGATGGGTGGATGGATGGATGGATAGATAGATAGATAGATGTATGGATGGGTAGATGGATGGTAACATAAACGGATGGACAGATGGATGGATGGATGGATGGATGGATGGAGGAATGGATGGACATAAGCTCTATAATGAGCTCTTTGTTGCAAATGTAATTCTGAATGCACTGAAAGAATTTTGAAAATCAGTCAACATTTAGCAAAGTGATGAGCCCAGACTCACCGTGCAGATGCTTCCACTGACGTTCACAGCTAGTGGAAAATACTGACACACAGCAAATTTGAACAAATGTGGTCAAAATTCATGTCTTCACGTCGCTCAGTCCATTGTTGTGAACTATTCTTCTAAGCCTGTTCCAGTGTGTGTGTGTGTGTGTGAGAGGTGTTTTGAGTGTAGCTGTGTCTTATGAAACTACATTTTCCCTCCTGATTTATATGTGATTTATTTGTATTGGGTGTTCTCGTTGTCAAGTCTTTGTCGTTTGTCTCGACTGTTGTTGAATCACTTTCCATCTTCAACGCTCTCGCTCTCTGACCTTTTGAAGCGGTTGTGTGTGTGTGTCGTCCTTCCACCCAGATATCAACACAACCTTGTTTTCATGTGCGGTTACAAAGGATTGACTGACAAATCTCACAAAACACACACTTATTTTGCAGCACGGTGCAGGCTGCAGAAGTGTGTGGGCGAACCTCGACAAAACTGTGCTCTGCGTGGGACAGGCGTGTGTGAGTGTGTGTGTGTGTTGGTGTGTGTGTGTGATAAGTTGGTTTGGGTGAGGGGTGCAGAATCTGCAACTCTACAAAACACCACTGCAATGCTGTTGTGAGCTTTTGGTGGCCCAATGTGCACACACACTACACTACACACACACTACACACACACACTACACACACAGACACACACTACACACACACATACACACACAGGCAGGTGAACTCAGGTGATCCGGATGGTGATGTTTTATTATCAGCGCTGGAAAGGGTGCTGAACATTTCTACTGAAATAATACTGAAGTAAAAAACCTGGTGTTAAATAAGTACGTCAATAAATAAGTGCTCTCTCTCGCTCTCCCTCTCTGGGTGGATGGAAATGTAGATAGAGAGACAGATAGACAGATAGATAGATGGGCAGTCAGGTGGATGGATGGATGGATGGACAGACAGACATACTGATAGATAGATAGATAGATAGATAGATAGATAGATAGATAGATAGATAGAAACTGATGGATAAACAGAAACAGATAGATGGATGCATGGAAACAGATGGATGGAAAGATAGATAGATAGATAGATAGATAGATAGATAGATAGATAGATGGATGGATGGATGGATGGATGGATGGATGGATGGATGGATGGACCGATGGACCGATGGACCGATGGAAACATAGATAGATAGATGGAAACATGGATGGACCAATGGATGGATGGAAACACAGATAAGTGGATGGATGCACAAATAGATATTCTCTGTCTCCCTCTTTCTTTCCCTATTTCTATTCCTCTCTTTCTCCCACCATTCTCTATCATCCTCCCCCTTTTACCTTCTTTCTCTTTTACTCTGCCATTTTCTCTCATATCTCTCTCTCTCTTCCCCTCTTTCTCTCATCCCCCTCACTCTTTCTTTCATGTCTATTTTACCTCTCTCTCTTCCTCACTGTCTCTCCACTAGAGTTGGATGTCTCGAGACCGGTCTTGGTCTTGTCTTGGTCTCGCTGTCTTGGTCTTGCTGTCTCAGACTGACATAGTGGTCGGGAGATTTGGAGCCAACAGTATCCATGATCCAGTATCTATTAACAGTGATGCTCTCGTTCTTTCTCTCTCTCTCTCTCTCTTTTTTAAGTATTTCATCTAACTGTATTAGTTTTTCAATCTGTTATTTGTCGTTAATGTTTGTGTTCTATTGTTCTTACCCTACTGAACAACAGGCTTGATATCATTGGCAGTGTGTTGTAATCACATGCCACTGCAGACATCAAGATGTCAGAATCTTTAAAGCACTTGTCCTTATTCTTATTGATTTGATGTGCAGTTTTATTGGTGTGTAGTATTTGTATTTTGCATTTGATTCATGTGACGTGTGCGCAGTCTTTATATTGTTTGATTACAGTATTTTACTTAAAATGGTGTTGTTTGACTAAATAAATGTGATCATTGACTTTTAAATAACATCTGCATATCACATTGTGTTGACTTAACAGGCCTAATCCATTTCACGGAAGTTGATATCATACAGTGTCATTTGGCTAGTACTACTACAATGGGACATGATGCAATTTCAAGTTTATAATTGTGTATCTTCAATTTGATGTTACAATTTCTCTACAAATTATGTATTATTTAAATCAGTTGTTGGAAGTGTTAGCTGTTTGGTCAGATGACTCTGGGACCAGTCAGTACCCGTCATGTCAGTCCTTAACAGCACACAAAAGTTAAGGGAGTCTCTTTTTTTTTGGTCTCGGTCTTGGTCTCATCTCGACTTTGTCTTGGTCTTGACTTGGTCTTAGTCTTGGTCTCGATACCCTCTGGTCTTGGTAGTGTCTTGGTCTTGGTTTAGGTGGTCTTGACTACAAGTCTACTGTCCACCACCTCTCCAAGTCTCTTTCTCCCTTTCTTTCTTTCTCTCTCCCACCTCTCTATTCCTCTCACTCTGTCTCTCCCTCACTCTTTCTCTGCTCCTTCTTGTCTCTCACGCTTCACCTCTTTCTCGCTCGCTCTCTCTCTCTCTCTGACAACACAACTGCTGTGGATGTGAAGGCACGTGAACACGTCTGAAGCACATCACTGAACACACTCTTCTCCCATTCATCCACTCTATCACAGGTGTGTGTGTGTGTTTCTTGGGAGGAAACCGCATTCAGTGTCTCTCCTATGCAGCTGCTCCCAAACACCCACTCTCTTCCTGCTGGAGTGTGTGGCGTCTGTGTGTGTGTCGTGTGTGAGTGTGTATCACAGGTTCACCGTCTAACCTATATGACCGTATACATGCCACATTTTGCGTCACCTCCATCCGGCTTCACAACCTTAACCCCACATTCTACACCAACATTATGAATATTAAGCAGCTCATTAGCATAAGACCGCCCATTCGTATTCGTTTGCGTAAATGATCCAGATTTTCTACATTGTGTATGTCCACATTCTTTGCTTCTTCGCTGGGGCAGTATGATTAAACATTAGTCTGGTACGATATGGAATGCTGAAGTGTTGCTGAAGTCAGTAGCTGATTGGTAGAGAAGGTGCTTTAGAAACAATGTAACATTTAGAGTAACTCTTTCTGTTTTATGTGACATGGCAATATACTGCAAAGTTGCAAAGTTATATTTTGTTATGAGACAATATGACATTTCACAAAACAGAAAAGTCAGGACAGCATATTTTTAAGATGATTGGACTGTACCCAAGTTGCATTTTTTGAGCTGTCATCATGTTTTTTTGGAATACGGTTATGTTTTGTGAAATGTTGCAGTTTATAAAGTCAAAAAAAAAAAAAAAGTGGTTATGTTATCCATATACTTTTGTCATTGCATTTTCTGAAATCACATTTTACAATTTCACAATGTTTTTGTGTTTTATGAAAAGTGTTTTTTGATATGCTGTGCTTTCTGAAAATCTGTTGTATTGTGCAAAAATGTATGTAGTGAAACGTTCTTGTGTAAAAACTTTTTTTATATTTATTGACATGCTGTGTTTTATCCTTCAACATCAGATAATTTTAATTCATTCATTCATTCATTCGTCCATTCATGTGTTCACCTGCTCATATGGGTCAATGGAGAGGAGTGAGTCTGAAACCGCACCTGTAACTGCCAAAAAATCTCCCCAACGCTCTCTCTCTCTTTCATCTACTGATGTTTTCTCCTAAACTGCTGCACAACCCAAGCCCAGTGCACCACACACACACCAGAAAGTAGCAGATAGACAGAATCTTTAGAGTCAATCTATTTTTTCCCCCGACCTCGAAAAACATCCGGCAAGAAACGCTGCTGTGACAACTCGCAAATGGAAAAGTTAGAGGTGAGTGTGTGACCGCATGTGGTGAGCTTCGAACTGAACACACACCATCACACACTCACACCTAGGCGTTCTCTGTTGTGGTTCGGCCACACTGAAGTTTCCATTACACCAAAAACGAGACTCGACCAATGGGTTCTGTGTTCCAGGTGAGCGGTCAACTCCGATTGGCCCGCTGGCCCAGCCGGTTGGCTTCTCATTGGTCGAAGCGTGTTTCAGAGCTTCAGTTTTAATAAAGCAGGATGCAGGTGTTTAACACGTGTGTCATTTGCCCTTTACTCACAACTTGGGTTAATGTTAATTTGTTTGTTCCAAATGCTTTCCCTGCTGCGTTCAAAAATTATGTTTACATCAAAAGTTATTATATTAATAATGATTTTGCAAACCACCTCTTAAAATAAGCAAATGACAATGATCATGAATAATATTTTCATATTAAGCATATATGACAACTTTTAACATTATAATTTAACAATAAAATGTCAGTTTATGAGTAAAATCAATATTAAATATAGATTTTCATTCACTCATTTTTAAAATTAATTATTATATTTGCTGCACAGGACTGCAGCTGCTAAATAATATAAGATCCAATATAATGAATCATCCATCCATTCTTCCGCTCATCTCTCTAGCCATTCATTTAATCCTTCACTCTTCTACTGATCCATCTATCCATTCAATCATTCATCTACTGTATGTTAACTCTTTATCCATGCATTCATCCATCTAGCTGTTCATCCCTTTATCTATCTCTCTGTCTCTTTATCTATCTCTATCTATATATTTTCATCCCTGCATTCCTCTATCCATCCATCCCTCCATCTACAGTGCCTTGCAAAAGTATTCACCCCCTTGGCTGTTTACCTATTTTGTTACATTCCAACCTGTAATTTAAATGTTTGTTCATCTTATTTTATGTGATGGATCTGCATAAAATAGTCTAATTTGGTGAAGTGAAATGAGAAAAAAATATATTAAAAAGAATAAAAAATAAAAATAAAAAAATTGAAAATTGGCATGTGCATAAGTATTCACCCCCTTTGCTTTGAAGCCCCTAGAAAGTTTTGAAGGTAACTGGTGCAGCCAGTTACCTTCAAAAGTCACATAATGAAATGAAGTCCACCTGTGTGCAATCTAAGTGTCACATGATCTGTCAGTATTAACACACCTTTTCTGAAAGGCCCCAGAGGCTGCAACACCACTAAGCGAGAGACATCATACCAGGAAGACCAAAGAGCTCTCCAAACAAGTCAGGGACAAAGTTGTTGAGAAGTACAAGTCAGGGTTGGGTTATAAAAAATATCCAAATCTTTGATGACCCCCCGGAGCACCATCAAATCCATTATCTTCAAATGGAAAGAAAGGGCCACCTACCAAAACTCACAGACCGGGCAAGGAGGGCATTAATCAGAGAGACCAACGGTAACCCTGAAGGAGTTGCAGAGTTCCACAACAGAGACTGGAGTATCTGTCCATAGGACCACAATAAGCTGTACATTCCATAGAGCTGGCCTTTATAGAAGAGTGGCCAGAAAAAAGCCATTACTTAGTGTTAAAAATAAGAAGGCAAATGGCATGTGGGCGCCAAATGTATGGAGGAAGGTACTCTGGTCAGATGAGACTAAAATTGAACTTTTCGGCCACAGTCTGACGCAAACCCAACACATCCCATCACCCCAAGAACACCATCGCCACAGTGAAACGTGGTGGTGGCAGCATCATGCTGTGGGGATGTTTTTCAGCAGCAGGGACTGGGAAACTGGTCCGAGTCGAGGGAAAGATGGATGGTGTTAAATACAGGAATATTCTTGAGCAAAACCTGTGTCAGCCTGTCTGTGATTTGAGACTGGGACGGAGGTTCACCTTCCAGCAGGACAATGACCCGAAACATACTGCTAAAGCAACACTCGAGTGGTTTAAGGGGAAACATTTAAATGTTTTGGAATGGCCTAGTCAAAGACCAGACCTCAATCCAATTGGGAATCTGTGGTCAGACTTGAAGATTGCTGTTCACAAGCAAAAACCATCCAACATGAAGGATCCGGAGCAGTTTTGCCTTGAGGAATGGGCAAAAGTCCCAGTGGCAAGATGTGGCAAGCTCATAGAGACTTATCCAAAGCGACTTGCAGCTATAATTACCGCAAAAGGTGGCTCTACAAAGTACTGACTTTAGGGGGGTGAACAGTTATGCATGCTGAAGGTTTATGTTATTTTGTCCTATTTGTTGTTTGCTTCACAAAAAAATTAATAAAAATATCTTCAAAGTTGTAGACATGTTCTGTAAATGAAATGGTGCGAACTCTCAAACAATCCATTTTAATTCCAGGTTGTGAGGCAACAAAACATGAAAAATGCCAAGGGGGTGAATACTTTTGCAAGGCACTGTATATGTCTATCCATCTATTCATTTCTCCATCATTTCTTCATTTATAATAATTTTTTTTTAATGTCATTCTGAATGCAATATGTATTTTGAAGACCCTTTGTAACTTATTATTGCAAATGAACAGATGATTGGTGTTGAATTTGCTGATGAACTGATATTTTACTGTGTTAAGATGAAAATATAATTGCTTGTGTTGATTTTAATCTCACAAGGTATTGCTGCTAGATGTTTTAAGTGGTGGGTGATATAATAATCACTCTGATGCACAGGCACACAACTCCCTTTATCACCCTGGGATTTTCAACATTCACTGATGCATCGAAACATGGACATTATTAATTTATGAATTAATGCTTGACTACATGGTCCTGTGTGACGGTGTGTGTGTGTGTGTGAGAAAGCTGAGAGCTGTGGTAAGCCACTGACAGAAATAACCCTAATGTATAACACAGTGAGCCCACGATGACTCTTCTACAGCAAGTGGGTGTCACTTCTGCCATTTCTAGCTGAATTCTGGGTAAATGCAGACCTCCCAACCGCACTGTCATACACACACACGCGCGCGCGCACACATACATGCACGCACGCACGCACACACGATTTCCTTCCACCCTCTCACAGCAGTACGTGAATTTCCCCAGTGCAGGTTCATCACACTAAAAATAATTCAGCAGTTTTATTAATAGTAGTGCTAATGTGAGGCCATTAATCTACTTCATCCATCCATTCATTTACTCAATCACGCATTCATCCATCCATCTATTCATTCATTCATCTACCAATTCATACATCTCTTCGTCTACTTATCTCCTTATTAATCTATTCATGCCTCTATCCATCCATCCATGCATCAACCTACCTGCCTATCAATCTATTCATTTATCAATTCATCCATCCACCTCTCTCTCTGTTCATCCATCCATTTAGCTCTCAATCCATCCATTTATCTGTATATCCATCCATCGATTCTGCTCAATCAATTTGTTTATCTGTTCATTTATCCATTCATTCATCCATCTATATACAGTACCCATTCATTCATTTATATGTGCATCTATCTATCTATCTATCTATCTATCTATCTATCTATCTATCTATCTATCTATCTATCTATCACATCATTCATCTATCCTTCTATCTTTTCATCCATCTGTCTATCTCCTTATCCATCCATCCATCCATCCTTCCATCCACCCATCCATCTACTCATCCATCAATCCATCTATTCATCCATTTATTTATCCATAAAACCATCTATCCATCCATCCATCTAGTCAGCCCCAAAATATTGTGTGTGTGTGTAAGATAGTGAGATGTTGCCAGGCAACACACTACTCACACACGACATATTACAGGCTGAAAAATAGTTAGCAGATGTGTATGAGCTCATGAATGTAAGAGTGTGTGTGTATGTGTGTGTGTGTATGTGTGAGAGAGAGACAGAAATAATTGCATTGTCAAAGTGTGTTTCCACACATTGTAGTGTTCTCTCTCTCTCTCTCTCTCTCTCTCACACACACACACACACACACACAGTCTTGTATTACTATCTTTGTGAGGTCCTTCCATAGACTCCCATAATGACTAGATGTATATAATTTTACACCTACTTCTAACCCTAACCCTAACCTTAACCTCAGTAACCAAAAGCACATCTTTTACCCCTTTTAGTTTCTCAAATAAAACAAGCACATTTTCTATAAAGTAATTTCTCCTCATGGGGACCTCTCAAATGTCCCCACAAAGCCCAAAAAACAGATAAAAGTGATTTTAGAGGACAAAAGGTCCCCACAATGCGATAAATACATGGACACACACACACACACACACACACACTGCTGGCTCTGTGTTGCCCAGTGAAGCACATCTGCGAGTGGTGGGCGGAGGGTCGACCCTGCTGTTCTCTACACCTCTGTCCCTCATTCTCTACTTCCCTCCCTCTCTCCATTCTTCTCTCTCTCTCCCTTCATCCATTCTTCATTCTCTACTTCCCTGCCTCCCTCCATCATTCTCTACTTCCCTCCCTCCTTCCCTCTCTCTCTCCCTCCTCCTCCATTCCCTACTTCCCTCCCTCTCCCTCCCTTCCTTCCACCATAATTGTCATCTCCCCCCCCCTTTCTGTTCTTCTCCCTCTCCCTTCATCCCTCATCATTCTCTACCTCCCTCCCTCCCTCCATCAATCTCTACGTCTCTCTCGTCTTCGCCTCTTTAGGGCAACTTTTAGGACCTTGTAAAAGTCAAAACCTGCTCCTGCCTTCCTTTACCTCTCTCCCTTTCTCTCTTCACTCTCCTTCTTCTTCATTCTGTCTCTCTGGTTGTCTCACTCTTCCTTTGCTTTCTCTTTCTGTCCCCCCTTCTCCTCTCTCTCTCTCTGTGATGATATGAGCGAGTGTGTTGCAGTGTGAAGGCAGTGAGTGTAACAGAGCCAAACTGTCCAGGTGCAAGTGTCTCTTCCCTCCTTTCCCTCCCTCTCTCTCTCTCTCTCTCTCTCCATCACACACTCACACACACTCTCTCTCTCTTTCTCTCTCACACACACACACGGTGTGGCATGAAGACAGTCAGCAGTTATTTATGTGTTTCCTGCCCAGGCCCTCTCTCTCACACACAGGTGCAGTTAAATGAGAGAGAGAGAGAGAGAGAGAGAGAGAGAGAGAGATGGAGGGACGAGAGCCAATCAAACATGTGCACAGCCACCGGACATGATCTCACACACCCGAGCAGAGAAGAGTGTGTGTGTGTGTGTGAGAGAGAGAGAGAGAGAGAGAGAGAGAGAGAGAACACTAAAGGAAGGGAGGAGGAGTTTTGACTAAGGGTTGTCAGAGAGATGGAAAGATGTAAGAGAGACATAGAGTGAGCGAGAGAGTGAGAGAGAGAGCTAGGAAGAGAGAAAGACATGAAATGTGAGAGAGAGCTGGAGAGAGAACAAGAGTAAAAGAGGGAGAGAAGATAAATGATGGAGAGAGAGAGAAAGAGATAAAGAGAGAGTGAGAGAGATGGAGAAATGAAGCGAGAGAGAGAGAGATGAAGAGAGAGAGGTGAAGCGAGAGAGTGAGAGATGAAGAGAGAGAGAGAGAAGTGAAGAGAGAGAGAGCGCAAGAGATGAAGAGTGAGACCAAGAAAGTAAGAGAGAGAGATGGAGAAAGAGAGAGATTAAGAGAGAGATGGAGAGAGTGTGTGTAAAAGAGAGAGTGACATAGAGAGCAGCAGCAGCAGCACCTGCAGTCAGCTCCACACCTACACACAGGTGTCAGGAAGCGACAGACAAAAAGAAGAGAGAGAATAGAGGAAAAAATAGAGTGGAGGAAATCAGACTGCGGCTTCTCAAAAAAGACTCTCTACTCTGCTGCACGTGTGTGTGTGTGTGTGTGTGTGTGTGTGTGCGCTGAGCGAGTGTTTTAATCACATCAGCAGGGAGGGCGCATGAACCAAAGATTTACTTGTCTTGTCCCTTAAAGATGAAAAAAAAGAAACATGCAAACCTCAACAAATTAATAAAATAAAGAGTGATGAAGATTAAGGTGGAGGAAGGTAGGTGTGTGTGTGTGTGTGTGTAAGTCACAGACATGTGTGGGTGTATGTATAACATGTCTATGTCATTTCCCCGAAATCTGTCTTCTCACACAGGTGCAAATGATACATTTGCAAGCAAAAACCAGTGTGTGTGTGTGTGAGAGAAAGTGTGTATGTGAGTGTGTGTGAGAGAGAGTGTGTGTAAGTGTGAGGGTGTGTGTTTGTGACTTAGAAATGACAGATAACATCCAAAATCCTCCCTGGCATTCCAGAGCCACTGATGCAGCAAACGGAACTTCACATCCTAAATCCCCCAAAACTTCCGGAACACTCCATCCCTGTGTTCCAGCAATCAACCTGCGTGTTACATTACTATTTAAAATGATCAAATCTGTCATGTTAAATAACACATATTAAGACAAAACAATATATATAAAAAAATAATTATATAAAAACAATATTAAGTAGTACATTAAGTGAGTAGGTGTTTGCTGCCATCTGGTGGTGCTCATGAAAAATAACGTCAGGATTTATTGAAAGGATTAATAAATAATTACATTACAAAAGATGAAAATAGAAAGATTTCAGGAGCGTGACGTCAGTGAACACCTTTCAGGTATAAAATCAAAGCCAATTGGGATTAATCAGTACAGATAATGAATGAATGAAGGAATGAAAATTGACTATAAAATTTCCTATAATTATACACTTCTAAACAGGTAAAAATAGACAAACCTAAGATATGTGGATTGTACCCCAACAATAAACTGGCATTTTAAATGATTATCATAAAATCTATATTATTAAATAATGGATGTTATATAATATTAATTGTATTAATTGTATAATATACCTTATAATGTTAGAACCGATTGAAATGAAGTGATAGAAAAAGATTAATAAAATATTACATAAAAAGATAAAAATCAGGAAGACTTCCAGGAGGTGACATCGTGAAATTACAACCAAAACATTAAAAGTAAAAAAATAACAATTAAAAATTGGCTTAAGAGGAAAAAATAGACATTTTAATACATGTAGAATTTGTACCAGCAATAATAAACTTATAGGGTCAATTTCCTAGTCAAAGATTAAGCCTAGTCCTAAACTAGTTTTATTTTGAATGGTAAATCTCATTGGCACTGCAATTTAGTCCAACACTAGGCTTAATCCATGTTCAAGAAACCAGGCCTATAATGTTAGATAAAGAATATTGTTGCTTATTAATCAGTGGGAAGTTTTGCCGCCATCTGGTGGTGCTGATAAGATATAATGTTAAGATTTGTTAAGATGGTTAAGATTGACCAAAGAATAACAAACAATACCTACAATATAACAATACCACATAAAAGTAGAAATCTAAATTGACTAAAAAGTAGAAATTATTAGAAATGTAAACATAGACAAATGTGGATTTTTTCCTTTTCATTTCAAATTTGTAATGTCAAATATGGTATATTAAGCTGACTTTATTAGTTGTGTTGGTGTTTTTATGCTATCTGGTGATGCTCAAGGAGAAAATAAAGAAAATCAGAGGAGTGTGACAGAAGAATATAACAACATTAAAGTATACAAAAATATTTAAAAGTCTTAATAAATGTGACATGCTTCTGTGCAAATTGAGTTCTGCATGTTAAATTATTTTTGTGTAAAACTGCACAGTCCTAAAAAGGTTTGTATGTCAAATGATGTATACATTTCATTTACACATCACGATTTCCAGCATAATCAGGTGAGAACCGCCTTATAAATGTGTATTAACCTTTATTTTTAATGTCTCAGCACAAACCACCAAATTCTTGTGTCATTCGAATAATTTCACAGTGTGTTAAATTCCCAGTTTTATATTATTATATTATATATTATTATTATATCATATAAAGTCGGCCAGAAGCTGTGTCTTATAATGCTCTGAGGCTGACCATAAAACTTACACACACTGTCTGTAAGTTCTGTATGTGGATGCAGATGTGTGTGTGTGTCAGCATGTGCGTAGGGCTCAGAGCTCTGCCTGCAGGTAAGTGTAGTGCAGGTGACCCCCTGCACTTCTTGAGGCCTAGGCATCCGCTTGGTACTTGTAGGTACTGCTGGTGATAATCCTCAGCGAGAAGAAATCCAAGCCTCTGGGATCTCACCACTGATCTCACTCCAAACCCTTCTGCTGGAGAGCCTGCACAATTTGCAAAGAGAGAGAGAGAGAGGAGTGGGGGGTGATGAAGAGGAGGGAGAGGGTTAGAGAGAGGAAGAGAGATGAAGAGCGAGGGAGAGAGGGAGGGAGAGAGAGAGAGAGAGAGAGGAGAGAGAGAGAGAGATGAAGAGGAGGGAGAGGAGGTGGAGAGAGATGGAGAGAGAAAGAAAGAGAGAGGGGATAGGATGGAGAGAGAGCGGAGAGAAAGGGGGGGGGAGAGTGAGAAAGAGAGAACAAGAGAGAAGGAAATAAATAAATAAATAAATAAATAAATATGGTGAGGGTTAGTGTTACAGAGAGACAGAGACCAGTAAGAGAGGGAAAGAACGAAAAAAAGGAACAGCAGTAAGGAGAGAGCAGCAGTAGGTTGTAGTGTGACGGTGTGTCCACAAGATGGCAGTGTGATATACACAGTGATGTCCAATATATGAGTAGAATATGCTGCAGTACATCTCACACTGTGTGTGTGTGGTTTAAATTGTGGATATGTGTAGTTCAGCGTATGTATGATTCAGCAGACGTGGTTTGGAGCATATGTGTGTATGGTTCAGAGTGTGTGTATGTGAGGTTCAAAGTGTGCGAGTGTGTGTAAGGTAAGCGTGTGTCCATGCTGTTTAAGATCATTTTCACATTTAGTGACATGAACAATCAAATGACATCGCGTCCACAGGGACACACAGGGAGTGTGTGTGTGTGTGTTTTTGGGGCCCCTGAACTGATTGCATCCCCTAAACCACACCTGCCCCCCTGAGTACGACCTTCCACCCCTGACCCCTGCAAGGCCAAGGCCGTGAAGCGCATCCGTCACCAAGGCGACCCTCACACAGCCAGCGTCCGACCCCCAACACACACACAGACACACACACAGGTGGGGGGGCGAGCGGCAGTTAAAGACGTTATATCACTGAATATATATTACAGACAGCTTTGAGACCACACACTCACACACACATGCTTGTGTTAGAGAATAAACCAGTAGCAGCGCCTCACTAAAAATGAGATGAACAGAATCAACTGTGAAAGTGACGCATCGCATCGGACTACAAAAAGTCACTGTTACTTGGATTTATTGGATTGCTGATCCAAACAACAACCTCAAAACCTGATTTAGATTTCCGACATATAAAAATGGGACAAGGATTTGAAGATGAGTTTCAGACTCTAAAACTAAAGAAAAATCTAAAAGTGGACGTCTAGACCTGATTTTGTTTCCACATCCAAAAAAAAAAACAAAACAGATTTTGAGAGCTGATTTAGATTTCCAATTCCAAAACAAAAACGGAAACTGATTTCAAGATTCAGTTTGGGTTTCTGATTCTAAAATTCTATAACAAAAAAGGAAAACAGATTTCAGGACCGTTTGTTTCCTCCCTTGGTTCAGACCTTTTGGGCAACTGTGAATACAAGCAATTGAACTCAGGTGCGGACCAAACAAGCGTACCGAGGTCCAGCTTAAGAGGTGGTCTCGGTACGGTTTAAGTTGTGAAAGCAGGCCGATCTCGATCCGCCCCAGTTGCAAAAACTATACCTTTTTGAATTTAACGGGCTCCAGTCGTGGCCGCGCATTACAGGAATTGATTGTTTGGATAACTACACAACACACACAGACGTGTATAGCTAATGCTAGAAATGAGCCATGGGACGACAAGAAGCTTCTTCGCAGCTGTCTTGCAGCACGTCTTCGCTGTTGCAAAATTACTAGACTCATTGTAAAACTGATGTTGCATCAAATGTGTGTAACTGTATAAACCATATCGCTATAAGGACATGGAGAACAGCATGTAAAATCTCCATGGTTGTGTTCAGGGCCGGCACTTCCATAACGCGCATCACACGCTGCACGCAGGGCACCAAAAAAATCGGCTAATGGGAAACCACCATAATCATAATAATCATAATGACGACATATTTAAAATAAAGTCGTTGTGCTCAGGGCCCCCAAATGACTAGCACTGGTGTTCTGATTGTGTACTTTCACTTTGGGCTTCCCGTTTTATCCCGCTCCACATGTTTCTGTCCAGTGGTTGAACGACCTTAGCAGACATCTGGTTCTGTTTACAAATTCTGGTCCACTTGCAAGGCATACAATGTGAAAGAGAAGCACACCCAAAAAAAAAGTAAACATTTTATTTGGTCTGGACCAAAGCAAGTGAACTAACGGACTTTCCTGGTGAAGATACACCTTATAACATTCATTGTATAATGGATTTCAGGAGCTGATTTGGCCTTTAAATTGTAAAACGAAAATGAGAAAATTAATTAAGCCCAGATTTGGAAATGAGGCAAAAACAGATTACACACCCAGAGGAAAGTCAGCCACATCCAGAACAGTGTGTGTGTGTGTGTGTGTGCGTTTGTATTTAGAATTTTGTGAGGAGTTGGCTAATGGTCAGGTATACAGTAAATGTGTGTGTGTACCTGTTGGTAGGCCTCTTTACTCTTCATGGCTGCATCCTGCTGCTCAGGTGTGTATGTGTAGATAGCAGAGCGATACTGTGTCCCTTTATCATTCCCCTGAGCCATACCTGCACACACACACACACACACTTTTAGAAAGTCAGCTGTGCAAAAAAAAAAAATTCTGCCAGACTTGCATCACTCATATATATATTGTGTGTGTGTGTGTGTGTGTGTGTGTGTTTGTGTGTAATGCATATGTAGTGTGTGTGGTGTGTAGTATGTGTATGTAGTGTATGTGTGTTTAATGTATGCAATTCATAAAAAGTGTGTAGTGTGTTCAATATGCATGTAGTGTGTGTGTACGTGTGTACAGTTGTGCAATGTGTGTGTGTGTATAATGTGTATAGTGTGTGTAATTGTGTGTGTGTGTGTGTGTGTGTGTGTGTCGAGGAGCTCACACTGCCGTCGGCTCTTTGTGCATTTTGGCTGATCAAAGGCCAGAGTGCTGCTCTCTGATTGGTCATTTCTCCATCTGACCCCAAGCAGCGCTGTGCTGACCTTCAGCCCTGACTCCCAGGAACACAAGCACACACACACAATACTGCCCGAGTCATGTACGACCAGCAGGAAAGGAAGAGGAGGAAGAAGACAAGCAGAAAGGAGAGAGGAAGAGGAGGAGGGAAAAGAGGAAGAGACGGACGAAGGGGGAGGAACAATAGGAGAAAAGCAAAAGGAGAAAGAAAAAGAAAGAGGTAGAGCAGGAGGAAAAGGAAGAAGAGGAGAAAGAGGGGGAGCTGGAGGAGAAAGAGGAAGAAGGGTGGCAGGTGAAAAAAAAGGAGGAAGAGGAGAAAGGAGTAAAAGCAGGAGTGGGGGAGAAGAAGGAGTAAGGAAGAGAAGGAGAGATGTGTCTTCATGTTGGTCTGCAGTTTTATTCATCCTCCATCACACATCTCAACTATTATTTATGAGAAGCACAGAGTCAATTATTCACACGCACGCGCACACACACACACACACACACACAGCAATATAATGATGAAGGCTACACACACACTGACCTAAATTCAAGATCCCAAATCTCTCTAATCCTGAATCCAAACCCAACCCCAAAACACACACACACACACACACAGAGTGTGAGTGAATGTGTGTATCTAACACACAAACGTGTTTGTTTGTGTGTGTTTGTGTGTCTAACATATTAATGTGTATCTCCAGTGAATGTTTGTGACTGTGTGTGTGTGTGTGCACTTTTGTAAGAGTGCATGTTTGTGTGTATCTGTGTGTGTGTATAGAATGAGTATGTGTGCACTTTTGTATGAGTGCATGTGTGTATCTGTGTGTGTGTGTGTGTGTGTGTGTGAGAGAGAGAGAGTGTGTGTGTGTGTGTGTGTGTCCTGCGGGTGCAGTGATGCAGTGCGCGCGTGAGAGCAGGAAGCTAAGAGAGTGCTGCAGAGTGGAGGCTATTTATATGACACTTACATAACACACTCTCTCTCTCACACACACACACACTCATGTATAACACACTCTCGTGCACACACACTCTCGTGTGCACTCTGACTCAGATTGTTTAACACATCAAACTAGAAAAGTGCTGATGAAAACAAACACATCCCCTTTTCTCAATCCCTGCTTCTCTCTCTCCTCTCGTCCTTCAGCACTCAACCACTCCTTCCATCGTCTTTCCTGTCTTTCTCTCTCTCTATCCGTCCTCTCACCTCTCTTCATCCAGCACTTAACCACTCCCTTCATCATTCCTCTCACTCCCTCTTTCTGCATCCATTCTCCCTCCATCCCTCTTTTCTCTTCCTTCAACACTCAACCAATCCTTCCCTCTTTCCTCTGTCTCTCTGTTCATCCTTTCTCCCTCCATCCTTCCTTTCTTTTCTCTTCATCCAGCACTTAACCACTCCTTCCATCTTCATTCACCGGTCTTCTCTCTATCACTCGTTCCTCTATCCCCTCTCTCATTCAATTCTTCCACCTTCCATCCTACCTTCCCATCTCCCTCATTTCTCTCTCTCTCCCTCAATCTTTCCTTTTTTTTCTCTTCATCCAGCACTCAACCACTCCTTTCATCTTCATTTCCATTTCCTCTCTCTTCATCCTTCCATCCTTGCTACATCTCTCCTCTCTTCCTCCATCATTTAACCACTCCTTCCATCTTTATTCACCGGTCTTCTCTCTATCACTCGTTCCTCTCTCCCCTCTCTCATTCAATTCTTCTGCCTTCCATCCTTCCCTCCCATCTCCCTCATTCCTCCCTCTTTCACTCCATCCTTTCTTTCTCTCTCTTCATCCATTACCACACCTTCCATCTCCATTTCTCCCTCTCTCACGCCATCCTTTCTTCTCTATTCTCCGCCCTTCATCTTTATTCCCCATTCCTCTCTCTATCCCTCCTCCTCCCCATCACTTAACTACTCCTTCCATCCTAATTCCTCCCTCTCTTTCCGTCTATCCCTGCTTCTCTCTTTCTATCTCTCTCACCCTTCTTCCTCTCTCCATCCAAGCTTCCATCTCTTCCTGCAGCACTTTACCACTCCTTCCATCTTCATTCCTCTGTCTATCCAATCTCCATAAATTAGCTCTCTCTGCCTCCCGTGTGATTGACGGTTGGTAATGAATCTGCCCCTGTGCCCCCCCCACCCCCCTTGGGGGTGAAGAGAGAGGGGGAGGGGGTAATTCGGGGTCAGGGGTCGCCCCTCGTGAGGCACGTGCCGGCTGCAATCTGCCCCCCTAAAAAACCCCGCCCCCATTCAACCCCTCCCCCGACAAGAGGCGGGGCTGCTTATTTTTAGAAGCGGCGTCTCTTTTTTTGTTGCGGTGCTTGGCGGGTGTGTGTGTGTGTATGTGTGTGTTCGGAGGCAATATGGTGCAGCTGAACCCGTTAACCCCACCCCCACCCCCACCCCCAAAATACACACCGCCCCTTTAAGGGCATTAGCATAAAACGGCATTAAAAGACGTTACAGCTGTGCAATATGTTCAGCTCCACTCCGATCATATACTGGATCCGACCGATACTGGGCTTTTCAAGACCGATATCTATTTCGACGGCTGGAGGATTTTAACAATGTGAAAATTAGACATGACCACATGCTAGAGTCCGACCAATACAGTACATTTAAGACTGATACCCATTTATATATTTGGAGATTTTCATAATTCTGGCCTTTTAAATGGGATGATATTTATTCATTTTTCAGAAACTCAAAATATGAAGATTTGAAAAACAAATGTGATCAAGAACTAGAGTCCAATATGGAATTTTGATTTTGATAACTTAAGGGATTAAAAATGTAAAAAGATACACAATCACATGCTAGAGTCCGACCTATACACGATGTTTAAGACTTAATGTTGTAAATTATGAAAAAACACTTTTTCACAGTATTTTTTGTCTAAATAAAACTAAGTCTTTAATGTTAAACCTAATATAATATTAATAAAACAATTAAATATGTTGCAAAGCAGTGGAATTGCGGTTTTAAAGGCTTGAGGCCCGCAGATCTCTGACATAGCATTATTCATTATTTTACTAGACAGAAAATGTCAAATATTGTCATTCTCAGAGAATCTTGCTTCAAACTAGTTTTGAGTGGGAGTTTAATGAGAATTGTTATAAGATCTGACTCTAGATCAGTGTTTACAGTCTACATATGAGCTGTACAATGGTTAAAATTGAAAACCACTAATTCTAGTTTCATGAGTGTGAGGGATAGAATTAATTTTGCTTTATTGAGGTGGACGAAATACAGGTCAGTGAACATGGAACGTACAGATTTACAATTAATATTGCTTTGAAACTAAATGACCAGAAGTGCAAGGAGCAGAGATGGGCTCTCTCTTTTCTAAACTCACTTTTCTGTGCATAACATGATTTTTAAAAAAGCACAAAGAGTCACGAAAAAGCTGGAACGAGGGAGGAAAATCTGAGACAAAAGCATGAAGGAGGCAGAGTCAGTGAGTTCTTCCCCCACCTCCTCCCTATTTTTCCAGAGAGGCTGAGGAAGTGAAGAGGGAAAGGGGGAGGGAGGGAGGGATGGAGGGATGGAGAGAGAGTGACTAAGAGATAAAAGAAGAGTGCCGGGGATGAGTGGGACGCCTCAGGGATCGGATGATTCCAGAACTGCGGAACTGCTGGAGGGGAGGGGGAGGGAGAGGAAGAGGATGGAGAGAAGAAGGAGAAGAGAGGGAAGAAGAAGAGAGAGGAAAAGAGGAGAGGAAGAGGGGGAGAGATGCTCTTATCTTGTCTCAGCCTGTGTTTTGGGTTCTTGGGATTGGGGAAAAGGAGGAATGGGGTCTTTTTCCCAAAATGGAAAGCAATAAACTGTGAAAAGATGGTGTGCGTATAAGTGTGTGTGTGTGGGTTTGTAAAGCCAGTTTTGAGCGTTTCCCGTTTGCCAAAATATTCCAGGCTTAGGCCGGGCGTTCTGGTTCGAATATTTAACAGAATGGAACGTCAACGTTCCAATCGAATTCTTGATGTCTGGACACAATGTGTAGAACACAGTGTGTGTGTGTGTGTGTGTGTAGGTGCATTTTAGAGTGTGTTTAAGAGTGTGTGTTTGGCATGGCACGGCCTAGAGACAGTGCCATAGCAAGTGTTGCTGGGTATGAGACCGAGGGTACGGAGGAGACTGGCGCTGGAAGCGGCTGATTGGCCGGGAATGTTGCTATCCCGGCTGCGATTGGTGGGTTTTGCGGATCATGCTGCCGAAAGCAGAACCCTTTGAACTTTGAGACGGCAGCAGAATAACCGGGTCCCGGAACGCAAAGGGGCACACACACACACACACATACATATACATACTGACAGTCTCTCGCTTTCTCTCTCACACATACACACACACACACACATCCTTTCCGTTACAAAATAAGCTAAAATGTGACTCAGTGACTAAAGCATTACGTTCAAGAGAAACACACACACACACACTAGTGTGATGACGTGTGTGTGTGTATGGAGTGCGAGTTATGCATGCATGGTGGAACAGCCTACAGAGATGTTTCCGCCTCCTTGCACTAACATCGGCCAATCACAAAACGGCACCAAAACGCACAGGCCAACACTGCTGTCACGCAACACAGATATACACACACACACAGGAGACCGGGAGTCTGAGTTTGGGGTGGTGAGTCTGAGTTTTGTGCTAAAGTTTGGTTTTGGGGTGAAGCAGGGAGTACAAATTTTGGGGCTGAAGGCAGTGAGTCTGAGTTTAGGGCTGAAGGCAGGCAGTCAGAGTTTGGGGTAGTAAGTGTAAATTGTTGGCTAAAGAGTCTAGTTTAGGGTTAGAGTCTGGGAGTCTGAGTTTTGAGAGTAGAGACAGAGAGTTTGAGTTTTGAGAGTAGAGACAGAGAGTCTGAGTTTCAGGAGTAGTGACAGAGAGTCTGAGTTTTGAGAGTAGAGACAGAGAGTCTGAGTTTCGAGAGTAGAGACAGAGAGTCTGAGTTTCGAGAGTAGAGACAGAGAGTCTGAGTTCTGAGAGTAGAGACAGAGTGTCTGAGTTTTGAGAGTAGAGACAGAGAGTCTGAGTTTTGTGGTCGAGGCCAGAGGGCAGGGAGTCTGAATATTAGTGTAGGAAACTCATACATACACTTGTAGGGTTGATTTAATCTCAAATTAACAGGCAACCTCTTTTCCTATTCTGACACACACACAGACACAGACACACACACACACCCCTCTCCTGAGATGGTTCACTTCTGCACTGGTGCACATCTTGTACCCAGGGGACTGTGTCTTTTTGTGTGTGTATGTGTGTAAGAGAGAGAGAGAGTGTGTGTGTTTACCTTGAGTTGGGTCATGACTCTCCCAGAACACCTTGAGCAGTTTCTCCAGCCTGACATCTTTAGTGGAGTAAACTACTCTCACAACCTCGGTGTGGCCTGTTAGACCTGCATACGTACACACACAGACGTAAGGAATTTGTTTTGAAGGCTGCTAAGGTCATTCCTTGCAGCATTTTACACACACACATACACACACACACACACACTAACACAACTCTCTGCTGGAAGTACACATCAACATGTTTGCACACTCATGCACACAGACACACACATTCACACACACAAACACACGCTTAAGCATGCATGCATGCACACATCTACACGCACACACACACACACACACACTGCAGCTGTGGCTGCCTACAACTAGGTCATGGGTGGGGGGAGCAGTTTGCTGCAGAAGGCTGTTGGGATACTGCTGCTCACTCTGTGTGTGTGTGTGTGTGTGTGTATATTACCTGAACACACCTCCTGGTAGTTAGGGTTGGGGGTGAATCCTCCAGCATACCCCACCTGGGTGGAATATACACCTGGAATCTTCCAGAAGCGCCTCTCTGCACCCCAGAAACAGCCCATACCTGAACACACACACACAATCCACATTACACACACACAACAAACACCTGCCATGGCGAAAATTTAATCAGATACAAAATATATTTAATAATATTAATATTAGTGTGTAAGTGTGTGAGAGATGTGTGTGTGTGTTACATCACTGTTATAACCCACCAAACATGATCATCTCTGTCCCCTTTGGAAACGGTTCCACCGTGGGCCTGCCAGTGGCTGCATGCTTTGCTATGGAGACACACACACACACACATACATTTAGCTTGTGGAAGACCTTTACGAATGTGTGTAGGTACTCCAGATGGTTGAGAGAAAGATTGTGTAAAGCTAGCGTAAATGTGAGTGTGTCTATGTGTGTCAGTAGGTAGATAAGGTAACCTCTGTGTGTGTGTGTGTGTGTGTGTAGTTTTGGGGGATTACTGCAGATTTGCCTGGACAAGCTAAGCAGGATCAAAGCCAGGGCCTTCGATAAAGGAGACACTTAACAGATTACAGTACAAACTCCCTCACAACGCATACATTTAAACTGGTCGACACCCCTTCACCCGGCCGCGGGTACGACGTGGCGGCAGCGAGCCGTTTGCAGGTTACCCTGATTGGCGAGCGCCAACTGTGCCAGGCTGGAATTAGAGGCACAGCAGCAGGAACGACAGCACAGATGTGGCACGGATTAAAGGAAGACGACTGAAGTGATTTAGGTCCTAATGCCCCAGTCTGTCCCTACACACACAGACACACACAGACACACACCGTACGAGTTATGGACACACATACACTCTCGTCCTAATCTTTCGATTACACGCACTGTTGCCCTTAACGATGCAGATTACGTCTGACTGGGTATCATATAGGGATTATACGCCCACATTTTTTACATATGCAGTGATTAAAACCTATCGGAACCACAGCATTCATGTTCTGGGTCTCTTTTGGTTACACATACTATGTGTACCAAATGGGTACCAAAACCCTAATGTGTAACCCTAACGGTCCACACTTTGGATTGTGTGACCCTAAAGACACACAGCTTGACTTATATCTTGGCCCATGAGACCCTAACGACCCACACAGTGACTCAAACCTTGGAAGCCAGGAGTACTATACTGTAGCTAAGTACCCATGGCTTTTCTGGGTCCACCTCGGTTGCGGTACTAAATGTAGTGGAGGGGAACCAAAAGGCAGACCCATAAACCCTAACATGTGAGACTAATGGCCCACACCTTGTGAGCCAAGATTAATTAAGTTTTCTGGGTCTGCCTTTTGGTTCCCTTTCACTACATTTGGTACCCTGAAGTGTCAGTCATTAGGCTTACCTTGACCGACACCTTGGTTTATGTGACCCTAACAAGCCACACCTTAACTCATGTGACTAATGACCCACACCTTCACTCATGTCACTTAATAGACCCACTCCTTGATTACGCCCTTTTGTTTACGGTGCCTTAACACGTGACCCTAACAACCCATATCTTGGATTACTTTGATTCTCACCCTGGCCTATTCCACATCTTGGCTCATGTGACCTGCTTTGGCTGGGGTACCAAGTGTACCAACTGTGAACCAAAAGGCAGAGCCAGAAACCTTTATGTGTAACCCTAAGGACCCACACCTTAATTCACACCCTGGCTCATGTGACTCTAACGACCCAACACAAACATACTGGAACAAAGACAAAGTACTAGAACTTTTTCACTTGTACCAAACAGCAAAGTCTGGTACCGTGCAGTTAAAAGGACCTAAAGACGAGAACACACATGAGGAGGAGTTACCCCTTCATATCTTTCCAATAATGCCTTTCTTTCACCCTCTATTGTTCCCTTCCTTTCTCTCCAATCTTCCTCTCACTATATCGCTCTGTCACTTTCTTAAAACATATAAAACCATCCCTCCTCCTCCTCCTCTTGCATTCCCACAATGCCTTTCCTTCTCTCTCTCTCCCTCTCTCCACCCGCTGTCTTCCACAGTGGGTTGTTTTCTCCTATGAAGCTCTGGCAGCATTCCAGGCGATGCCAGTCTGTTGGTCGGTGCCAGTCCCGATGGCGACGCCTTCACCCACCTCCACGCCAAACCAAACGCAGAGAGAGCGAGGGAGAGAAAAGAAGGAGAAACTGGAAGAGGGTGGGTGAGCCGGACAAAAGAGCAGGAGGCAGGAGGGAGCGGCGCCGTTCTCAAAGAGGGAGTTTCCTTTTCTTGTTTTTCGGACAAACTTTGCAGGGCGGCGGGCGCCCGAGCGGGAAAATGAAAAGCCCAATCTGGACAAAAAACAGCCGGACGAAAGGAAAGACACTTTTCACTAAACGACGCTTTCTTTTCAACCGCTGAGTGGAGGACGTTTACTGGACCTTTCAAAATATCCACGAGCAAACCTGCGGAGGAATAACAAACAAAGACGGAGTACTCCCGGACCTTTGTGAAGCTAGCATTCCTTTTTTATTTCCGCCATCTTGCATTTGGGACGGATGCCAGTCGTGCTGCGGACGTGGCAGGACTCTAAGGTGGGCATATGGCATATGGAGTTCTGATTGGTCGGATGGCCAGCGCAGGTGGAAGGTTCGGATCCCGTTCACCAACGTCCAGGTTCCTGCAGAGCCTCAAAGTGTCCTTTGGAATTTTTTCCGGAACGTTGCGGCGCTACTGGAGTTTTTGTTAAAACTGACCATGGGTAGCGCTGTGGTGGAGCTGCTGAACTCGGGGAGAGATCAATGAATGCAACTGGAACCGAACCTAAACCCATGCCAATCAAAAAATTCTATAAAGTTCATAAAAGCCACCACACTCAAACCAGAAAAGTAGAATTATTTTATTCCATAAAATTCATTATTTTAGCTGCCAAACGTTAGCTTCTAGCCAAATTGGCTAACGGCGAATGAAAGCTAATCAGCATGGGGCATGTGACGTTTTGCATAAAGCTCCATTACCTTTCGCTCATCGTTAGGCCTCAAGCTTGCGGAGCCCCAACCGACCACACCATGCTGGCCTCACTCCTATTTTATTTTATTGTGGGTTAAAATGAGCTGTGGCCAGAATTATTAGGACGGAATCTCCAAAAAAACATAACTTGTGAATACTTGCACTCATAGTAGTAACTCTGTACTGTCTTTTGCCACATCTCACTCTTATATAAGCCAAGAGAATTAGTCTAGGGCTGGGCCGATATGGTTTTCTTCAGTGCCGATACTGATACCAACTAATACAAAGCACAGAGGGCGATAACCCATATTTTAAACCAATATATGTCCGATGTAACAATATGGCGTCAAAATTCTGAAAAACAAATATTCATAACATAAGACTTAATTTAAATGCCTTTTGCATATATTTAATTCTGAGGGCATTTTTCAAGTTATACATGTAAACAGACAAACAAATGGCAAACAAGTTAAAAGTAAATTTTTCATTTACATTTGTCAGGTAGTGGTGCAGAAATACAAGTAGTGAGAATTTTCAAATTAATTTTGGCAGTCATCATATCGGTTTAAAAAATCACCATAAAATGCAAATATTTTAATGCCAGTAATCACTGTCTGTTTGGATCATTTTTTGAATTTGTTTTTAGCTCTTTATTTATTATAGATCATCATTTATATCTTTTTTGTATGTTTCTAAATTAACCAGTACTGATACGTAATGATTAAAAACTAAATATTTTTCATTTCAATTTCTACTTTTACCTGTTTCATTCCTCTCTTCTAACTAATATCCAGTTACAAACTTGAGGAGTACAGAAGGATTTATTTTGTCCTGATTTTTGACTATATTTATCCCAAAACTCCGTTCCGGTTCTGGTTATCGCTTTTACTCCTCACACCATGTCTAATTATTGGTGGATTTTTTCCCCAAAAGTGTTCGTGCTGTGTCCCACTCTCCAAACTCCATCGCCCAGGAAACAAGACGCCTGGCCTGTGCCCGCCTCTCACTGCTCGCACCACATGTTTCGTTCACTCCCGTATCCAGGCAACCACTTCCGGTTGCCATGGAGAGGACTGCTCCCTTCCCTCTCCCCCTCCTCTCCCCACCAAAAAAGCTGCTGTTAGCAAGATGGAGGAACGTATGAGCTGTAAAAGAATTCAGACGAAGGCCATGCTGAAGCCCTTAAATTTGTATATAGTATTAGTATTTATATGAGTAGAATAGGATTAACATGTATGTCTGCACATTTTGAAATAAATCATTGCACTCAGAAAATATAAAGAAATCAGGGGTGGCTATATTGTATATATTGTTATAATCGTATTAGTAATTAGTAATAATAGTAATAGTAATAAATAGTATCAGTATTGTGCCTGGAAAAAACATATCGGTCGACCCCTAGTCTGAACAGTAACTTTCATATATGGTCTATTCATTACACATAATGTGTTGTCGCAAGTTTGTGTTGAACCGGGCGCTAAATAACCTGTAAACGACCTGATTCTGGGCCAGGGTGTCGTGAGTGGCAGAGCAGCTCCGTTGCTGCGATCCATTGAAAGTCATCTCTTGGTGCAACCTTTTGTCGGGGACGGCGCAGGCGCAGGGAGGACGCTCACCCGACAAAATATTTCCTCCCAGTGTGGCCAAGGGGCCACCATTTTTGGATGATGCCCAGTGTCCCAGTGGCTAGGGTCTCTGATGCACTCAAAAAACAAAGTTCATTATACATAAAACAGTATTTTAAGTCTTTTTGCTTTAACGTTGACAATGTTGAGAGCTCATTCACTATCTCAAATTATCTCATTTTGAGTTGCAATTGCTATTTATAATCAATGTTAAATATTTAACTTTATGTATATAATATAATATAATATAATATAATATAATATAATATCAATGTCTTAACTTCCTCATGAACACAAAGAAAAAAAAGAAAATTTTGGTGAATGAGACCCATTTTTCTAAGACGGTATGAGGTGCCAAATCAGTTCTGGATTCTGAGTCACAATGTACAAATATGACACAAATATACAGCGCGACGGAACACAATGTGGATTCGTAGCGATGATAAATGAGTTTTGCCTGTGGCTCTGTGAAAGGCTGATTTATTCATTGCACGACGCCCACTTTCACTATTAAAAAATTGCGAAGAGAAACTTTTTTTTTATTTTGCATGTAAGCTGTTTGTAATCCAGTATCATTCCAAATTTGATATTACATGTATTCAGAGTGTTAACAAGTTTCATTAAATTTACAGTTCAACTTGGGAGACA
>JAVGVS010000348.1:0-45296 GCA_032718565.1 Distichodus sexfasciatus | reverse complement strand
AATATAATATAATATAAATAAATAGACTGACCTATTTCACTCAATTTCTTTGAGATATCCGTTTAAAATATCAGTTTTAATAGTAATAATCGGTATGGGCAGTGGAGAAATCATATTGGTCAACCCCTACAAAACAGCATGTATAAAAGTATCACTCTTATGGTTCTACTATTCTACTGGTATCTTATGCTTTCCACTATTCTAACTGAATTCATTTCTAAATTCAGAATTTCACCAGAGGGCTGAGGCCTAGTCGGAGCAGGAACAGCAGGCACGAAGAGGGCGGAGGCCCGAAAACTTCCGTCATGCCGCGACGGCGAGCTGCTCCGACAGACGGAGCGGGAATTTACGACGTGGGCGGAGCTTTCAAGCGCAAAATGCACAGATGGTGCACTAACGGTGCCACGACACCGAAAACTCATAATAACACAGTGCCGAAAAGGAGGAGGGGGAATAAAAATCATTTGGTTGACAAATTTAGAGGCGGATATAAACTCGCATGTAACCACCCTCTAATTTCTCCAGGTGCAAAATTCCATTGTTTTTGACCTTAACAGTCAGCAACGTCCAGGTTTGGGGGTGACTGGTATAAAGTGTGCCAAGTGTCCTTTCAACCTGGCGCTCGCTCAGCTTTAGCAGTATGTCAGCATTTTTGGGAGAACAGTGTGACGCTCTGAATATTTCCACAAGAGCGTCCAACAAGCTACTGGACAATTCCAAAAAAGCTTAAAAATTTTCTTTCCCAGTTAACAAATCCAGAATTATATTTATAAGGGTTAGAGTCAGGTTTATTAGGGATTCCGATTCTAAAATGAAAAATCAAAAAATAGATTGGGTTTCTAATCCAAATAAAAACATAAAGGAAAACTGATTTGGGTTTCTGATTCTAATACAAAAAATGGAAAATGGATTTTTGATTTTCAGAATCTAGAACCAGAAATCCAAATTATAGTCTTATAATCCATAAGGAAAATTTTAGAGTAACAAAAATCAGGCTTCTAAATTTTAGAATTGGAAGCCCACATCTGATCTTGAAATCCATTTTCTGTTTTTTACGTTTTAATATTCGGTAATCCAATGAACGCCCATTCAGGTCTTTTTTGAGGGTTGCATTCTGCTGTAAATTGTAAAATATATCATAAATAAACATTAAATTGTCTTATAAAAATGCTTTTAAGATGGTCTCCGATAACAAAATTACTGTTCAACTACAGTAAGTTATTTACTTACTTAGCTTAGATACTGTTAAAAAAAAATCTCAAAATGTGAACCTCAGACTAAATATCAAAACGTGAATAATAATTGCTGATTCATGCTGACTGTCACTTGGGAAGTGACTAAACATTTTTCTATGAAATTCCAACAAAATAAGCAGTTGAACATAAATAAGAAGGCGTAACACTTTACCCTAAACCTTAAAAGAGAAAATAAATGTTTATAATTTTTATTCCGAATAAAGGCGTGTTGCGAAAAAAACTACATTCTCCAGCAGCATATCAGGTGCCTAGTGGTAGCATGAAGCGAGTGTAACATGGCTTCTTGTAGTCCACAATATGAAGACGACTAAAACCGTCCCGTTGATTCGCTTGTTTTAATAAAATTCACAGAAATTTCATCTTAACAAATGTTTAGGTGGCGATTTTGACAGGGTAGTTGTGTGACAGGAAAGTTTTTATTTACCTGCCACGACCATTTTCTCCTCTCTGCCTTTGAGAGCTTGGTCTTTGGTGGGCAGAACCCTCTTGTCGGCCATGTTGAAGTGTAAAAGTGAAAACGTGAGCAGCAAAGGTTTAACTTGCGCCTTTACGACGTGAAACAAACACGAGTTCCGCACAAAGTCCATGAAGGGAAACGAGACGAAAGCCACCTTTTTCTAGGTAGTGCACTCACCGCACTACAAACGATACCTGTCGCCGTGAGCTTTTCCTGCCAAATAGAGAGCCATTTGCCCTTAAGCTCTGTATGTGACAGGAAGGGGAACACATTCTTTTCCAATACTTAGAGCACTAGCTAGGGAGGGCTGAGTTTCAGCGTGAGTTTCGAGGCGAAGCCTGAGACCGTTATGGGCGGGGCTAAAACAATGAATATTCATGAGGAGACGTTGCGATATGAATATTAAGCGCAGGCAGAAGTTAATGGAACCTAAATAAAGCATGGATGGATGGATTGATAGATAAATAGATAGATAGACCGACAAATGGATAGCTGTTTAGATAGATAGATAGATAGATAGATAGACAGACAGATAGATGGATTGCTGGATACATAGATGGATAGATAGATAGCCTTTTTGTGGCACATAAAAAGGCTCCTGTGCTGTGTGTGCACATGTGAAATTAAATTAAAATAAATATCCACATTAAGATTGGCCGTTCGGTATGCAAATTAGCTGGCAGACACCCCGCCCCCCTACAACAAAATTACTAAATCGTAAGGGAGACCGCAAGACATTAAGCATTTGCATCTGGAGCCAATTAATCACTGTTATAGCTGTTTATGTAGACGTACATATTTGCATGATCTTATTGCATTTAGGTTTCAGGACGTGTCTATACATGAGGATGAGATACCCAAAGGAGAGGTTTCATTTATATATGACAGCGAGAATGTGTGTTGACATTTTTTGCTATAGTAGATTAGGATAGTGATCACTTGTATTAAGAAAACAAACAGATAAAACAGGGAAAACCAAAAGGTGGATAATTAGTTGCTTAACATAATACTATATTTACATATGTGTACAGTACAGACAAAGAGAGAGTATTAAAGAAAAAGGATAAGTGAAGGTACATTTAAATGTAAATCTGTCCGTCTATTCATCCATCCATCTACAAATACTTCCTTTGCCTAAAAATCGATTCTATTTATCTGTTGTTCTGTAGATTTCTTTCTCTCTCTGTCTCAGTCTCTCTCTCGCTCTCTCTATCAATCCATCTTTATAAGGACTAAAATGTGTTGTTATAAAAAAGTTTAAGAGAATGGAATAATTGTCTTTTCTATTTTTTATAATTCCTTTAAACGCATCACCACACACACACCTCCACACTCACTTTCCTGATTAACATGAGAAAAAGGGGCGGTGGAGTGTTTGGTGTTTTAGTGTAATTGTCACTTGGCTGGTCTCACTTGAATGAGAGCCTTAATTAAAATTATAAATCATGCATCATTCCTAAAAACTCTCTCTCTCTCTCTCATACACACACAGTGAAATGATGTGTTTTAGTTCAAACTGCAGCTTAAATCTACAGCATTTCATCACACGCTGAATTGAGATTCGTTCATTTGTTGAACTCCGACATGAACAACACAAACGCACACCTGCACTGTATACATCATTTGATGAATAAGTCATGTTAACACACTTTCATTAACTCTTAAACACTCTCCTTTACTCCTGAACGAGTTGGAACTGCATGAATGGTGATTTAAGGTCCAAGTCAATGTAAGAAGTGTGTTGGTTTTGTGCAGTGTGGATTAGCGTGGGTCAGCTGGTTAACTCGTTAGTGGGCAGCTCGTTAGGGTGACGAGCTTTTAAACTCCTCCCTGATTCATCCCTCGTTCCCCCCATTTGCCCCTCTCACCCCACACATAAGCCACTCTTACCCTACATCCTGCCCCCAGATTAACACACACACATAATCCCACTGAACCTGCCCACCCGCCTGCATGGGTGTGGGTGTGGGTGAATGTGTGTGCAATAAAAGCACTGCAGGCCTTTTAACCTCATGGATATTTAGCATACTAGTAAAAGTAACATGCACACACACACACACACAAACACACATCTGAGTCTAAGAGCTTCAAGACCAGTTATGATGTTCCAGTTGTTATCTGTGTACGATAATGATGATGATGATGGTAAGTGTTTGTCACACTTATGAAGTAATCCGTGATTTTAGGAACTGCCAGAATGATCAATTCACTACATATTGTATTTCTATAACTATGTATGTGACAAGTAAAAGAATCTTGAATCTTTAACACACATACACACACACGCACACCCTTCCCCCACTCTCCCGCCACCTGGAGCTCCTCCTCACTGCAGATCCAGGTTGGGACGGCTGCTCGGGGATTAGGATAAATCTGTGCACAGCCTCTTCCTCCTCCTCTCCTTCTTCATCCTCCTCCTCTTCTTCCTGTGCAGTGAAAAGAGGCTTTACAGTAAAACCCGTTAGGGAGGTTACCCTCACCCTGCAATGAACGGATGGATGGACGAGTGGAGGGAGGGATGGATGAAAAGAAGGATGGACAGATGCTGTGATTATGATGTCCAGTTATAGAGAGGAAAGAATGTGTGTCCATCTATCTATCTATCTATCTATCTATCTATCTATCTATCTATCTATCTATATTTATCTACTCACTATGTACAGTATATATGTATGTATATGTATATGTAGAGAAAGAAAGAGAGAGAGAGAGAGAGAGAGAGAGAGAAAGAGGGATGTGAGTAAAAGAGAAGAAAATGGTGACAACAGTAAGATACAGATATGGAGAGAGGGAGAGAAGAGAGTAATAGAAGGAAAAAGAGAGAGGAATGAAGTGAATGAGAGAGAGAGAGATGAGTAGAGAAGAATAGAGCGGAAGGGAGCGAGAGCATGTCCAGTTAAAAGGAGAATTAAGAAAGCTGGGTATAAACTGTTCAGATGTTATTAGACGATGAAGGGTTGTGGTTATTGTCTTGTGTAATAAAGGTCTTTTTAAGGAGAGAAATACAGATGCAGATGTAAAGCATCACACACCTCTGGATGAGGTCAAGTCAGAAGCTTGTGTCCCAGAGCAAAACACACACACAGGGAGAGGGAGGGGAGAGAGAGAGAGAGAGAGAGAGAGAGGGAGAGAGAGAGAAAGAGAGTGTGTGTGAGCAGAAGTGGGTCAGGGAGAGATTTGTTTTAGGATGTGGAATCTGGGTCGCTGCTGCTGCAGGAGAGAGAGAGAGAGAGAGAGAGAGAGTGAGTGAGTGAGTGAGAATAAAGGGATAATGGTAGAAAGCAAAAGAGAGAGAAAGACAGAGAGAAAGAGAAGAGACAGAGTGTTAAAAGGAGAGAAACAGGCAATGTTGCTGTGTGGAGAGAGAGAGAGAAAAAAGTGGTAGAGAAACAGGAAGAGAAAGACAGGATTAGACAGAAAAGAAAGTGGTCGGGTTGGTACAGCGAGAGAGAGATGAACTGAGAGAAGAAAGAACAGAGAGAGAGAGAGAGAGAGAGAGAGAGAGAGAGAGAGAGAGAGAGTATAGTGATAGAAGGAGAGATGGGGACAGAGGGATGTCAGTATAAGAGTAGAAAGTGGTAGAGAGTGATAGAAGAGAGAGAGGAGACAGAGAGGAATGAAGAGAGCGAAGGAGTGGATGATGGAGAAGAGAAGAAGAAAGGATTAAAGTTAGAATGCGAATGAGTGAAACGAGAGAAACAAAAGCCTGAGAAAAATGACAGAAAAAGATGAAAAAATAAAGTAAAAATAAACTGCAGGAACAAATTCTCATTTGTAGTAGTAAGTAGTAAGTTTAGTATTTACTTCAGCTGGAAGATTTACAAAAAATTCAAAATAAAAATGAAAGATGACCTTTTAAAAAGTTATTTTTAAATAATCAAAAATCATTGTGTTTCCATCAGGTTTTTTAAAAATCTTTTATGGTATAACAAACAGCAACAAACACACACACACACACATCCAGGGTGAGAGTGTTAAGTGGGACGGGTGTGAGCCTAAGGGAGGGATGGACATCGATCTGGCTGAAATCAACAGCAACGGAAAACATGGCAAGAACATAATGTATAAATCATTAAATATTTTAAATAAATATAATTTCCCCAAAATATCTATTAATTCAGGCCATTCTTCTTCTTATTATTATTAAATCTTATTAATTTTAATAGATTTTGTTATCACACAGGCTTCTGGATAGAATCAGGACTTTTTATTTCTAAATGTCTGTGTGTGGACAGTTTGATGAGTACATATTTGGAAAAACTTGTACATATACAGTATATATTTAAAACACATGTATCTTCTTTCTATCTATATTCATTATTTTTCTATCTTTGTATATAATTTCTATTTTCTTTTATCTATTTTTATTCATAAATTTCTTTAATTTTACGGTCTTAATCGTCTCTATTTTTACTTTGCTGGGAATGACTTATTTCACCACATGCTGTACATGTTAAACTACATATTTAACAAAATAAAGAAAGTGAAAGAAGATAATTTCAAACATCTGAAAAAAATATGGTTTTAAAATATTATAATATGGCACAAATATTTAAAATACAATATATTACAATTAAATATAAATATTACATTTAAAAAATGAATGTAAAGCATTTAAAAAAACACTGAAAATATATTTATAATTAAAATCCATGTGGTCATCCGTCATTGTCGTGCTAACACTGGGAGGCTAATGGATGGATGCTAATGCTATGCTAATAGGTACACGGTTAGCCGCAGTTTGCCGTTAGTGGCGGAGTGTGCCTTTAACGTGACCTCTTTAGAATTAAAGAGCCACATCTGTGCTGCAGTTTGGACTGATGTTCCACATTTACAACCACAGATGCTGAAGTGAAGGACACACTCCTTCTCCTCCTCCTCCTCATCCCTCCATCCTCACCCCATCCTCCTCCCTTATACTCGCTCATTCTTCTATTCCTCCTTTTATTTCTCCTGCTCCTCCACTCATCCTTCCTTTTCCCCCTCATGTTTTAACTCCTCCTCCTTCCTCAGTCCTTATCCTTCCATCCTGCACTCGTCCTCCCATTTCTGCTCTCATATTTCTATTTCTCCTCCCTCCTTCCTACATCCTTCACTCAAGATCCTCACTGTTCCCCTCTCATCCTTCAATTCCTCCTTGTCCCTTCACCCCCCCCTTTTCCTTCCTCGTCCTTCTATTCTTCCTCTATACTCCACTCATCCTCCCTTTCCTCCTGTCATTCTTCTGTTTCTTCTCCTCCATCCTTTCTTCATCATTTCATTCAGTGGCCCTCCTTTCTTCATCCTCCACTCATCACCCTCCCACTTCTTCTCTCATCTTTCCATTCCTCATTTTATTCCTCCTCCTCATTCTACCACTCATCTCATCCTCCCTTCTCTCCTCTCAGCCTTCTCCTTCGTCTTTGCAGAAAGACAATTTTAAAATCAAAATGAATGAACTATAAGCTTTAAAGTCTGACAATGCAAACACACACACACACTTGCATGCACACACACACGTACACACAAGCAGGTTGTGTGTTTTTGTTGGGTAATGAGGTGTTAATCCGGGGTGAGGACTCCCATTCGCTAATCTCTCCACCAGATTACAGATTACAGCACTCGAGAAGAGCCACACACACACACACACACACGCTCATACACACACACACATACGTACTGTATACAGTATATGCAGAACTATATGCAGTATAAATAGCACATGCAGTATATAAATATAAGTAGTATATCAAGTACGTAAGTACTGAAGTACATGCAGTAAATGTAGTGTCTGCATTATATAAGTAGTGTATGCAGTATAAGTATTATATGGAGTATATAAGTATAGGCAGTATATAAGTGCAAGTACGATACCCAGTATATAAGTATAA
Source organism: Distichodus sexfasciatus (assembly GCA_032718565.1). Lineage (NCBI taxonomy): Eukaryota > Metazoa > Chordata > Actinopteri > Characiformes > Distichodontidae > Distichodus > Distichodus sexfasciatus. Next base: position 37,713 of record JAVGVS010000348.1, on the reverse strand, counting down.
GTAGTACATGCAGTATGTAAATATAAATAGTATAAGTAGAATGAGTAGTATGTGCACTATATAGGTAAATGATGAACTCAGAACAGGTTCTAGGGCTATCACTGTGGCTGATATTATAATTATAATTATTACACTTGTATACAGATACATACTGTAAGCAGGACTGTTATGGCGGGAGTGGAATGGAAGGTAAGAAGTGGAAATTATTAAGCGTTTATTAATTTTAAGAACATGAGTTAATGCCTCCAAAAACTCTGAAAACATATAAAACAATACTTCAGTATTTTACACTATTATTTACCATGTATTAAAGCAATTTGGTAAATACACACTGTTCTACAGCCACTTTCTGTGTGATATTTTAGAGACATGAACATTGGGTCGGACGTGCGTGTGTGTGTGTGTGTGGCAGGTTTGGGGGGCAACAGACTGTGTTTGCCCCTCCCCCCTCTCTATAACACACACCACCAATCAGCTGATCGCCCCAAAATGATGGAGTGATATGAGGTCAGAGGTCAACTCCCCCATTGTGCTCATGCGCACGCACGCACACACACACGCACACACTCGAGTCAGCACGCATTAACATACATTTACTCTCTCTGTCTGCGCACCACACACACACACACACACACTCTCTTTATGAATGTATGACTGCCAATGTCTCTTACACAATCTTACACACACACACACACACTTAGAGTAAATGTGTGTGCATATGTAGTGTGTGCGTGAGACATCCAATACATTGCAGACCATCTTACACACACACATTTAGAGTAAGTATGTGCTCTGCATGTGTGTGTGTATACATTGGGTTTGACTTCAGTGTGACATTTTATACACACACACACACACACACACATTATACATTATACATTTGACTTGAGTGTTTACGATTGACGATGCATCTTACACACAAACACACACACTCTCTCTCTCTCTGTTTTTGATTAAGGGTATATTCTGTATATAATGTGTGTATAACCAAGTGTGTGTATATACATAATGTGTACATGACTGGCGATGCATCACACACACACACACACACACACACACATAGTGAGACAGACGTGCAGAGACAGGAGATAGGCAGACAGATAAAAGGAAGTGATGTATACGATTCTGCGTCTGTGTGCTTGTTTCGGTCAGTCCTCCCCCCCCTCGTTCTGCCCCCCGTGTGTGTGTGTGTAATCCCTGCCAGCTGTCCCTGCAGTCTAATCCGTCCACCCCGATCAGCTGGGACGGCGAGTGTGTGTGTGTGTGTGTGCGTGAGGATGGGGGTGGTGTCAAACAGAGAGCATAAATTGCAGCCGGAGCGTCGCGCGCCACGCAGTGTGTTTCACGTCCGGGCCGGTCCGAGTGTGTGTGTGAGTGTGTGGCATTGCGTTCTGTGTGTATGTGACTTCTCCTTCTACCTTTGTGGATCTTTACACCCTTCTCCACCTCCTCTCTATATCTATTCCTCCTTTTTTATCCCACGTTTTCCTCTTCTGGAATTCCATACTTTTCAGGTACAGCATTTTTTCAAATCTTTTCCACAGAAGTTCAACGCTTCTGACATTTTTTTGTCTTTCCCTCCCTTTCGCGACCCTTTAAGGGCATCCCTCCTTCCCTCCATCCGTCCATCATCATCGACGGTATTCCTCTTTCTTTTCATTCCATTCCTGCTTCTTTTTATTCCCACTCTTTATGTGTATCCCTCCATCCGTCATCTCCGTCATCATCCTGTCCGGAGACAACAGTATTCTTCCTGTTTTTCCTTCTACTCGTTTCCTCTCCTTCCCTTTCTTCTCCTTCAGAACTCTGCAGTTTTCAGCTAATTTTTGTTTCATTTTTTCCACAGAAGTTTAACGCTCCTACGTTTTGTTTTTTCTCCTTCGCTCCACCATTACCCTGACGACCCGACCCCTTTAGGGCATCGCTCCTTTTCATCCCCCATCATCACCTCGTCGGAAAAATGGGACACTTCTTCACGAACCGGACACGGCATTCCAACTCGATCCGTCCTTCCAAAATAGAACGTACAGAGAAATCTCTGCGGGGAAAAAACAACAACAGCTTTCCGTTTTTCTTATAATCTACGTGAAGCAACGCGGCGTTCCGACACAATCCGTCACAACCAGACGGAACATACACAGAGATCTCTCGGAATCTCAGATGCCGTTCCGTTTTCTTTTAACCTCCTTTATTATTTCTTTATTTTAAAATGAAAACTGAAGCACTTTATTTTAGGCCGGGCTGTAGCTGTCGGGGGTCGGAGGGACGGATGGTGGAGGTTAAAATATCCGGCTGATGGGGGGGATGCGGAGGGAGACAGAGAGAGTGGGGGAAGAGAGGAGAGGAGAGGTGGGGGGAGGGAGGGAGAGAGAGAGAGAGAGAGAGAGAGGGCTTTACGTTTAGCGTGGATGACAGTGGGGGCGGGGGCCAGTCTTCAGAGGATGCTGCAGCCGGCGCTCAGGATGGACGACAAAGCGCTCTCCATCCCTCCGTCCTCTCCATCCCTCCATCCTTCCCCTCGTCAATCCGTCTGTCGCCTCCTTTTGTGTGCGAAGATCTACGAGGAAAAAAGGAAGACGCAACGAGTCAGGGATGCGATTAGAACGGCAACCTCAAAGGTAGAACCTCCTTTCTTTCTCTCTCTCTCTCTCTCTCTCTCTCTCTCTCTCTCTCTCCCTCTCTCTCTCTCTCTCCCCCTCTCATTCTCTCGTTTATTAGCATGCACAGGAACGCAAGCTGACATTCCAGATTCCTGCAGGTCTGGGCTGAAAGGTGTGTGTGTGAGAGATGGCACGTCGCTATAAAAAGGACTGAACGGAAAAAAGGTAAAAGAGAGGACGAGAGGACGAACGGATGTGTGTGTGTGTATCAACATGGCGTAACACGTTCAGATAGGAGTGTGTGTGTGTGTGTGTGTGTGTGTGTGCGCGTGTGTGTTTATATGTTGGACGAACAGAGAGGTTGGGAGAGAGAGGGAGAGAGAGAGAAAGAGATTACAAGAGGACGGGGAGGACAGGTAGATTACAGACGAGTGCAGGAACGAGGGATTAAACGGTCCAGATGGAGGACGAGAGGACCGCACTCAGCCCAGATAGAGATGGATAGACTGAGAAAGAGAGGGAGGGATGGATGTATGGAGGGATGGAGGATGAATTTTCCTGGTTTGAGCTCTTTGTGTTCACAGTGGACCTTGATTTAATTTCAATACAATTAAGGCACGCGGTGAATGCCAAGAGAACGATCAAAACACGCCGGCCAAAGGAGAGAGAGAGCGAAAGAGAGGTCCGTACATCAGAATCGGTGTAACCGTACTTCGTCGCTAATCTCCAACACACACACACAAACACACTTTTCCAGAGAAGAGCACGGAAAAATTGGAATAAAGCTTTATTCTGCAGCAACATTTCTTTTCTCCGCTTCTTCATTTTCCATCCTTTTCAGAAACACAAGAGAGAACAAAAGCGCGGGAAGACGGCTAAAGCGAGGCCTAATGTGTCACAGACGAGTGCGCTTTGGGACGGGCTTCAAAACAATTTTACACATTTCTGCGATATAGAAATTGAGAAAGATTTACAGTTCTGTTAAAGATATAATAGTCATGGTAAAGAGAAAATTTGGCCAATTTTTTTTTTACCAGAATTTTTTTTTACCAGAATCTCTAAAAGGTACTGTAGTTTAGGAACCACAAATAGTTCTCCATTTATTGATCTTAAAAAACATTATTTTAGTACAAATCAAGATCCATTTATGATGAAACTAAAGACATAAATCTTTTTTTTTGGTTGGTGCCAAAATTTCTATCAAAGCGTAAAAGGAAGCAGATACTGCGGTTCGGCAACCATTAAAGCTACTCAATTTACTAATCTTCAAAAATATTATTTTGGTCAAGTTGAGATCCATCAAGATCCAGATCTATGATGAAACAAAAGAAATGATGGAATATTTTTGGTCATTTTTTCAAAACTTCAAAGGAACCAGATACTGCAGTTCAGAAACCATCAGCGGTGCTCGTACTCTTTATCACCCCCAAAAATGAAATTATATTTGGGAGAAAGAAATTGAGAACCATTTATGGAGAAATAAAATATAAATGTACCTTAATTTATGAACAATTAGGAACCTTCATTTTTAAAGATTTTATTTGAGTAATATAAATTGCATTTTTCACATATTTCACACACATAATGACTAGATGTAAATAACACCCTAAACTTTAACTTAATAACTAAAATCTTTTTAACTTCCTTTTACCATTATTTTTTGCAATAAACTTTACTATAAAAGAATCCATTATTATTTCCTTATGAGGACCAAAAATAAATGATATTATTATCATTGTGTGTAGAATCAGGTCCTTACAAGCCAACTCAAACACACACACACACACACATTCTCTCCCTTACACAGTACACACACAAACACACACACACACACTGATACAGTGAATTTACTCAGTTACACACACACAAATAAAAATCCTCACTTATGTTACAGGGTGCCTCTTGATAGAGACTTAAAAGTTACCCTGGCAACACAGTTTATAACTCTATTACTAAATAATAAATACATAATTAAATAAATAAATAAATCTGCTAAAAAATATATCTTACTGCCATAAAAGGAGTGTTAAAGGATGGATAAATTCTCATTGATGTGACGGAAGAAGAATAATTTTTGGATTTGAACCACAACGTGTGAGGAAGCTGGCCTAATAACAAAACTCCAAATGTGGCAAAAGAGGTCAAAAAAGAATTTTACTCATTTTATTTATTTTTATATAATATTTAAAATCAATTTTACTAATATGTAGCGAAGACCAGCTGTAAGCCACACAGAACAAACAGACACTTATTAATTCATTAATAATGATTTTACCATCTAAATAATAGGTCTGCAATATGGGCATAAATGTGAAAATTGGGGCACAACCGCCTCAACACAATCTCAACACAACCTGGAGAACAACTGATCTGAAAACCTTCTAATAAACTTGTTCATCTCCAACATCTCTGTCTTTTCTCTTTTATTTAGATATTTTTTAAAAACAGAAGTAAATTGACTGAAATACCAAACGGTCTGTTTAAAAAATATATTTTTATATTAATTATAATTACACCTCAAGATTCTCAAACGAGTGTAGACTCGACTAAAATAAAAGTATAAACGGATAAAACAAGAAAAACCCGCGTCTAGAAAATTAATGATTCAAATATAAATTACAATAACTTCAATAAAAATTCGTCATCTGAAGTAGGTATTTATCATTAACTCTCATTTGTAATATTAACGAGTTGATTTTGAACGATACAGCACTAAAACATCTAAATAAGACGGGATGTAGATCGTGGTTTAATTATAAATAATTTTACTAAATAAAAGGTAATACATAATTCACAGAGTTACCGTTTAGCGTTTTCTATATTTTTTAAAATTCATCCTTACAGACAACAACACTCACTAATTATATTTTCTTAATATTTAATAGTTTTTTATTTTGGTATTTTGGAGGTAGGAGTGTGTAACGCGGAGCTGGGTGAAGCGGTTTTATCTCGCAGCCCGACGCGGGTTTTTTATTTTCATGTAAATATTAAGAGCAGACAGACAGTCATGCGTTATTAATGCTGAAAACGCGCGCGCCCGATTATGATAATCGCGTCGGGAGCGCGCGCCGTGCACGTTACTGATAACACACACACACACACACACACAAATGATAAAAAATAATTTTAAAAATCACACCCAAGACAATTAATGCAAATTGTTTTTAAAAACCTGATCATTATTATCATTATTTAATTACAATTTGCCAATTAATTACTATTTACTATTATATGTACTATTATTTACTAAAGTGGTTAAACATTTAAAAACCCTTATAATTAGATATTTAAATAATTATTTATTGCTTTTCAAACTTTTTTAAAAATCTTATTCATATATCCTACTGGTATTGTAATTGTTTATATTATATTTTATTTAACTGTTTTAATACATTTTTTACATATATTTTTATTTGCTTTACTAAAATAATTGTTTTAGGGTCTTAACAGCTATAAACAGAAAGCTTTTTATAGGTACTGAGGTTAAAATTAGGACTAGGTTGCATTATTATTGCTAATTAATTTACAACTTTATAGTAGTTATTATAGTTGTGCACATATTTCACTATGTGTTGTACTTGTATAACTCTGTATGTAACAAATGAACAATCTTGAACATTTTTAATATAAATTTTTAATATATTTTATTTGTATTGTGGCTGACCCCGATAGGGCTGTATTGTAGAATAAGGGGGCAACGGGGGCAGACGGGTGTCTGTCTGAAATGCACGGCATTAACGCTGCTGCAGACACGTGCCACCCACCCCCAGTACACATACACACACACACACACACCGCAGTCCCGCTGTCGCTTCAGCATCCCAGGAGACCGAGAGAGAGAGAGAGAGGTCAGGAGAGAGAGCCTCGGGCTGCCTGATTTTTGGAGAGCCTGGAGGCAGAGCCACGTGCCGCCTCGTATAACCTCCACACACACACATGCAAATACACACACTGTTAGAGTATGGGTGTGCATTAATTTAGACATATGCATGCATCTGACTTGTGGTAGATTTTACACATACACAAACACGTGCACACACATACGTTCTTGGAGTAAGTGTATACACTGTGCGTTTAACTTGCATTTGTGTGACGTGAAATCTATTGCATGTAACACACACATCAACCCTTGTAGTAAGTGTGTACATTGGTACATTTGATGAGTGTTTGTGAGGGAATTAAATCTATTGTATCTCCAACACAGACACACACATATGCACTCAAACACATACATGCACACACAGAGTAAATGTGTATACATCGTATATACACTTGGACTAAGTGTGTATATTTTGTTTGTTTGTTTTGTTTGTGTGTGATGTGCAATAGATTTGATACACACAGACACTTGGACTAATGTTTCTATTTTTTCGTCTATTTCTACATTTGTGTTCTTCAATATTTAGTCTTAGAGTCATTTTAGTTTTTAAGTTTATAGTGTTTTTTTTTTTTACATTTTCTGCCAATTTTAGAGTTTATTTTGTTTATAAATTTGTGTTCTATGTGTCTTTTGGCCCCTGTCTAGCGTGACCGACCCAGTGGTGGTAGTTCTGGAGGTAGGATTTGAACCCACAACCTCTTGGTGTATATAAAATATAATATTTAACCCTACACTTATGATTTATGAGTTACTTTATTATTTACTTAGTCTTAACAGAACAGAACTGAACTGCAGAAATTTATGGTGGAAAACTGGTGTGAGAAAAGACGGCTAAAAGAAAAACGATGATATGCTGCTCCCTAGCGGTCAATTTTACCCACTACAACACGCCGCCATTTCACGCTAATTTCACCCTTGTCTCAATCAACACGTTTATTTACCATTACAGCAGATTCCGGAAGGCTAAAAAGAGAACTGTGCTTAATTTTTTAAATAGAATGAAACAGAAAAGTCAATGTATTAGTATATAGTATTACAGTAACTTATACTCGACTATAACACTATATATGTGCTGTACTATAACACTATATCGGCACACTAACTAAAATTGTACATGTTCATTTTCTACCTCTAGTTTAGACTTTATAGAGATACTGTTTGTTTTTAATAGGCTGTTTTTAATATTCATATTAAACTGCTGCAGATCTTATACACATTTTATTAAAAAGTACATTCCAAGACTGTAATTGTAGTTTTTCTTCACTTAGCCGTTGTTGTCATATTTACACATATATTTTTCACATATCTCATGTAACTAAAATTGCACATTTTCATTTTCTACCTCCAGTATATTTGATTTATATGTGTATATTCTTTGTAGTCTGTAGAAACTGAAGCCACGTCTCGTCTCTCTGTATACTTATACGTAGCTGAGATAACAATAAAGACTACATAAACACTGCTAGAAAATGTAATGATGTAATGACCAAGAAAACACTTAAGTTAATACTTTACAGTAAAGTGTAAAATGAACATACTTATCTGGTTAAAGTTATGTCCAGGTGAGGTGTCGACAGGTGCAACACGTACACATTTCCACACGTTTTCAGGGACATTTCATATTAAGTTCGGTCTTCAGAAAGTTTTATGATTCACCGGATTCTAGTTATTTGTTTGTTTGTTTGTTTGTTTGTTTAACTTCGCGCTTTATTGTGCGAGTTTTTATTTATCTTTATTTATTTTCAGCAGAACGTCCAAGACCCATGGTTTTAACGAAAATAAAAGTAGTATGTAAATAATGGACTACAAACATGGCCTCCCTTCACAGGATCCGCGCTAAAATGCAGCTGCTCTAAGATCACATCGACACTAAATATCACTAATAAAGCGCAAAGCATAAACAATTTTTGGTCACTAAGTTATGAAATGTGTTGGTTGTTTTTAGCGGGAAAAGCTAACGGAAAGTAACGAAGGCGATAATGCCGTCGATTGTAGTTCTGTAGGTTGCTAATATTAGCATAATTCTAAGATATATCGCTCGAAAGGCAAACGCATAAACATTTGAAAGAATTCATAGCTACAATAAATATGAACAAATCCACAGCTGTTTTTGGCCTCTAAGTTGTGGAAAATGTGTTTTGTTTTGTTTTATCAGGAAATGGTCCTGGGAAGTAACGTAGGCAATAATGGCTGCGTTTTTGTAGTTCTTTAGGTTGCTAACATTAGCAGAAGTTTACGATATATCACTCGATGGGCAAAACATAAAAGTTTGGAAAGAGTTTTTAACCTGGGTCATATAACTTTACTAAATATTAACGGTGAAGCATAAATCCAAAAGCAGTTTTTGTCTCTAGGTTGTGAAAAATATTTATTTTTATTCAGCGGGAAATACTAATACACAATTCTGACTTTAATCTCACAATTAATCTCAAAAGAAAAAAGTCAGAATTGTGGGATTAAAGTCAGAACTGTGGGATTAAAGTCAGAATTGTGAGATTAAAGTCAGAACTGTGGGATTAAAGTCAGAATTGTGAGATTAAAGTCAGAATTGTGGAGATTAAAGTCAGAATTGTGGGATTAAAGTCAGAATTCTGACTTTATTCTCAGAATAAACTATGACCCTTTTTTGTGGCCCTAATCCTCTTCCGTAGAAATGGTTTTTAACCTGGAGGCCATAACTACGCTAAATACGCACAAATCCAATCACAGTTTTGGTCGCTAGGCGGTGATAAAAGGTTTTCGATTTTTTGTTTTTGTTTTTGTGGGAAATGTCTCCAGAATGCGCGTAGGCAATGTGGTGCTTGTTGTTCTTCAAGTTAAAAACAGTACCAGAATTCTACGCTTTAATCACCGGAGATTAAGTTACATAAAAATTTTGTTTTTAATTTTAACTCGTTTTTGGATGTTGTTGGTGGGAAACGCGGAGCGATGGTGATGCAGACAACAAGTAGGTTAATAACATGTTACTTTCTTACCTGGAAATGTAAATGAAAGTTTAAAAGCATTTATACAGGAATTAATGGAAATTTGGTCAAACATGGCATTTCTATTCCTTTATCCAACTGCATCTTTATGGCAGGTGGAGGGGCTGTTCAGTCAACTTTCCTAATAACACATTACTAAAATCAACATCAAATAATCACCAGCTTGATACTATCTATATATTTAAGGACTCCATAAAATGAGAGAATTGTAAAGGTTTACGACTAAAAATGTATCCAAGAGTTTGTGATATTAATACTGTACATGACTTCAGAATATATCTGTACATTCGCAATTTCACTGAAAATATTTTTTAAAAATATTGTCCAATTATCTCCACATGCTAGGACGGACTCTCATATAAGTCAGCAAAAGACAAAAAGATAAGAAAACATATCAAATATCTCTTCCAGAGAAACAAGAAGAAATAACTTTTCACAATTTCAATTTTAAGCAAAATAAAATAAGATATATTTCCAAAGCTGCACTCCCAAAAGTTTTGGGATTATCAACTCTACTACACCTACCTTTCCCATATATATATATAATATATCTATATCTATATCTATATCTATCTATCTATCTATCTATCTATCTATCTATCTATCTATCTATCTATATATATATATATATATATATATATATTTAGAAGGTTTGCAAAGTAATACTAGTACCAATCTGGTCACCAATTTTTGAGCATCGTTACATCATGATTTTTACATCAAGTTCCCACACAAGGCATTAATACACAGTAACAGGTTTTGCAAAAATGACAAATCCAAAGTGTAAAAGCAAATGTAATTTGAGCACAGACGTCTAGTTGGCAAGTAAAACAACATTAACCATAATCTTTTTCCATTTCAACATTTCAACCCATGAGCTTCCCACTAGACCATTTTTATTTCTGATGTTGACGTTTCTCCCAGATAATAATCAGGCAGACTGCATCATTTTAGCAGCTCTTTTTATTCTGCCACTGATCAATGCCAGAGGTTTTTGCAGGATCCCTTTAAATGCACCAACATTAACATACTACAGGTAAAGGAGGAGGAGGAGGAGGAAGGGGGGGGTCAGGTGGAGGACGCAGGCAGCTGGTGTGAAGGGGAGTGGGGGATGAGGGGCAAAATGGGGTTAGTGTGCAAGGAGAGGATTTAGTCAAATGACAGGAGAATGCAACACACGTTCTGCTGAGTATACCACATTTATTTTTGAACTGAGTAAATAGAAAGAGAAGGTCCATGGGCCGCCTCGATGCTGTCTTAAGAAACGGAGAAAACAAAAAATAGAGAGAGAAAGGATGACAAAGAGTTCAGCCCATTCTTAACCAACATGAATCAGGAAAAACCAAAAACAGAGACAGCCCAATTATTTTTGCACACCATAAAAAAAAATTACACAATGAACAAGGCTTTAACTTAAACAATTCGGATTTCTGCGTAACCCCTTTACGGACATAAAAATAATTACCTTGCTTTCTCAATCGTCGTCAACTTAAGGGAGAGAGATAGGGACGTTTTTCCTTTTCCAAATTTGATTTTTGAAAGGCAATGACACTTCAGACACTTTGCACAGGTTACTGTATAATTACCCACAAATGCAACATCCACCAAGAAGGCCACACCTCTGACTGACTGTGCATCATGATTGGACAGTTTCAAATCCAATAATAGCAATAAAAAGAAAACAGGGGTGAAACATTCACAAATAAATGAAAGAGCGGCCCTCTTTAAGAATGGGGCACTAGGAACCCAGTACTAAAAAAACAAAACAATTCCACTAGATTTTAGAGTGAGGAGGCCATGTCTTGCTCTTGGACTGTAAAAACAAGATTAAAAAAAAGAAAAGAAAAAGTGGGGGAAGCAAAAGTCAGGAGAAAAGATGAGGCAGCGAATCAAGGACTGGACGAAAAAAAGGAGGGAAAATGGTCACTAAGAATCCTATAGAATTATTAAGTTGTAGTCCTATGAATAATCATTTTTCTTTTTCTTTTACTACAAGTTCAAAGTAAGTCTTTTAGGTCAACAGAAATCAAGAGAAGAGTCTTCATTTTAGGGTTGCTTTCCATTCTTCTTTGTGTTTTGTTTTTGAATCCTTGGTTTCATCTTTCCCCAGTATAATCAGTGAAAAGAAGGAGGTTGGTTTTGGAGGAGCAGGACCATGCCAGTCTTTTGCCCAAACCAGTGGAGCTCTTACTTGACACGTCCTTGACGATCCTGGAGAGAAAAATTCATTAATCACAATTAGTCATACTGCAGACATTTCTTTTCATTCTTTTAGACAAAACCCAGATCTTATCCCCCTCTTATTATAATTCAATTTAAAACAACATATAAACAATTACACAATGGTCTTATGTTACTTTAGTAATAGCTGATCAATGTTTAACAAAAAACAAAAATTGATAGCTGTCACTTTTGAAAGGGGTAAATGTTTTTCCAAAGGCTGAGACCAATCATTCAAACAGAAATATATGTATTATATTTACTCATTTTAAATGCAGGATATTTGCCCTTTTAATTAAGTAGCAAGTTAAAACACCAAAATTCTAAATCCATTGAGTGTAGCATATTAAGTATTTTTAATTCTAATATCATTTATAAAAACTGCCCCCCTGTAAGGAAAACATTACTCCATATATACGTGTATTTGTGCATTAACCCATATATTACAGCAATGTGTATTTGTGGGTATTAATCCATATGTTCTAGCATGTGTGTATTTATCAGACTTTCCTCCCTTGAAGAAAAGTTAACACACTCCTGGTTTATATTCTTCAAACTAAAATAAAATAAAAAAATCAGTTAAAAAAAATCAGTGAGAGACACAGTCTAAGCCTAAATAAAGCCTAAACCACTAGAGTTTGACCAGGTCTCACCTGCATTCTGTAGTGACTCCGGCTGGGGTTACTCAAGTACGGATCGCTGGCCTGTACCTCCACCTGCACCGCAATTCAAATAAAAACATGTAAACATCTTTTTATGCATTATAATTAACGGTTAAAATGTCAACTTTCTTAAGAACCAACATATGAAGAAATTGAGAAAATATAGACATATAAGGCTCAATAAGTACGCTTAACAAATCTAACATTTATTGAAATGTAAAAATATTTAAATCATATTGGACCTAAAAATATATATATACTACTTAATGTAGTGTGTACAATTTTTACAGAATACGCAACAAGTTGACCCCAATAATCCACTCAAGATTCACAAAAACTGGAGTCTGAACCTCGAAAGTTCCACAGAGAGTAAATTGGTCCTAGGGGAGAGTAATTCCGAACGCAGCACTTCTGTCGTTAAGGTAACGTTCCTTATGAGGCAATCTGTGAGAGGAGTTATGGTGACAATGTGGAAATAAAAAAAAGCTTTTTTATCCACCGTTGTGAACATGGGTTTTGTGTATTTCAGAATCCAGCTAAACTGCTTGAGCTTTGACGATTCAGTGGAATTCAATGGAATTTTCCCAGTACGTCGTAGACAAACTCTAACAGATGAGCTTCACCTAGTACTCACAGCTAACTGCTGTTAACTAGAAGCGCAAAACTGGTTATTGCTCAGCAATTTATCTATAGGTTCTTGCCCACAGTTTAGCGACAGGCCGGATAAGAGCCTCCCCAAACCATCACACCTCACAGCAAGTGAGCACTAATGTAGAACACAAGCTGATCAAATACTTTTGAGAGAAATGAAAATGTTCTAATTATGAAAATCTGGAGACGGGCTTGTGTTTACAGTGATGAACTGAACACTAATTTAATCAAAGCAACAAGATGTCATCGTGACAAACTTGTGTAGGATTTTCTGCACACTTCTAAACTTGAAATTTGAAAATTCTCAAGCAGCTTCAACTGTAAAAATATTTAAAATCTTGACCCCAAAAGTGTTTAACCCATTTTTAACAATGCTGAACCTCCAGATGAATACTTTAAAACCGTCACAACTTTTTGACTTTAAATCGGGTGCACAAACATCTGCAAGTGAAATGAGGAAGGAACATGATTATCGCATTAAAGCTCATTGATGTGGGACCTTATGAAGCATGTTCTGAGTTTGGCGTGTAAATAAAAACTAGCCTGCTTATTGTGGTTTGACTTGCCTGTGCACATAAAAAAAATCTCAATTTGGTTCAGGCCTTAATGCAACATCACCCAGGCAGGAGCGATGAGAAAGACAAAAAATATCTAAGAGATTTTGAAAAAATCTTTCACTTAAGTGAAATCCCTCTCTTAAAAATTATACTATCATCAACATCACAGTGTAAAGTGAAATTACACTGTGGCGCAGACAAGCTAAAGAAACATCTGTTTACCAGGAGTGTAACAATACATCAATTCAGTCATCAGTGAGCCCATCACACTGATCCAAAATGAAAACATCATAAATATTGTAACGTCACTTTAATTCCAAGATTCTGATGTTCATCAATGTTTTCTTACTTAAGATTTGTTCCTATGTAAGAGCACTCTTCAAATTTTACTGCATGTCTGTTTGTGCAAAGTTTACAGGGTTTTCGTCAGGCCCACAGTTTTATTATATACAATACAATTCAAAACTGCCTTGTTGGGCAATGGATAGCACAGCGGTTAGAAAGCCCCGTGATTGGAAGGTTTGAATGCCGGACCGGTAAAGGTACCACTGAGGTACTCATGAGCAAGGCACCGTCCCCAAGCACTGCTCCCCAAGCGCTGCCCATGTCAGCTGCCCACTACTCTTTCACAGATGGGTCAGACGCACGGGTCACATTTCACTGTGGTGCACTATGCTGTGTTCACAATTAGAAATAATCACTCAGTCTCACTTAAGGGGAAATGTCTTAACTTTCCTAAAAACAGATTTAAGAGCTCTGTCCTTAGGAATAAAAATGTCATGATATTTGATTTGTTTATGTGGTTTGATATGAATGGAAGTGATGGTGTTAAATATAAATATGATTGTCTCATATCGATCACTGGCTCCTAAACTGAATCGTATCGTGGCAGACTTTGTGATATTGGTAGACATCGGACTGTTGTCCTTAGAATGTACTTAATATTGTATTGTAACTAAAGTTGCAATTTATAGGCTTTTGAACGACAACACGTTCGTGTGCAACAAAGAAAAACTTTTCTAATTAACACACTGCAGCAAAAATATTTCATGAGTAAAAGATATAATAATTCAATATGCTGATAAATATAACACCTTAGAATTAAAATTCAAGGGTCATAACCACACATAACCACAGTATCATAAATCAATACAATCTTAATATATTTGTTAATTGGACAGTAATTATAATAAACTTGGCTTTACTGACTACTGTGAATTGGATCAATAAAAAAATCACGAGAGAATTTATGATTTAAGTGATTTGTTTTTACCTTTTTCACGCTCTCCTCCTCCTCCTGGCGCTTCTCATAGTGCGAGAAGTCATCGAAGATGGAGGTGGTGTGCTTGTACCCGGCGATGATCTTCAGCACCTGCCGGGCCTTGTCGAGCGGTACCTCCTGGGTGTCGCGCGAGTTGGTCACCGGCTTGTTTTCGTTATTCTCCAGCCGGATGTGCCGAAGCTGGCTGTTGGGAACGTCCTTGACGAAGATCCAGCGCACGTCGAAGCGCCCCTTCCACTTGTCCTGAGACCACACGCCAGCGCTGGTGCCATAGTCCACAGGCGAGCGCATCTCGGCCACGCCGCAGAAGTGCCCGCTGCCGTTGACGCTGAACAGCAGGTAGAGCGGGCCCTTGGCCCCCAGCGAGCGATAGGCGGCGTCCAGGCGCTTGTTGCCATGCTCCGTGCTGCACCACACGTTGTACTTGATGGAGCGGTGGATGTCGTCCTCCGAGTAGCTCTTGATGATGAACACCCGACCCTGTTTGGGGTTCCAGTCGAAGTCCTTCGGGTTGTAGTTGTTCACCATGCGCAGCTTCTCCAGCACCGGGTGGGGCTCCGAGGGTACCGCACCGACCCCCACCACCATCCCAGCACCACCGGAGGGTGGAGACTGGCTTGGGCCGCCCACCCCTGGCTCAGCAAAACCGTTGGAGCGATTTCTCGGTGGCACCCAGCGTGTTGGCTGTGAGTTTAGCGGCCCCTGCGAGAGTTGCTGGACTGGGGGCGGCACCATCACCAGGCCTTGCTGCCCGTTGACGTTGGGGGGTTGCGGGTGGTGCAGCGGGAGCTGGCCAGTCGGGGGGGCTAGCTGCCCGTTGGTGAGGGGCAACTGCGGAACTCCTCCTGCTGTGGTGCCCGGTTGGGGAGACGGTTGGGTGGGTGGCTGCCCGTTGGACGGCACACCAACCTGCTGGGGGACCGCCACCGCTCCCACTGTCACCACCGCAGGTTTGGGCAGCGCACCCTTGTTATCCCATGTCCCGATATCCATGTTGTGTTTGATGGGAGGCGGAGGGAGGTTGGCTCCACCCAGACCGGCGCCCTTGGTCTTGAGTTTGGGCTGCGGTTTGGCTGGTTTGCTGGCGATGTCCGCCCAGGACGCAGTCTTGGCAGGCACTACGACCGAGGCCGCTGGGGGTGCGCTGGGGGCTGCCGACACCTGGCTCAGGGGCCCACCGGGCATTCCGGTGCCCACCACTTTGGGCGCCGCCATGTCGGCCGCCCCGATCTTAAGGCCGGCCATGCCCTGGTCCAAGCTGTTCATGCCCACCGCCTTATTGAGCGGCTCGTTGGCGGCAAAGGGAGACTGTCCGTCGATCACAGCGCCGCCCAGCGAGCTGGGAGCATAGGCGTAACTCTGCGTGGACTGTCCCTGAGAGCTGCTGCTGCCCCAGGCTGAGAAGTCGATGCCACTGGGGAAGAAGTTGAAACCGTGCTGGCCCAGGAAGGGGTTGCTGCCCAGCGCCCCCGACTGGCCGAACATGGCATCTGGGAGGAAGTGGTGCTCACCATTGCTCAGCTGTCCGTAAGAGGCTAGGTAGGGCATGGGGGGGTCGCCTCCTGTCGACCACGCTGCCTCGTTCAGTGAGTATGTGAAGCCTATGGAGGGGCTGTAGTAGCTGGGCATGTACGAGTCCGACATGGCCGTATAGGCATTGCTCTGCAAAAACAAAGCGATGTTCTGTTAATAAAAATTAAAAAGTAATATTTACAACCACAATTCACACCCTACATCAGGGTGGGTAATTCCAATATTCCAGCTAGTATCCAACAGGTTTTCCATCTGACTAAAATTCAGAAAACGTTCACATGAAAAACCCTACTGCTTTAATCTGCAATTCTGACAGTGTTTCCTCAGTTCTTCAAATGTTCATTTGTTAGCTGTGACAATAAGTAAATTAGCACAAAGCTTTAGCACACTCTAAAGAAACCCCATCTCATTCCCTTGCATAAATCACCATTTTAACCTTTGTAAAGGTCTTGTTCATTAGTCAGCATGTTGAGTCAAGAGTGTAGCAAGCAGAAAAGTCAAATTTACAACACAGGGTTACAGATGGTGAAACTGTACTCATTCTACTGCTCTAGAAAATGTCCCTCTATATAATCAAACAAGAAATAAATTGTGAGACACAGTTCAACATGTGTTCATGTATAATTTAATTCTGAATCCAAAGTAATGATTATGCCAAATTTCCCAATTTTCCTTACAACTTACAAACCTGATTAAACTCAAAGATGCTTGATATTACCTAATGATTTAAATTATGTCTCCTGGATGAGAAAAAGAAAAAAACAAACAAACAAGAAAACCCCAATGCTGACTTTTAACAGGGATAGATGTAGGTAGAAAAATAGAAGGTAAGGGTCCGGCACATTTACACACCAGCAATCAGTGCTATGAGGAAACAACAGTGACACAGATTCACCACAAAGGAACCCAGCATTCCTTTTGAGCAGAAGAATACTGGCCCCTTTATTCCCCCTTTCTGCCCCATTTTTCCAAACAAGAAAGACCATCCAATAACGTCAGCACGAGTCATGAGAGCCGGGAACGTTCTGTAATATACAACATGAATATGATTCCGGTTGTACTCATTTCTGGATCCACAAAACAGGGTCACAACCAACTAGTGCCTTTTTGCTTTCGTCTTAATGCAAGGCTTAGTTAAATTAAGATAACCAATCAATAAGAAACTTAATTTAATAGTGCCAATGCTCCACAAACAAGTATCCGACACCTCCAACTTTCGAAAGCGCTTCTCGTTGTGGTATAAATTGTTAATTGCTGCTGCACGATCCACGTTACAGTGACATTATATTCTATTCAGGAGAACAAAACGCGAGACCGAGCCACAATTAGAGAGCATAATGGACCCCTAAAAAAAGAACAGGTGAGTCCACTCGTCCATGTCTCTGGGTTCCCTTCTATTGTCCGGAACTGTAACAGGACCTACCTGTCTGGGCTGAGCGTTCAGATAAGGTTCGAACTCATCGTCATTTAAGGTCTCCTTTTGGGTAACAGCTCCGTTTTGCACTGCAAAGAGAGGAAAAGTAAATCAATACCAAGGGGTCACAGTCTTAAATCATCACAGAGTGCATTAAAAAAGATATTGCTGTATACATTAGTGTGCTAAAGTCTTCATATGTTGCTTCAAAAGAGCCAAACTTTTTTTTTTATTTAATGTAGCCTTGAGGAATAGTATTTACACACGCATAAGGCAATAAATCACTGTACCTACTATTTCTTACTCCTAACAAATACCAATAAATGTCGTAATCTTGTCGTAATTAAAGCCTGAGGTTTATACATCAATTAATATTCATACTGACAACATTTTTATTAATAATGACTTCACTTGACTTGCTGTAATTTGGGATAAATTAATAAAAATGAAAGTCCTTTTCCTCAACTTTACCAAAGAACCGTAAATGAATCTAATCAGCTTCGCAAGAGACAAAGTGTAATTTAGGCCACATAATGACACTGAATGAACGCTTGAAGCTTATTAACGTACTAACAAGTAATTAACAATATTCAATGGCATTTTACTATGATTTCTTCAAAAAAGATGCGGGAAAAATGACAACTCTCGTGTCAGCTGACCGGAGCTAACTAGCCGCTTGTAGCTAACGCTAGCTTGTCGCTTCAGTCTAAATTTGCTGAATTATTTGGTGAATTCAAAACCCAATTATTGAGCAAACAATGAGCTTATCATGAATTGTTAACACGTTTATGACGCGAAGTGTGGATTTATAAGCCATATTTCGCGTTTAAAGACGACCTCATCACTTCCTCTAACGTCAATTGGGACGCGGCCTGAGCCAAGCTTATTAGCAACATTAGCTAGCTCGCTAGCAAGGCTAACTCGCGCTACGTTAGCCTCAGTTTTGCTAAAGACAAGAGAAAACGTGGTGAAAAATTATTAATGTAGGTTAGACCGGATTGTAAGAGATTTGTAAATGATGAGAGGGAAAAGTGAAGATATTGGGGTTATCGAGGCCTGTCGCTGAGTGGCTAGTTAAGCCAGCGTGTTAACGTTAGCACGGCACGCACACGGGGCGCAAGTTTTCACGCCTTTTTCTTACCTTTGTTTGCTTGGCCTTTCGGTCTCTGGATTGGGTCCAGGTGATTCATGAAGGATTTGAGTTATGAGGGAGGAAAAATCGAAAAGAAAAATGGGGGGAAAATGATATGAGCAGAGATACGGCAGTCCCGTCCCTTTATAAGAGCAGGTGGTCGAGGCCTAAACGCGAGGAGTCGCAACGTCTCGACAGAATCGCTCTTTTCCACCTTCTTCCAGCTCTCGTTTCAGAAGGAAAAAAATGCAACGCCTCACAAAGTGCCTTGTTTTACCTGTCCCAGAAAAAGGCTGCTGTTGCTTGCTGACATTTCTCTTTTCCCCCGGAGACCTCCTCGTTTAAATCTGTGTATTTTTTTTCTCGCTTTAAAGTCAGGATTGTGGGGAGAAAATGTCTTTTAGAGAGTTAGCCAAGTCTCTCACTCTCTCACTCACTCACTCATACACACACTCTCTCTCTCTCTCTCTCTCTCTCTCTCTCTCTCTCTCTCTCTCTCTCTTCTCTAATAGAGCCTCAGATTCGACACAATGGCGGGCTGCAGTTCCTTTTGCTCTCCGACGAGGAGTGGGGGTTGCGTTCCAAATAGCTACCTCACTCCCTACCAAGTGCACTACGCTGCCTACTCAACTACGTGCCGCTGCCTACTCACTAGGTTTTCGGGGTATTTTTTTTGGACACATATAAAGGGATTTGCTTTTGTGGTTGGTGCTAAGACATTAGCAGCATTTTTTTTAATGTTTAAATGCAAAATACCAGTATAAATAGAAATAAAGTCAAAGTAAACTTTGTCATCTCTGCCATTTACTGTACAGATATACAGACAGACGCAATAGGAAGTAGGGAACAAAGAACAAATAAGGTACATGGAATAAACAATATATAAATAGAATACAAAATATACATTTTAAACTAGAAATTGAGTATTAAATATAACTTTAAACTAGAACTAGAAATAGAAGTAGAGGAGAGACAATTTTGATGCAGTATTACCTACAAAGGTGGACATTGACTTTTACACTCAATGTGCAAGAGGTTGGAAACAGTTTCACTATTAAAAGTTCTATATCCAGTTTATTAATAATTTGTGTAGAAACAGTTAGTTAGAAAGTGACCAGTGATATATACATTCAATGTTCAATAGTTGTGCAAATAAGTAGTGGCAGTGCAAAAATTATTATAGCAGTGTTGTAGCCACAGTAATTTGAGGAGGATTACTATTTCAATCGTCTGGCATTAAGTGTGTGCCAGATTAGCAACAGTTTGGAGTGGTAATTCTGTACAGTTTGTAAATATAAACATTATTCTTAAACATCTTTCCTGAGACAGTTTCAGTGCAACATGAATGAGATGTCCATATAGCAGCATGTGCATCACAGCGACGGTGCTGTGTAAATTGCAGAGGTGCAACAGAGTCAGTTAGTTCACAGTCCGGGTGTGTGTGTGGGGGGAAGTGTGAGGGCAGTAAGTGTGTTCAAGAGTCTGATGGCTTGTGGGAAAAAGCTGTCACGCATTCTGGTGGATCGAGTCCTGATCGATAGTGTCTGCCGGATGGAAGGAGTGTAAAGAGAAGTACAAATGAGAAAATAAAGGCATATTTAAACAGAGTGCAAAAATATGCAGTAGTTATGACAAAGTACAGAATGAGAAAAGACATGACATGAATGAGCCAGAAAGTAGAGAACGTTCCTCACATTATGAGTTATTCGATTTATTTATTTATATCAATTACCTTCATGATCAACCAATGCATCAAAAAGAACAAACTAGGCACATTGCACTTAAAATATACAGTTTCTATAATATACACATGCACACATTCTTTTGCTTATTGTCAAAATTTTAAATTCTTCAACCTAATCTGTTGCCAGCTTCTCATTTCTAAATTCTATCTTTTGATTAGTCTTAGGATGGGCATCCACTGCATCCACTGCTTCTTGTCAGGATATAAATACTTATTTCTCAAGATCAAATATTAGATTTGATTTAATTTTCCATATTGTTGCCCTCTTCCACATTTTAGTTATAATTGTTCATTTGGTATAAACTATCAAAACTAAAATTTGGTAGAAGGAAATACATTATTCAATAGTACTTTTTGAACAATTAGAAATTAGTTTCTTTATCACTTTTCACTTTATTTGATATGTTTTACGTTTTATTATTATTATTATTATTATTATTATTATTATTATTATTATTATACATTCTAAATAGACGTTCTCTATTATTAGACATTCTAAATGGAATTTATTACATAAACAGAACTGACAACTTTTATTTTTTAATCTTTGATTTTCATTTTTTCTTGCTGGTAATTTCATTTGTGATAGGGTTTATATATATTTTTAAAATATATTTTCTTCGTTTTTAAGAGCCAGGTAGTGCTTGTCCCGTGCTGTACACTACCTAGGGGGAATGGATTTTGGAAGGGTTTTATAGCAGTTGACTGCTCCAACATGGCCGCGCGGACTCCGTGCGGCGGCGGAGGCTCTCATCACCAACGCACAGCGCCGCCTAGTGAGGAGGAGTAACAGCCGGTTCAGCACAATGACTGACGTAAAACCTGGAGAAA
Organism: Distichodus sexfasciatus; assembly: GCA_032718565.1. NCBI lineage: Eukaryota > Metazoa > Chordata > Actinopteri > Characiformes > Distichodontidae > Distichodus > Distichodus sexfasciatus. Next base: position 16,223 of record JAVGVS010000348.1, on the reverse strand, counting down.
TTATAATATTTACTCTATATCATACGCATGTCCAGAGGAGAGACAATGAGTACATAGGTAGAAGGATGATGAGGTTGGAGCCACCAGGCAGGAGGCTGAGAGGAAGACCAAAAAGGAGATTTATGGATGTGGTGAAAGAGGACATGAAGTTAGTTGGTGTGAGGGTAGAGGACGCAGAGGACAGGACTAAATGGAGACGGATGATTCGCTGTGGCGACCCCTGAAGGGAAAAGTCGAAAGAAGAAGAAGAAGAAGAAGAAGAAGAAGAAGAAGAAGAAGAAGAAGCACATTTCTTTACGGCACTACATGCATCAGTCAGAAGTTTATTTCTCAATACGTTGTCATATACAAGGAATTTGCTTTGGTGGTCGGTTTTAAAACATTAAGAGCAAAAAGATTTTAAAAGATGTTTTATGTACAAGATACTAGTATAAAAAGGAGAACGTCGATACAAATTATTGTAAATATTTATAGAGAAAATAGGCATTTTAAAGAGAGTGCTAGGATATGCACTAGAGCTTACAAAGTTTAGCTGTACAGAACACAGGATCTGTTATATCGCTGCTATATTTAAAACGCTTAATGTGGCACTTATTTGCTACTATTTAAATGTTATATTATTTTACATTATATTACATGGAGTATAACATGGGGCATATTGGAGAAAGCTCCAGTACAGGTGTTGTAATTCTCGTCTTTGTCCACGAGATGTCCGTGTAAGCGCGGTGATAAGTCGCGAACGGCGAAAATAATCCACTGCGTTCTGGCTTTATTAATTTCTATGTACTTACGAGATATAAATAAGATTTATGATCAGTTTCGCTCGTCTTGCTGTTTTAGTGAGGACCTTTAATTGACTGTTTAGAACTAATTTAGTACATTTGAAATACATTAAGAAGTAGCCTGTGTGGACACCTTAAGTTGTAGTTTATTAGTAACATATTGAGTTGAAAAGCAAAATTTGAATTGTAATGATCAGATTTTGTAATGAATGACTGAACTAAAGTTGACTTAAAAGCATGTTTAAATCATGTTAAAATGAGTATTTGAGAAAAAGAATAGTACAAATTGCATGATATATTCTACCCTAAAATACACACACCTTTAAAGTGTGCATAAGTATTCTAACTGAAAGTGTTTTTGTTGTAGGTGTGCTAAGCTGCATTTAAAAGTAAAATATACTTTCTGGAAATACTTTCTGAAAATACAATGTACATTATAATACTAATATATTTATACATTGGTCTATATATTGCATATCGTCATCCTCTTAAAGTAATGGCCAAAGTCATGTTTTCAAGTTTTCTAAATCAAATGGCCTAATTCACTCTCTTGACATAGGTCATTATTTTACAGCAATAGGATCGCAACTGTGGAAGTAGGCAATTTTACCAGAGGTGGTCTGCATTATGAAGAGCTGATTTAGGCAAAGACATCATTATTTTAAGAGGGTGACAATATATTGGTTTAAAATACACTTAAGTGTTTCTGATGACAAGTATACTTTTATTCAAGTGCTAAATCATATTTTGCAAGTATACAAAAGTATGTTTGTGTTTTTATTTTAAATGTGTGAAGAAAATGTACTGGTAATCAAAGCACACTGTCGTTACATGCTAGTACACTTTTTCAGAAGGGCAATGTGACTTCCTGTTCATTAATCAGTTTAAGGAAGTTTAACTAAAATGCTTTGGCATGTGTAAAAGTATTTTATTGCACAAGAGTATAAATTAAAAAGGATTACAGATATGTATCGGAACAATATAGTTTTATACCAATATCATCAGTGGTAAAACAAGTTTAAAAAACACAACAGTTGAGACATTTTGTACACAGTACATGTATACATTATACACAAAATGAGATTATTGCCTGTGTAATGCCAGTGCGAATGGCTTTTCAGTCCCCTCAGAATGTTTCTGTAACATGACCATAACCTTCCTCATAACACAAACATCATTTTCCATAAGGTATTGACCTTCAGAATTCAGAATTCAAACACAGCACATTAATATAAGAATTAAAACACCTCATTAAAAAATAAAAACAAATCCAAGAATGAGATAAAAATCATTTTATCAATTATTTGTCCTCCAACCGTATCAGGCCGTGTATGAAAAGGGCTCAACGTAACCGTGGCAATCTTTGGACTGCTGTCATGGCGCTATTCTATTTGTTGTTGAATATATATATATATTTATTTATATTATATATATATGTCCAGAGTAAGAGAGTAAGACGTCTCTGATATATCCCTCACTCTCTCCACTTCATCGTCTCACTGTTCCAGGCAAAGGATGAGGTTCGTTCCAATTTAAACCAGACAGAGCGGTTTAAAGAAAGAGAGAATAAAAGGATTAGACAAAGAGAGAGAGGGGGAGAGATGGAGCTGGAAACCTTTCTCTCTCACCTCCCACCCCCCCTTTATCTCCCTTCTCCCCGGATCCCTCGCTCCCATCTTTATCTCCATGGTGCACACACGTGGACCTGGCAAGGATACGGTTGCCGTGGCGTTTTTTTGTGGGGAGGATGAGGGTTTCCAACGGAGCTGAGCTCGATTACAACGCTGAAGGATTTCCATCTCTCAGCTCCTTTAATTGGACAAAATGCTTAGAAAAATGAAAATGCTTAGAACCAGTAGAGCTCCTTTGCTTTCTTGTGCGGTTGAAGACCTGCAAAACAAAAGATTCAGGATTCAATATTCTTTACACTGTTAAAAATGTTAAAGTCATGTTAGCAACCTTATTTTATTTACTCAAAATTAAAGCAATCATTTACGCGAGCCTTCGTGAAAAAAATCTTGTATCAAACAATATCATAGTAATTACAAAGTAATTATCAGTTATCTTAATAGTCTTGTTTAATAAATATTTTTACCCGGGTCGACGTTGAGTGCGAGTGCCACATCGCCCCCCGCGGGTGGCAGCAGTGCGGGCCAGGTGGGTGCATGCTCCAGCTTACCCAGCTCATAGTGCCCTGGGGGCAGGGGGTGTGGCGGTGGCAGAGGGGTCATCAGCAGGGGGCTGTAGTGGGGCTCCAGGCCGGGCGGAGGGTGGTAGAGTTCATGCAGATGGTGGGGCCGTGGAGGCACGAACGCCTGTCCCGCCCCAAAAGCCCACGAGTCCGACGGGTGTGAATGGGACAGGACCGGGGCATAGGAGTCCATGGGGTACGAAGCCGGGTCGCAGTGGGGGCGGCTCGGGGGAGAGGGGTAATTACTGTCCCAAAATGAGGGGGGGAAACTCCTCCGACCGCTTGGAGAGGAAGCTTGATGAAAAGGAGAGAAGAAAAGATGAAAATATTAAACAGTCAAGATTCTTGATTAAAAATGTATCATTCAAGATGCAATTCAGTGCAAAAAAACAAGATCCACGATTCAAGATTCATGATTTAAAATTCACAATTCAAGATTTGTGATTCAAAATGCAATCCTGTGCAAAACACCCCCCCCCCCAACAGATTCATGATTCAGGAGTCATGATTCAAGATTCATGATTTAAGATGCAGTCCAGCACAATAAAATGAAGATTTATGATTCAAGATTCATGATTCAAGATTTATGATTGAAGAATTGTTATTCAAGATGCAATCCAGGACAAAAAAAAATCTAGAGTCATAATGGAAAAATTCAAGATTTGTGATTTAAGATTCATGATTTAAGATTCATGATTTAAGATTTGTAATTCAAGATACAATCCAGTACAAAAATGACAAGATTCATGATTCAAGGTGCAATGCAGTGCAAAGATTCAAGCTTTAAGATTCACAATTCAAGATGCATTATGGGACTGAAAGGCATGCCATTTATTTTAACCTCTCTTTATTTTGTCTTGGCCTAAATTTTTTTTATATTATATTACAAGCAATAAGTTCATAGGCAACAGTTTTTAAAATTGTTTATAATTGTTTATGTACTGATTAGTTGCTGCAGCCCTACTCAGGATCAGAATAAAAGTGGGGAAAGATTCTTTCTCTTTCTCTCTCTCTACAGGACCCGAAGGAGACACTATATAAGGCAGTGGTGTTATCCGGCTGGAAAAACAGCACAAGGACTTCACGCCACTTTAAATCAGCCACTGTGGTGACACATCTCATTTTAATATGGGACAGATTTCCCTCCAACAACCCCTCCCACCCTAAAACCACCCCGACCCCCCGCCCACACCCCACCTGTTGTTTTCGTTTGCCCCCCGTCAGCCCGCGTTGGCCGCCTTACGTTTTTAGACACCACTTTTATATATAGAATTCTTCCGAAAAAAGACAGCAGTGATGTAGTGGGTAGAAGGTAGGATGGGAGGGTGGGGGGAGTAGTTTGGGGGGGGTGAGACAGGGCGTCTAGGAGAAGGGGGTCACTCATAAATCTGGGGTGCGAGGTTCGCGAGGACGGCTGAGCTTTTTGAAGCCGATATAGCCTCGAGCCTCAGAGATTACCACTGCATACAAACTTAGTATCTGTTGTGAGGCAGGAAGCGACGGAGTGCAGAGGAATGTAGATGTCAGAGAGAGAGTGGAGGGAGTCCCTGACAAAGTTTCCAAACTTATCTAAACTTCTTTTCCAATACTAGTAAATCTAAAAATGTTTGCATATTGTGAAAATAAAACCAGGAGTCATGTATCATTCAAGTAAAAAAGATTTCACGACAAATAAAGTAAAATATTTCAAACCCTTTTTAATGTTGATGATCATGTTAGTTAACACTAAAAGAAGGCTTTTAAAGACGCTTTACTTCTCATATGAAAGGCATCTTCAGTTCTGGACTTTTTGAGAGGTATAACATCATTAATTCAATTCAAGGTCTCAATACCTCAAGACTGTTTTATAGGCGGCTGATAACTGGTGCTGTAAACCTCCACCTTTGTTCAGCAATGCTGGTTCCAGTTGGACGCACATGTCCACCTTTACTCCCCTATCAACCCAAAATCTGATCATTCATGTCCTCAAAAGAGTGTCTCTTCTCCTTTAAATGCAGGTATTCATAGACCGAAAAGAGGCCAGGAACCACCATGACGGTGAACAGAGGAGGAGGTTTACAACACCATCAGTCTTGAGATCCCTTCTAAGGACATTAAAATATGACTGCAGTCACTCTCTTGGTGACAGAGTGGAGCAACAACCCACAAAAGGTTCACACCTGGCCTCGGGTGACCCTAACTACCAACACCTTGATCCACACCTTGCCCCGTGTGAGCCTAACAACCCGTTTGGACAGCAGGGCCAGTCGACGGCCACTTTGAGGGATAAATACCTGGGACTCCACATCAGATTGTTGGAACCATAAGGTCTTCAAGAACATTAGATGTCTATTTGGCTTTATTTATGGCATTTAGCAGACCACTCAAGCACTCAGCAAAAACCAGCTCCCCTCAAACAAAGCCTTTTAACCAACACTAACAACACCGGCAGCGTTTTACAAATTCAGAGAATTTCACACCTGTTGACAGTCACTTCTGGACTGACATGTATCGACTGCCGGGAAAGCATGCAATGTTTTCACCTTTGTCTTCCTTCACACAAATTTATGTGGGATTTTCTGTTAATCTGTTTACCCTCGTTGTTCGCGGACAAGCTTTGTACTAATTCTAGAAGAAACTGCTCTTCTAGTATTAAAAAACAATTTTGTTATTGCTTTAATTAATTGGTTAATCGTTTCTAATGTTTCTTTCAGGAATTTCATTCTTGGTAATTAGTGTAATCCCTCACCTGTGGCAGGTTGCCCCGGTCGGTGCTTGCCCTCGTGGTCAGTGCCCAGCGCTCTGCTGAAGTGTTCGTCCACCACGCTGCCGATGTCGCCCTGGTAGTAGGTGAACAAGACGCAACGCGAGTTCAGGTATTCCGCTTCCCCGATGTCTCGCTTTTCCGAGGACAGGGGTGAGGACGAGGACGAGGCCCCCAAAATCGTGGAGCCCTCGGACCCCGAAACCTCCATGTGGCGTGGCGTCTTAGGGGATGAGAACCAGACACTGGATGATGGGGCTCCGGAGGAGAAACACTGCCAAACTGTGTCATAATCTCCATTCCGTCAGAGTGTGTGTGTGTGTGTCATGGTGTCAAAATTTTAAGTAGGCTTAAGTTCAAAATATATGACATAACAGTCATCTTTAAAACATGGAATAATCTACTGTGTCATATATAAAAATATGTATATAAAGATAGCTCAATTTCTATTGGTTTCCATTATGAACTGTAACATGCAAAATAAATATCTGCTCTTGAGGTTGCATGTGCCTGTTAAATGTCTTCAAATATTTTATTTCTTATCAAATATCTGAAACAGCTAAATATCTAATGGTTCCCATTACAAAACATATTAGATACTGGCAGTGTTCTCATCAAGATTAGGACATTAGGATTAAATTATTTGCACCAACCATCCTTTGGGAAACAGCACATCAAAAATGTGCAACTATGAGCCTTTATTAGAAACGTGTCCAATTCCCGTAGGAAATACAAGAAACTATTAATGGATTACATTTGATGATTAATTAATTAATGATTAGAATTACTAGTTTTGAGTGTTTCTTACTGGAATTTCATGCTTTCCTAATAGTTTAATTAACTATCAATATTGTCTTTATTACTGACACTTTATGCCTTTTTATTAGTTTAATTAATGGGTTTATTAATATGAACCGGTCCCAGTGTTTCTTACTGGATTGTCAAGGTTTCCGGTTAATTTGACTGATTTATTAATTAATACAAATCACAACGGGTTAATGGTGTTTCTGATATTGATACTGATAATGATTCTTGCTTTTCTATTAAATCAATTTAATTATATTATATATTCTTATATGTCCTGGTTTCAACTGGAATTCTGTGCTTTCCCATGTTAAAACACACAAGTAATTATACAAATATATTTTGGCATAATCTATTAGTTTTATAACTTGATTAATTCATACTAAACATGCAGGTTTCTTGATAGTTTAACTGGAGTTTCATGCTTTCCCAATGCATTATATTAATATTTGATTAATTAATTCAAAACATTACTGGTTTCTAGTGTTAATTACTGATTTTTCACCTTGTATTATTTGTTTAATTAATTAATTAATTAAGTTATACAAACCATTACTGGTTTCTAGTGTTTCTTTCTGACATGTCAAGCCTGTCTATAAGTTTAGGTGATTAATAAACAAAAATCAATACTATTTCATGACTTTCGTATTAGTGTAATTAACTGATTCATTAATACAAACCATTACTCGTTTTCTAGAGTACTACATACAAATGGTTTCTTGCTGAAATTTCATGCTGTCTTATTTATTTAACTCCTTGATTAATTAATGAATACACATTATGTTTTTTTTTTTGCTTTTCGTGCTGTCACGTGAGTTTCATACTGTAATTCCATGCTTTCATATTTCTTTAAATAATCTGAATAATTGTTATAAATCATTATGGTTTACTGATGTTTCTCAAAGTTAGTTTCTGACTAATTAATATAAAGCACTGCTGGGTTCTAGTGTTTCTAAGTGCAATGTCGTGGGTTCCTGTATCAGCAGTAATGCAATATAAAGATCAGTGAATTGATCATTAATGATGTGTGGCTCAGTACTCACGGTGAAAGCACGGTTGAAGTGCGTGGTGTCCGGTGCGTGACGCGCGGAGAGCGGCAGGGCCACGTGCACGCAGCTCATGACCGACACCGGCGGAGCTTCCCGCGATGCCGCGGCAAAAATGGAGAAGCGGGAGCGCGCGCCTCCTCATGTCACCTTTAGATGCGCGCGAAGACACGCGTCACCTCAGTGGGCGGGGCCCCGGTTACCGGTTCATGAAGAGGGAATGAAGAAAAGAATTCCTCAAGTCGGTACTAATGAGAAGTTTATTAAAATGATTTTTTTTGTCTACTCTGCAAATTATGTATTATAATACTATTTACATTTAATTTAACCAAGATTATGACATTCACCAATGTTTTCTAATTTGAGATTTGTTCTTAATTATGCACTGAATCTACAAATAGAAATTTCATGTTTTTCTGGATTTCCTCAATTCTACAACTGCAAAAAATTATTCAAGTTCAGACATTTGTTATCATCATTTATAATTATTTTAATGTTGGCAAAGCGTTGTCAACGCTTCAGCGCTACCGCCACTGAGCCCACCGACTGACCGTTAACCGTTAATGTAGAAAATGTTTTAATAGTTTTGAAGATGCAGATTTTAAGGAATTTTAACCGATATTGTCCTCGAGGTCAGTCGTCTCCGGCTCGGGAATCTGTGTGTAACATGTTGGAGGTTGTGCTCTTGTTCAACAGGCATTCTGGAGCGTTAGGAGAATCGTGCAGAATGTTTGCAGAATTCCATCGCTTGGTGTTAAATGAGTTGGAATGTCTCTGATGTGTGTGTGTATGTGTGTGCGTGTGTGTGTGTGTATGTGTATGTGTGTGTTTACACAAACCAAATGAGGAAATGTTGGAGGCGAGCATTACATCAGCTCTAATTGTTTTTAGGTTCCCCCTCAGCTGTAAGATGAGACTAAAGATGCTCGTCAGTGCTATTTATGCTGTTACGTCTTTAAAGTACAGTTTAAAAAGTAATATCCGTGTCACATTTTTACCAGTATAATAGTGTGACAGACCACAACGGCACCAACACATGTGTGACAGACAGAAATACAAACATTTTTACTAAAAGTGGCAACGTTCAGCAATAAATTTGTTAGTTTAAGGTGCAAAATAATGAATACACCACAACATTATGACCACTGACAGGAGGAGTAAGTAACATTGATTACATTGTTACCATGGCACCTGGCAATGAAAGGAATATATTAGGCAGCAAGTCAACATTTTGCTATTCGATTAGACGTGTTGGAAGCATAAAATGGACAAGCATAAACATTTAATTCAAGATTTGGATACCTGATTAATGCATTATTACCCCTAGTCTGTTTTGCCGATAAACAAGGTTTTTTTTATTTATTTATTTATTTATTTTTAAATCTGCTCACTGTGGCTCTAAGAGAGAGAGATTTGTTTTAGTGATTTCACTATGCTGGAGCTAAGATAAGCCAATCAAATGCTTATTTTTGCAGAAACTTCTGTATATTTGGAATGCTTTAGTCCCACTTCTGGCCCAAATACTTCTTTGGTTTTGATTTGTGCTGCTGTCGTTAATGGCTCCTAGTGCTGGAACTGAATTGTTCTCGCTCGAACATTTGCGCTTCCTTGCTTGGACCCCGATGCTTGCTGTTTGCAGTTGTATTTACTACATTTGATTCTATTTAATTGTTATGCTTTGGTTTTTATTCTTATTGTGTTTGCTGTGTATATGTATACTCGGTAGAGCACTTTGAGATGTATGAAAGATGCTGTATTAAAATAGGGAAAAAAAACCTCAGTTGCTGTTCGATCTAGAGTTTGAGCAGTGCAGCTCCATCACATGCTCCCTGTCAATCAAACAGAACTGCAAACAGCAGTGTATATGTTTGTGTGTGTGTGTGTGTGTGCGTGTGTTTGGGGACAGGCTGGGTGATGCAATGAGGAGAGGTGCTGTTTAGAAACGACCACGAGGGCAAGAATACTTGTGCCAAGCGACCATCTAATGACCATGAACAACTCTCTCTCTCTCTCTCTCTCTCTCTCTCTCTCTCTCTCTCTCTCTCTCTCTCAGTCTTCCTAGCAACAGTCTTATTTGAGAGTAGCCACCTCTGGTCATTTGCTAAAGGTGGACGCATGACTTTGGAATGTGTGAGAGAGAGAGATACTGTGTGTAATGAGTCACATACATGTGATCAAACTAGGAGAAGCTTCACCCAACCAAGCTCCCTCTTTCTCTGTCATGGTCTTCCTCACTCACTCAGTCAATCTGTAACCCTAACACTCACATACACACCTTATGTGGCCAATTTAGAGTCACCAATCAACCTACAGTGCATGCTTTCGGACTGTGGGAGGAAACTGGAACACTCAGAGAAAACCCACACCAACATGGGGAAAGAGAACACAAACTCCACATAGAAAGACCCCACGACCCACCCGCATATCGAACCTAGGACCTTGCGGCTGTTACAGTGCTACGTGGTGTGGTAACTCGTTGAGGCGATCAGATTTGCACTCTCACCACTCACACAACATTTACATCTGGGTGCAAATTAAGCAATTAGCCTGTGTGCAAATAACTTACATCAGTGACAAACACTGTGTGTGTGGTGTGTCTGTGTGTGTGTGTGTGTGTGTGGAGTCCAGTAAAAATGTGAGTTGTTTTAGGATGTGTGCAGGTTTGACCTCTACACCTCCTAATGAACTACAGGCATTTAGAGGCTTTACTGTGCGGAGCGATACACTACACCCATGTAAAGAGAGAGGGAAAGAATGGAAAAAAGAAAGAAGGAAAAAAGTCAAAAGAAATAAAGAATGAATGAAAGAAAGGGGAGAGAGAGAGAAGGAAAGGCAGAATAAAAGTAGAAATACAGAAAGAATGAACGAAAGAAAGAAAGAAAGAAATGGTTAGACACAGAAAGAAAGAATGAAAGAGATGATGGAAAGAAAGAAAGAAAAAAAGAGAGAGAAGAAGAGGCAGGTAGAAAGACAGATTAAGTGACAGAGAGAGGGAAGGGGAGACAGAGAACAGGAAAGAAAGAAAGAGAAAGAAATGGAGTCAGAAGAGAGAGAGAAAGAAAGATAGTACAAAAATGGAGGGAAAGGGCAGGTGAGACAGGTAGAAAACAGTAATGCAAGAGAAGTGTGGGGGGGAGGAAAGAAAGAAAGAAGGAAAGAGAGAAAGAAAGGAAACGAGAGAGGAAGAGAACTAAAAAAAAGAGAGAAAGAAATGAAGCAAGAGAGGAGAGAGAGGGAGGGAGACAATGAAAGAAAGAAAGAGAGAGAGGGATTAAGAGGGAGAGAGGTATGATCTGATTGCAGATGAGTGAGATGGTGTGAAAACTGCAGAATGTGAGTTATGAACTGCAGCTCTCTCACTACCTCACTTCATCACACACACACACACACACACACACGTGTACACACACACACACACACACACACACGAGACTTTCACCATTCATGAAAGCACACTTATTAAATTATTTAATTAGTAATTATAATTTAATAACACTTTATTGTTGTTGTGTCTTTGAAATGACTGTTGCAGATGTAAATTAGTTATATAAATTAATATTGATGTATAAGTGTGAAAACTGAACATCTCACATATCATCATACACCTGCATACAAATTAAACATTACCACATAATTATTACCCAGAAATGCAGTTTAACACAAGATCACCCAGTCTTGATAAAATACGTGGCTCGGTGTGAGATTGCGGAGATGGTGGGAGAGTTCCAGAAGTCTTGGGACGTAATCTGAGCCTCTCAGGACGTGACTCTGATTTACACAAGCGGTGACATCATGGAGACCGCAGCTATTTTTATGGGCTGGTAAACTAGCAGATCTGTACCCAACCTGCAGCAGCCGGCCAGTTAAACACAACCCCAAATCCTGAAAATGTGCTAATCTGAACACTCAGACCTATGTCAGTGGGATATGTAGCATTTTGGAACATTCTAGAATCATATGTTCACTCGAATAGCTTCCTAAATGTAAATATTACTAAAATGAAGCAGCACTGTTGGTTCCCTAAAAAGAGGAGAAAATTTTCGTTCATAAGTTTGTAAGTTGCGTAAATTGTGTAAGCCTGACAACCTTAATGGTGCACTCTTTTGGCCTAAATATGAAAAATTCATAATGGAGATGCCCCCTTGTGGACAAAATAGGGAATGAGAGAAGTAATCATGTTGTCAAATTGTGGCCAAGATAGCAAATGACAGTCTAATTAGCCAATGGCCACAATAAGAAACTTTTTGACCCCAAAAAATTGGGAAGGGGCAGAATGATGCAGTTGCGATACTGATAAGAGATGATAAGATACTGACAATTAGCTGAAGATTTTAAGGCTTTAATAATGTCTCGGCAACAAAAGTTGTGGACAAAACTTGAGACGAAGAAGAGCTTCTCTGCTTGAACCTCACTAATTGCCATTTGTGGCTATATTATTATTATTATTATTATTATCACAAAGGGGGGAAATGTAGACTGTAGTGGGTGAGAAATCTTCCTCCGGAGACTCTGGCTATATATACGAGCCTAGCTCTTTTTCTGACTTGTGTCCTCAAGGCCCCTGGCAGTGTGAGGAGGGCATAACGTCACCCCCGAGCCATGCCAGTGTGAGATCACCTCTCCACCCCCACCCTTGCGGGTTATATATATATATATCAGGGCCACCTGTCAAAGCTGCCCCGTGACCCACCACCCGCAGACTCACTCTCGCCCTCATGCCACCCTCATGCTCGCCATGTTGTCTTCACCTTTATCCCACCCTCACCCTCATACCACCCTCACCCTCATGCCACCCTCATCCTCATGTCACACTCACCTTCACCCTACTCTCACCCTCATATCACCCTCATTTCACTCTCACCCTCATCCCATCCTCACCTTCACACAATTTTCACCCTCATATCACCCTCACCCACATCCCACCCACACCCTCATGTCACCCTCATCCTCATAACACTCTCCTTCTCATGCCACCGTCTCCCTCTCTCTCAGGCCACCCTTATCTTCATCCCACCCTCATCCTCATGTCACCCTCTCCCTCATCCCACCCTCATCCTCGTCCCACCTTCACCCTCATCCCACTCTCATCCTCATGACACCCTCACGCTCACCATGTCACCCACACCTTCATCCCATCCTCATCCTCATGTCACCCTCATCAAGGACAGAGAGTCTTATTAATGGTGTAAGGTGAGAGGCTGGAGTGGATGTACAGGTCCATGTTTTATTGATCCACTGGTTTGTCCACTGTTGTGTCCTGCAGCTCATTATTCCTCCATCCTGCTCTTAAAAATGTGTCATTGTTATTTAGACAGTAAGTAAAAGGAGCAGGTGCCTCCTCATCCTTCTTTTATCTTCCTCCCACCCATTCTGTGTAGAGACAACTAGATAGTGTGTGTGTGTGTGTGTAGGGGGTGGATAAACATGTAACTGTGTATTAGAGCCATTGTACATCTTACAGGGGCTCAAGGCAGGGGTAAAATGCTAATTTACAATATAAAAAATGGGAATGTTCTCTGACATTGTATAAGGTCATAAATCTGCAAGAAAAAGTCCAGGATTCCAGGATTTAAGTCACAGATTTACAGGAGATCTGTCAGTTCTTTGTGTGCTTTTTCTACAAATGTTTCAGGTTTGATGTGAGAAATTAAAAGAGGTAAACGTTTTACTTTTGGTTATTTGGTTTAAAGGCTAACCTGCATGCAAACAGCATTATAATTTTCTGTATTGTTGTTGTTATTATTATTATTATTATTATTGTTATTGTTATTGTTGTTATTATTATATATTTACTATATATTTGCAGCACTGTGCAAAAGATGCACCATTCATTTATTTCATTTATTTGTTATATATTTTATATATCAATTAAATGATTAAATAAATTGAATACGTTTTTTATAAACACCTGATGCTGTAAAACACACGTATATCAGTCTACGGTACCCAAAAGCAGTTTATAAGAGGATGGAGCCATCTGTTGGTAAGAAGATGAACAACTAAAAGTTGTTTTAAAGAAAATCAGCATAGAAATAAAATATAAAGTCTTCTTCTTCTTCTTCTTCTTCTTCTTCTTATTAAATATTACAAATTTAGATGGATTATCTAATCAACCTGTAAAGCTGATGTGCTACAAGAACAATCTTGCATCTTAGTTTGGCCTTCCTTTCTTTGACTGACCTTGGAGTGAGGAAAAAGCCAATAACACCAACCACAGATCATAGATTACAGCTAACATGCATTTGTCCAATCTGTAGTCATTTTCAAAACTCTAAATATAATCAGCACACCATCGGTCTGATGGGGCCACACCATTAACACATTTCACTTCGTTTTCATACAATATACAGTCAATCAACACAATTTTAAAATGCTTACATTTTCTTAACAGACAAGTTATATCCAAAACCAAAACTATGGCTGGTCTTATTTACAAATGTTTACACATAGGATACCGGAACAGAAAACTCAATATTCTAAACATTAGATATAGTATCAAAAACCTCTACTTCTGCAAAAACAATAGTAAAACAGCTGATAATTAGCCCATCACTGAAAAACTGACACACAGCTAAAGTGGGACTTTTGGAACTGACGTTGTTTTGTGTAGAAACAGAACACCGGAGGAGACAAATAATGTCTGGAAAAGGGAAAAATCACACCTTTGAACACAATAAGCAATTAACTTGACATCTTTTGCACACACTTTCCTACAGAAAACACAGGAATCTGACACCAAGACACTTTTAGCCATTTCCAAACACACCCATTCAGAAACCACACCCATGTACCCATTAGGCTAACACACATGTCACCTGGTCAAGAACCTGACTGCTTATTAGTTAACTCAGCAATCAGAATGTGAGAACTATAAAACTCCATAGATTTACCAACACTAAATAACGATGGGGAAGAAACATAATAGGTCACAGAGCTATTGTGAATGTTCCTGGCGTACGTGGAGGAAATATTACAATGTGTGCTGCCATCACGGGACATGGAGTTCTCCATCACCATGCCATTCTTGGTCCATACAACACAGGGTTGATCCTGACATTTCTGGACAGATTGTGAGACATCTTACAACAGGCAAACCACATGGACGATGAAGGGCAGCAGCACAGATATGTTGTAGTGTGGGACAATGTGAGTTTTCATCGTGCAGCCATGGTGCAAAATTGGTTTGCCAACAACCCACATTTTACAGTGGTTTACCTTCCCCCTTATTCTCCATTTCTGAACCCCATAGAAGAGTTCTTTTCAGCATGGCAGTGGAAGGTCTATGATCATCAACCCTATGTGCATGAGGGGCTTCTACAAGCAATGGAGGACGCATGTGAGGAAATTGACATAGGAGCTATCCAGGGATGGATAAGACACTCCCGGCGTTCTTTCCTCGTTGTCTAGCAAGGGAAGATATCGCATGTGAAGTGGATGAGGTGCTGTGGCCAGATCCACTGAGACAACATGATGCTGCATAATTTTGTTTCTTGTTCATTTGATTTTTCACTTGCACTTCTCATTCTGTTTTCCAAAGGTTTAGAATTTGTTGAATTGTACAGTAATATGGATTTTATGTTTGTTTTTCTGTTGCAAATTATAGCTAAATAAATGATTAGTTTGAACCCAATTTATTTCTGCACATATGTTTCTGTGTCCAATTCTCAGCATTTGCAGTTCTGACAGCCCGTAAAGAGATAAAAGTGTTTCGGATTTTACATAGCGGTGTTTGGTTGGTTGGAGGAAAAAATTAGGCATGGGAAAGAAATGTTTACTATTTGGGACAAAAGTGCGGTTTTGATACGTGTTTATATAGTTTTGACTGCGGAGCTTCATTTTGCAGGATATGTGAGGTGTTTTGCTCTTTGGCTGAGGTGTTTTGTGAATTGTGCTAAATGATTTGGAATAATGAGTCTTGTTGTCAAAAATGTGCTTTAGCAATTGGAAAAACTGTATTTCTGCACATACTGTATGTTTCTGTGTCCAATTCTCAGCATTTGCAGTTCTGACAGTCCCTAAAGACATAAGTGTTTCAGATTTTACATAGAGATGTTTGGTTGGTTGGAGGAAAAAAATAGGCATGGGAAAGAAATGTTTACTATTTGGGACAAAAGTTTGGTTTTGATAAGTGTTTATGTGAGGTGTTTTGTGAATTGTGCTAAATGATTTGCAAAAATGAGCCTTGTTGTCAAAAATGTGCTTTAGCAATTGAAAAAAAACTGTAAACTGTTGACTGTTGCATCAAACCAGTCAAGAAAAACTGTAATTAACAAAATGTGTTACAATTTAGCTGTAACAGTTTGTGTGATATAGGTGTGCTGCTGTGTTGCATTTAGAAAAAGTTTCTTCAGTACAGGTAATTGCTTGTTAAAAACTGTAATACATTTTTTCTGTAAATATAAATTAAAAAAACTAAATTTATTATTGAATATTAAAAATGCATTCACCCAACTGATCAGGGAGAATGAGTTTGGTCAATCTCTTTTCTAAGAAAGTGAAATAATAAGAAAAAGAGCAACCACTTTATTAGTCAATATATTGCTAAGCTGATATCTTCATATTTCTTCATCTTCAGAGACAACCACAGACCTACTGTCACAAGCAGAAGCTGTTCAGAGTGAAGGGACAAAACACTACACAGTATAATAATAATAATA
>JAVGVS010000347.1:384211-449202 GCA_032718565.1 Distichodus sexfasciatus | reverse complement strand
CTAAAAGCAGATTCCCCTTGTTTTGTGTGAACCCTTGGTATTTCTAACTGACTCGATCCTAATGATCTGAGCGGTCTGTTAGGTTTATATTCAGTGAGCATGTCTGCAATGTATTTAGGTCCTAGGCCATTGAGTGATTTATATGTCAGTAAAAGTACTTTAAAATCAATTCTAAATGTAACTCTAAATACAGTACAAACGAGAAGTAGGGAATCAATATGAGAGGTTGAATACAACAAAACGTTCTTAAATCTAATTCATTTTTATGTCTGCTGAATTTTTCCATCTGTTCATACATGCCCTGTCTTACTGCTCTACTCAGTGCTCTAACTACAAAACGAGACGTACAGGGGAGGAGTTTGCATATAACCTAGTGCTTCTAACATTCAATTACCTACACTTACAGCAAACATTTTTCTTCATTTTCTTTTACTTTGGACGATTACCTTTGGTTCTCTGTTTACTGCGGGGTTGTTGTTTTTATTCACTTTTGTCAGCATTTGGACCTCATTCAGCAATAACTTCTTAGGTTTTTTTCTTAAATTTGTTCTTTGTCAGATTGTGTTTTTAAATTCTTTGCAAGTTCATTGTCATAATGGCAAATATTTACATTTAAACTGTGTAATATTGTAGAATTGTGTAGAGCTTTAGAATTAAAACTCTATATTCTTTGCATGAACACACATTGCAATAAAATATGTGTAATAGTGCTCTTCAGCTTTCATATGTTCTGTTCTTACCCGGAAACAAATCACAAGAACAGTTAATGAATGAGGCCCAATGTTATCGACCATGTCTTTGTTGTTCGTTTGTAATAAAAGGACTGAATCTCTGTCCAGTCATTAAATCTTTGTTTATTGTATCCTAAAATCTATGGCAAAAAACAGCAGTATCAGTTTTTTCCTGTGAAGAAGTTCCTGTGCTGCTGTTCGCTAAGTCTTGAGTGCTCAAGTGGGAACAACAGTTTTTTACGTTCTTGAAGACATTTCGGCTCTCTTCAGATAGGAGCCAAAATCTCTCCAAGTGTAATGATCGTGGACCCAAATGCAGAGTACTTATAACTGAGTCTTCATTAGCAGAAGGGATGTACAAAAATCGGCGTCGTGAAACAGACACTGTTAAAAACCAGGAGAGACAGTCCTTAAAGAAACAGACAATAATGCGGAAGGCAGAGACAATGGTTGATACACAGGGAGGCTCAATAAGAAAACGCTCAAGGTCATAGCAATACTTTGCAAGGAAACATGGCAAAACAGGGAGTATTATATACTAACGGTGTGGCTAGTTAAAACTCAGGCCACCCTGTTCGAATTAAGAGTTGTAAAAAGATCTGGAACTACAATTTGGATCAAGCAGTTGTTCCGAAAGAGAGGGTTCCTGTCTAGAGACCTTACATCAAGAACTTGATAGATACAGTATCCAGTTGCCTTTGACACAAGCGTAGGTCACAATCTATAGATAGAAGACAGAATTTAAGAAATACAAAGTGTGAGCCTGGTTAGGTCACTTCATCACGTGTTTGTCATGTCCAGTCAGTCCATAATAATACAAGTTATTTTGCTTTTGAAAAGAAAACACCCCTCCCATTATATTTGTACATTGTGCAAAAATGATTTTGCTATAAAAAAAAAACATTTTGCTATATAAATTTACACACACAAAAATTCAAGTCTAGCAAGAAGGAGCCAAATTGTGCTACATCAAGATGCTAGAACAAACGGACCAAGCCGTTCGCAGGCCAGAGGTCATGACACTAATAATCTAAAATGCAATCATTTCTGCCATTTTTCCAGTGACTCTGACTGCAAATTCCGGCACCTCATTCAAGGGCTTCTTGCTGGAAGCTCGGATGAATGGAGGCAGCAGTCCTGTAGGTTCGTTTACTTCTGCTGGATCTTTTGGACAACTACTTGCCTGCTCTGGGCAGCCTGTAAGTTTTTACAAAAGTGTATTATTATTAACAAAATACAGCAGCAACTCACAAAATGCTTAATAACAGGAAGAAGATGCTAAATATCCCGTTTGTGTTTGTGTCAGAATATGGCTGTCTCTCACACATCGTCTACCGCCAAAACTCAAATTCAGAGCACGTGGAAAGCGCCAACATCAGGAAATGTCAACTACATTGAGTTCAGGTAATCTTACAGTGTGAACAGAACGTTGACACGCAGCTCTATTGTTTTTGTGAATATCTGAAGCAACCACACTGTTCCACAATCAAGACCTAAAATGTTCTGCTTGGACACTGGATTTTGAATCTAGAACCTAGTTCTTGATTCTGGAACTTACCTGGCAGGAGTGATACCATGATCAAGAAGGTGGTTCGTCCAGGGCGAGGCTCAGCCATTGCACTCCGGTTGATTGACCTCTGCGAATTCCCCAAATGTGGGAATCTCGACTGCATACTTTGTGGTAGTGGGCGACTGCGTTCGCGCTCTCTTCTGAAATGGGGGTTAGGTAAAGTTACCACTGAGGTACTCATGAGCAAGGTACTGTCCCCAAGCACGACTCCCAGGGCTCTGCCCTTGTTAGCTGCCCACTGCTCCTTCACAGGATGGGTCAAATGCAGAGGTCACATTTTGCTGTGGTGCACTGTGTGCTGTGCTGTTTTGTGTTCACAATGACAAATAATCACTCACTTTTTGGATCCACTGGTTGACTTGGATCTTGGATCATGAAAGCAACCAAAACAGTTCTGAAATCAAGCTCTTGTTACTGGACCTGTTTTTTGGATCCACTGGCATTTGTTCTTGGTTTTTCTGTCATAAATATCCAAAGCAGTTCCACCATCGAGAATTGAAGTTTTGCGAAATTGTGTATCCAAGCAACGTCTAAACAGTGTCCATGTACAGATCATAATAAAAAATAGTGGCGGAACATGGGCCTCCACCCACAGAATGCTCTTCATATGTTTAAGCCTAATCTTATTGTTGAGAAGTGGCTATCAAGTGTGATTAATGCACAGGTGGAGTTAGTTTACAGAGCTCTCTGTTGTTTAGGGGATAAGCTGCTGAAAATTCTGTGGAAATTCTGGCATGATCACACTGACAATGTGCAGAAAATTCAAGTTGAAATCACAGAAAACCTGTCATGAGATTCACTTCACTCATGATCTCACCAAGTCAAGGGAGATACAGAAAAATACTAGTAACTTGATAACTAAACAAACATTTAGTGCTGTTTAATATGGGACATTTTTGCAGTTTTGGAGTAGCTAACCAAAACTTTTGATGGTATTAGCTAAACTACTATTGTATTAGTTAATCATTAACTAAGTTACTTTTAAAAAATTGTAGCTTTTCCGGTAACTACATACATTTTTATAAACAGCGATAGCTTGGCAAACCACTACGTCGTTACAGAAAATATTTCTGTTCTCTCTTTAAAAGGATTTTCAACTTGCAGGTATTTCTGAATGTTGTTGAATTGGCAGGAATGGCACTCGTGGCTGTATTTGTCAAAATTTGTGACTCTGAAAGCCTAGAAGGCGAACTTACACATATGAGTGTAACTTAAGTTGAAAATCTAAACATGCTCTAAACATTATCAAAACCTAATGGTGATTTGACATTACACTGTATTGCTTTTAACATCATGTTTCACATTAAAAAAAAATTGTTTGTTTTAAGAGTATACTACAGCACAAATATGAGGTATTGATGGATGAAACAGCTTGGCTACTTTTCTCTGTAGCTTGTAGGGTAGAATCTACTACAAAACATCCCAAAAAAATTGGGACAGGACAACAAAAGGCTGGAAAATAAGCAGTAATAAACAGCTAAATGAACATTTCAAGACTGTTTAGGTTAATTGGCAAATCATTTTGCATTCTGTTTTTATCTGTACACCCTTAAATATAAAAGAACCAAGGGCACTAATGAAGGACCAGTTTTTCTTAGTGTGCTTTCTACAATGTCACAACCGGTAACACAGTGTTGTGGTGGTTAGTGTGGTTTCCAGTAAGAAGGACCTGTGTTCGATCCCAGGTCAGTCATGGAGTCTTTCTTTGTATACATGGGTGCTCCGGTTTCCTCCCACAGTACAAAAGCACACAGTTCAGGTTGATTAGTGACTTTAAATCGCCCCCTTGGGGCTGGAATATACCTGCTGTTAACTACACATCCATGTGTGCATTATGGTTGCCATCCGTATCCTGCGTTCGTTTGGTGTGTCGGTTCCACACATCATCAAAAATAGGTGAGACGTCTCCAAGATGCAATATTGACATGAAAACGAGGTGCGGTGGTGCAAACACAGTTGGAGCAGGTACAATGAGTATGCAAGACTGTCTTTCTTTTTGATTTTGAGTAAGATTTCAGCAGTCTGCCCCCAAGTGGAGACTTCCAGCCTAGTGTACACTGTAGCATGTGGGCATGGTCAAACAACAAGCATATTTCAGGCCTTAGTTGTGAATGTGAGTGTGTGTGTGTGTGCCCTGCAGAGTGTTGGTAGCTACCCGTAGTTCTGGGATAGGCTCCAGTCCCTGCGACCCTAATAATTATTAATTATTAAAGTTAATTTATTTGTATATGTGAACACAGTGCAGCACCTTGCTTATGAGTACCTCAGTGGTACTTTAACGCTTCCGAGACATGGACCGGCCACCCTCCGATCACGGAGCCAACTCCCTAACCTTTACACTATTAGCTGACCTCATCTCAACTTTTTCAGAGTTGGGTTTGACAATTGAGGAATCATTTTTCACCCATGGTGCCATAACTAACAATATTGCAAGTTTAATGGCATTTCTTTACCTGTAGAAATCTCACTCAGTAGTTTTACTCACTGTGTCATATCTTGTCGTTGCTAGAGCAACAGTGGTTAGAGACGCAACCGTCTTTTGGGTCGGAGTGAAGAGTGCACAACTCACCTACACCGGCACTAACGTGGCCTCAGCGTCCAGCAGTACTCCAACACAGTCAGCAGGAGGAAATTCCAAACTGGTAAACCTCTACATCCAGAAAAACACTTAAGTCATATAATAATAATAATAATAATAATAATAATAATAATAATAATAATAATAATAATAATCATCATCATCATCATCATCATCAATACTACTACTACTACTACTAATAATAATATTAATGATCAATACTACTACTAATAATAACTATTAATTATTAGTAAATTATGTTTATAGTAACTTACAAAGAGCAGATACTGAAACAACAACAATAATATATTAATGCTAGTTATACTAATGAAACTAAGTTACTAAAGCAAATAAGTGCTTCATCAACCTTTGTGGAGAGCAATAAAAGAATTATTGCAGAAAATATTGCAAGAATGAAAATACAGACTTCTGATTATAGAACTGATACAAGTCTCTAATGTTACTGAAGGATTAAAAAGAACGTTGAGTTACCAAACAGAACGAGGACAGAACATGAACAGCCTCATTACCAAGCTTTCTCATGGAGAAATTTGTTCTTAAAAACCACTTAAGCGGAAAATTCAACAATGTTTTTTGATTTATGATTTGTTCAGTGGTATGAACAAAAGCAATAAACGCTGAACAGCGCTCACACATTTTGTTACACGCACAGTTGTAATTATTGGGGTCTTTTCAGTTCTACAGTTGTACAATAATATACTATTTACATGTCATTTTAAGAATAAATTTATGATTTTAATTTATGTTCATGTTAGAATCAGGGTACCTCTTAAAAGTTAAAGTTCAGTCTTGTCTGCATTGAACTTGAGAAAGTAAGATTGCACTTCATTCAAGTATTTATTGTTCATATTCGCTTTTAATATGAGTTTTTTTGACTGCTAGTACGGTACTGTACATATTAATGAACCCGTCACACAGTTACCTTAGACAATATAAAGTTAGTGGTTTTGTAATAGATTGCATGTTTCGAATTAAACATATGAACATATGAATCATATGCACAGTGAACAACAAAAAATAATTCCATGACCATAACTGTAGGTTGAACACTGCATGTAACTAAATTACACAGTCTATTTTATTATCTCTAGTTTAGAGTTTGATATTTTATAGGTTATGTATATATGCTTCCTCTATATGCCTTGTTTGTATTTTATTTCCAACTGCAGAATTGAAGAAAACCCAATAATCTAATGCAAAAACGGTGTAAAAACGTCCTTCGCTGTGTGTCGATTTTGTTCTTACCTAGTAATAAATCTCAAAAGTCTTTAAGAACAAATTTTGGGGACTGTTATACATTTTATACGTTACTATTTGATCGGTTACTATTCATGGTCGGCACGTGTCCCCCCCTCTGTTAGAGTATCGTGGAGAGTGCAGGTTGTGGCAGCAGTAAAACGTGTATAAGTAACCCCTCCGGCTGCGACCCCTCCTCCAACGCTAACTGCTACTTCATGTCCACTACGCCGCTGGCCTCGGGCTTGTATAAATTTGAGATCTCAGGCCTATCTGACGGCTACGTCTCTATCGGCTTCTCAGACGACACGGACATGGTAAGTTTGTCTCTCTTAACTCCCTTACACTTGTTTATGTCTTCAGATTTTAGACATCATTTATGATTTGAGCACTGCTGGGGAAGCTGGTTTGATTTTTAAGCTGCAAGCAATTTAGGATTTAAAAATCATATTTTAACTGCTTTTTATTTGATATGAAATTAAGTGATTGTGCTAAATTTGCATCTTGTATCCATCGCCAAGTCCAGAATCAAATGGAATTGAAATTGTATCGTATCAGACTTTGTAATACCAGCAGAAATTGAAACCTTGTACATTTAATCAATATAATATTGTAGCGTATTGAAGCCTGTGATTTAGACTCCTAGTTACAAAGGGGGCTTATGGCTTTTTAAAAGTCTGAGTGATGATTGGTATGTGATAATTTATTCCTCAATTTGTGTGTCCTTGATTTGAAGGGGAATGATGACATATATATTTGTGGTAAGGACAGCAGTGGAGTTATCCAGGTTCAGCACGCTTTCTCAACAGGAACAAGAATGCCAAACACAATCGCACTGGTACAGAGAGTTTAAACCCACCTTGTGGTCTCACACACTCACACACATTTACATGTTCAATATTTTACACACATACAACAGCAGATGTGTTTACAAGCAAAGCCTTTGTTTTATCTTTGAGAACTGGAGTTATTAAAATGAATCAGAGTGACCTAGGGCTGGTTGATATGACTCAAAACTCCAGTCATGATACTTTTTGACCAAAAATCTTAGAAAATTTTGATCAAAATACAATATGCCTCAGTATTTTTCCTATTCAAGTTTCTCTGAATGAAGTCACATTTATATTGTTCTTATATTTAATTATTTGAATCTGATATGACTCAAAACTCGTCACGATACTTTTTGACCAAAAATCTTAGAAATTTTGATCAAAATACAATATGCCTCAGTATTTTTCCTATTCAAGTTTCTCTGAATGAAGTCACATTTATATTGTTCTTATATTTAATTATTTGAATCTGTTTAAAAACATATGATTTGAACTTTTAAAAAATCATACAGAACATACGGATGAACAAAATATACATATAACATTAATTCAAAGTCATCTTACAATAAATCTTTTATAATGTAAACAAATAAACCATGGAAAGAACAAGCAAGTGGAACATGGACGTTGCTCTGAATGGGCGGCATTAAATATATCATTGATATTGTGGCACTCAGTATATTGCCCAGGCCTACACTAACCTTTGACACTCAGCTTTGACTAGACTTTTTTGTTTTACAAAATTTACAAATATTCATTTTTTTTTGATGACATTTATTTCACAAAAATCACACATTCACACACTTAAGTTTATGAAGACATCCTAATTCTTTCTCTCATACACACACACACACACACACACATGCTCTCATGCTCTTTTCTGTTTTAAAGGGCAATGTCTCAGGCATCGTTTCCTCAGTAGCAAATGGAGTGATCAGCTGTTCTTTTACCTCCGCAAATGCCATCAGTACAACAAGGAGCGCGACGTCTCAGAGCTCCTACTACCTCTTTCTAGCCTACGGAGCCAGCAGTAATGGTAAAAATCACAACTCGGCCTGAACACAAATGCTTGAGCCTTATAAACCAAGAGAATATGCTCACTTACATTTCCAGTTTTAAGACACCTTCATATTCAATGGTTTTTCTTTATTTTTATTATTTTCGGCTATTGAGGACATCAAAACTATGAAGGAATAGATGGAGTTATGCAGTTAATAAGCCTGTTAACCAAACCAGATTATGTTGTGTGTTCTAGATTCCTCAGAGTAGCCTGCTTTTGCTTCAGTGACAGCTTTAAACACTCTTACCATTCACTCAATAAGATTAATTAGATATTCACCTGGAATGGTTTTTGATGAGCAGGTGTGCCTTGTCGAGAGTTACCGTGCATTCCATTTGCTGTTGGTGCTCAGTGTCCACTATGTGCGCCCCTGTTTCTTGGACACAGAGGACCCAGAGTTCAGAATCCAAGGTGGCTGCTTAGTGCAAATGCTGCATTTGTTTACATTTTATAGCACCTTAAAGTTGTTTGGTCAGCTGTGTACATAATACACTGTTCTTGTAGTCGATAGACATGTTGCTTTGCTCATGTTCTATGTGAAATACCGTGATGTGTTATATCAAGTGGCGATGCTAAATTGGCTGGTCGATGTTGCTGAAAACAAATGACTAGCTCTGTTAGTCAAACAGAAGGGTGAACAGGATCAGCAACTCGAGTCAGAAAATTTAGGGGGAAAAAATGTAGCATTAATAAAGCCTAGGCTCTTCTATCCAAGTTCAGCTCTCCTGTGACAAATAGTATGTATCCAACTAGGTTTTCACCGTTTTTAAAGGATGTGATCAAGTTGTCAACTGAATCTTGGATCCAAAGGCAAATGGAATGCATCATTAATCTTCGGCTTTTCTTCGATCAACCCAAAAGGTCACATGCCTCTCCCCTACTTATTGACCTACACTGGCCGCCCATGGCTGCGCAAATCAAATTCAAATCACAAGTACCAGAGGCCCACATTCCATCTCACTCCCTCTGCTCCTTGTCTGGCTGTGTAGTCCCAACGCACAAGGCACACCAAGTCCACACTGTTCTCCTTTGTGGTTCCCCACTGATGGAATGAGCTGCCAAGGGCCACCAGAACATATGCATCCTTCTCCATCTTTAACAGCCTTCTGAAGACCTCCTCTCTCAGGTCACCGCCCATCCTATATTACCTCCTGTCCAAACTTCCTGAGGATACCTTCATACACTAAGGGTGAATTCCAGTGCACCATACCCCTCTCTTTTGCATTTTCACATGTAAGAGTAGGGTGATCCCTTTCCAATTTAGATCGAGGGTTAGAGGGGGAAGTGGAAGAGCTAACTACACATTCAAACAGAGATTTTTCAGAGGTTCTCTCCAAATGGACGGGTAGGAGATATTTTCCAGAATGACCTGCGAAAAACAATCAGCAACATGGCTGCAGAGCCGAAAAAGACATGCAAAAATATGTAATTTCTCTGTTAATGAAGAATTTAAAATGAAATCAGGTGTTTTGTCTAGTTAGACTTTGTGTCAGCTTTATGGTTCTATTCTTTATAGATGCCACAAAATAACATCACTAGTGTGGTGCCACAATTATACATCTCCATTTAACTGCAGACAAACACAAAAAATGGCCCACGACATGGAAATAACAACCGCAGACGACGGCATGTTGGAACATCCAGCAAAAACACATCGCATCTGCTTACGTAAAATTCACATGGCGACTAATGATGATGTCACGTTTTTGAAAGTCTCATTTTGTAGGGGTAGATTTCCTTTGCCATAGAGCCAAGGGGCAAGGGGTAAGGCTATGGTATTGGTATGGTATTCACCCTTTGAACTTAGCACTTAGTACCCACTGTTAGTTCTCCCACTGTCCCAAGCTTGAATGTGTTTCCCAATTGTAAGTTGTTTTGGATAAAAGCGTCTGCCACGTGTAATGTAATGTAATGTTAATTTGTGTTATTTAGGTTGACATGGTTCTCTATCGAAGAAAAAGGTAAAAAGGAGAAATAAAGTAAAATAAATAGGAGGGATAAAGTGGTTCAGTGGGGGGTAAAGATCAAGGTGTCACAGATTGCTAAAAAGCTTCCTTACTTTAAGTCTAGGAGAACAATCTGACAACTTTGTGAAAAAAAATCTTCTGAGGGACTGTCCACAAGAAAAGTAACAGCACATCCTGACTGATTTTTGGTTGTATTTTTTTCCTGCCAGGTGTGATACAGATGCACAGCACCAGACCTTTAATCAGTTCCACCAAGGTGGACATCACCACCACCCAGTTGCTGAGCTCCGAGCAATACCCGGCCATCGTCAAGGCACACGGTCAGTAAACGTGCGGTGTTCTAGTGGTAGGATGCTCATCTTTGGACCAAGAGGTCGTGGGCTCAACACTACCACCATGGGTCCCTGTGCAAGACCCCAAGTTGCTGCAGGGAGACTGTTCCTGAAATTAGGAAATGGAAGTTTAAAAAATGGAAAAGCATCTGCTAAGTGCTAATGTTAAGCACTCCATCATTTCAGCTTGCACATCATCCTTTTAAGTCATGTTGGGGAGGAGCTAACTATGAGTAGCGATGCTTTATTTTTCATTTGCTCATGAACTACTTTTAAAATACTGTAACTACTTTTTGGCAAGTAGAAATGAATGTCAAAGCGCCACCTTGTTACACAAGAATTAATTTTTCTCTTTACAAAGACGGCTATGTCCAACTAGCAGGTGTTGGTGATTAGTGTTGAATGGGCAGAGGGTGGCTACCATGCACATAAGGCGTATGCTTGTTGAATCACAGCACATTCTTGGTGGCTGTAAGATGGAGCCAAAGGATGGAGTTGAGCTTGAACATGATGGAAGGAAGATTTATATAGCTACGACCAGTGAAGGTTCACATCTCTAGCTTGTAGTGTAGATAACAACTATATTAAATCAGGAGCTTGGCTGTTGCTTAGATACTTACAGGGCTAGTTTCTTGAACATTGATTAAGACTAGTCTTTGACTAAACTGCAGTACCAATGGAGATTCTCCACTAAAACTCAAAGTTAGTCTAGGCATAGGCTTAATCATCATCTGGGAAACTGGCCCAAAATCTTAAGAAACTTGTAGTTTAAAAAGCAGCCCTTCACCCACACTGTTTATAAATTGCACATTTGTACAAGACATTTGTTTTGTGTACCTAAGAGTCATCACCATGTTTTATTGTCCTTTGAACAAAACATTAACTGCTAACTGCTAATTAATTAACTGACAATTAACTTGAAAGCAACACTCACAACATTTCTATAATGTCAAATTACGTTTTATTGTCATATATGGATTATAATCAGAATAGTATTTATTTGCCAAGAAGGTTAAAAACCATATAAGGAATTTGCTTCTATCAGTCAGTCTTTGTAGTCCACGAGAAAATATAAATATAACTAGAGATACAGTTCTGCAAGAAAATGCTAATGTTACTGCTCAAGTTTTGTAGCTGTGACATGAAAACTGGTCGAATAGAAAGACGTTGATTAAAATGCATTGAAGTGAGCGGGGAAAGAACGAGGGATGATAAAAGTTAGTAAAGTGTGGGTGAAACCCGATTGAGATGTGTGTTCAGTGATGTGATCTGGGGTGGCATAAGAACCATGTTGACTGACGTGTCAAGGCAGGTGAAAGGAAGCTTTTGAGTCCCAAATCCCATGTATTCTTAATGGGAGAAAATGAATAGGGGCCTATGGGAAGAAGCAGCGACAAAAAAAAGAATGAAAAAGACAAGTGCGGATCATGATGGTTACAGATATTGCCAGATATCCATTTATTATCTGCTATAAACACTGATTCTTAAATTTTGCTCATTTAGACTTGATACTGTAATATTATCAGTAAGGCTCTAATATTGTGTGAGGCTTCACATTTATTTTTATTGCTTATGTTTACCTCGATATCTTGTGTTTGTTGCTGCAGGATGCCTGATGCTGATCGCCTGGATGACCACGGGCAGTATTGGCATGCTCATCGCACGATATTTAAAGAAGATGGCAAAAGGAACAAAGTTATGTGGCAAAGACTTTTGGTTTGCGGTACGTTTTTAGTCAAAAACTGACACCAAAAAGTTTGTTCTTTTTACAAATTTAGAAGATCAATGTTTATTCAGATCTCTGACTTTTTTCCTAATTTGATGTCTTTAAATGATTGTGAACCACACTAGAGCCTAAGCCAAGTGCAATTTTATGGCAAATAACTTTATTAACTGGAGGATTTGACAATTTGATGATGGCATCAGTCATTTTTACATGTTTTGAGAGTAACAAAAAAAACTAAACCTTTTTTAGCGCAAACATGTTTTGTGATGTTTGAAAGAATTTAGTGCCACACGGTGGTAGAGGAACTTTGCATTGCTAAATAAAATGCTGTGCACTGAACTTTGGGTCTGGGTTTGGTTTGAAATGATGTGTAAGTGGTAGAGGAGCTACTTACCCAGTGCTGCTACTGATACACTTTTTGGGCTCTACTAAATATTCTCATGTCATAATTTGTTATATGTTACATTTTGTTACATTATACGTACTGTATTATGCATGGGAAGTGGCACTGCGGTAAAGTTCATTTATTGTTCGACTTTCGCACCAATTCCTACTTATTGATATGACAATATCAATCACACAATATCAATCAATGACAATGCAAATCACACCATTATACTGATTAATTTTCTTAACAACACCAGCTCTCGCTCGCGATCTCTGTGTTCCTGATGGATTTAGCGCCGCAGGATTAGAGAGCACCACGTAATTACAGAACTGTGTTTAAACAAATTATTTTTAAGATGTTATTTTAATAATAATTAATTTAGCATATACAGTACATGTGTAATGATCGGCCGAAACCCAAAGCCCAAGCATTGGCATCGGTATCCGAACTGAAACAGTTGGATCGGTGCATCTCTAGCCACAATGCGACATTCAGGACGTGTTTACAGTTGGATTTTCAAGTCATTTAGTTAAATAAATCAGTAGTTATTTGTGCGGTGAAGTCTACCAAGTTCTGAACATTTCAGTATGGAAGAACATATATATATATCTAGGAATCCTGGCACTGTGATCTGAAGGAAGTGCAGTGTTTAACTCATTTTGTTTGGATGTGTTCCTCAGGCCCATGTTACACTGATGTTGCTCACTGTATCTGCCACCATCATTGCGTTTATTCTGGTGTTTTCCTATGCACAGGACTGGAGTGGTGTAAGTATAATACCTACCTCATGCCCAATCTACACTGACAAATTCTCAGATAAATTGAGTTTATTGATGGCAAAATATCTGTGGAGTCGTAACTATCAAAACGATTGGTTTTGATGTGTGCACTGTCAGTATTAAAATAAAGTTACAGTTTAATGTGATAACATTTTTTGAGAATTATCAAATGTGTGGTGTGTGTTAAGGTCAAAGTAAATCTCAGCTACTGTATATACAAGTACACAGAGAAAAAAGATGATGCGGCTCCAGTTTCGACAGAGTGCAAAGAAGGCACATACTGTATAAAATATACATAAATATAAACTACAAGTAGAAAATTATATTGCATGACCTTGTGTGTGTGTTCATGTGTGTGTTTAGGGCGCTCATCCTGTTTTAGGCTGCTTGGTGATGATCCTCAGCTTGGCTCAACCCATCGCCAGCATGTTTCGCTGCGGACCTCAGCATGAGAAGTGAGCAATTTGAGATTTATTTTGACTCAAAGTGCATGTACAGTAGGGGTGTGACAAGACACTCAGCTCAGAAGAGAAGATGATACACATGATTGGGTTGATGAGACACTATTTAAAAAAAAACTTCCATGATTAAACATATTATTGGAACATGGCCTTTACTTGACTGAAAGACAGAAAGTCAAGTGCATGTGCAGAATATTTAGTGCATCAACTGACTGGACGCTCTCTTGTATGATTTCTTATGCATCTCTTCACACCATTACTGTGCATCAGCGTCTAACTTCTAACTGGAGTGTAAATCATCTCATTAAATCATCAGATTTAAAATCTGCGTTACTATTCTCTATATGAACTTGGAGTCATACCAGACGCCAGATTTTGCTGCTGAATGTTCCACTGCATGCTCAGAGTTTTGGACAAAATAACGCTGTACTATTTCATGAGACAGCTTTTCACTTCAACGAGAAATATCGTCATGTTTTAATATTGGGAGACCTTTATTACAAGGCACAAGCATCTCATCACAGTCCTAAAAATAAACAATAAATATACAGTTTAAGCTAGATGTAGAAAATGTGCAATTTTAGTTACGAAATGTTCATATGTGCAAGTTAATACTGTCACAATTAGTCATTTTTTAAAATCAAACTTACAGTGTGTGTAGAGGCAGGACAGACCAAAATAGATGTCCAAAGAACAGAAAAAGTGAATTTTTCATAATATGGGACCTTTAATACGAGTTAAGTTTCATTTTTCACGTCTGTGGGCGATGCAAGTATGAGGTTTGACTTTGTGATTTCTTTTCCTGCAGGAGATTCATTTTTAACTGGGCTCATGCTATCAACGCATTAGCCATCAAAGGACTGGCAGGTATGAAAATGACGCCATTGACAATATCAACCCCGTTCTGCAAACACTTAAGAGCACACACACACACTCACACTCACATTTCTCCCTGTTTGTTAAGCTTTAGCAGCATTCGCAAACAAAACCTGAACACTTTAGAGAGTAAAAGTGCATAGGAGTGTTTTTAAAGTTATGTAATATCCTTAGACAATAACAAATTCAGTGGTGAGTAATGTATGTTGTAATAACATGATTTCAATTTGTTCATTACAGTTTAATAGGCAAAATGGATTCGTTATCTTAATTATCTTTATGTAAGCGATCCAAACTCTTAAATTGAGCTGGTTACTTTTACCATTCAAGAAACAAGAGATGTCAATGTTCATTGTTATCAGGTGTATTACGCAGGTTATGACCATTTTGTTTGATATACATTGTTTTAAAAGCTATCATTAGCATCTTAATGTTTCAGATGTGATACTGGGTGCATTATGTCGGTGTATGTCTATAGATATGATTGATATGTAACTTTAGATGTGTGTCTGTAGACAGTGTTGGGAAGGTTACTTTTAAAATGTATTCCACTACAGATTACAGAATACATGCCCC
Source organism: Distichodus sexfasciatus (assembly GCA_032718565.1). Lineage (NCBI taxonomy): Eukaryota > Metazoa > Chordata > Actinopteri > Characiformes > Distichodontidae > Distichodus > Distichodus sexfasciatus. The sequence continues at coordinate 434,071 of JAVGVS010000347.1, read as the reverse complement.
AAAATGTAGTTTGTAACGTATTCCGTTAAATTACTCAATGTGAGTAACATATTCTGAATACTTTGGATTACTTAATATATTGTCATGCTTTTTTTTAGCAATCACATCCTGCAAATTCTTGTTTGTTTTTCTCTACCGATTGGCTGTTAAGCTAATCTCCCTGAATAGACAATATATTTACTGTAGAGGAGCAAAGACGAAATTTCCGAGGAAGAAATGCATTCCTGCCCGGGCACTGCTGGCTCTGTTCTGCTGGCTCCGGGTTCATTGTGTAACTGACGCCACCAACATTAACAGGACGCTTACATTAGAGCCTCTTATTGCATGTTTTGTTTGGGTTTCCGGCAATGCGTGGAATTACCAAAATTAGGGAGTAATCCATTTATTTTAACAAAGTAACTGTATTCTAATTATCACCTATTTAAACGGTAACTGTAACGGAATACAGTTACTTATATTTTGTATTCTAAATACGTAACGCCGGTAAATGTATTCCGTTACTCCCCAACACTGTCTGTGGATATGATTGATATGTAACATCTTTCATTTTCCTGTAACCAAACAGCTGCCAGACACACCTATAGGCACAGAAGTGGAATGAGGACACGTTCTTAATGTTTATTACTTTTGTTTTCCCACCCACTTTTTCTCAACATTATTCCTCCTACGGCTTTTGCGCTAGAAACGTGCGGCCTATAGCGGTCACGTTGCTTTCATTCACTTTACAATACATGCATCTCGTTCGTGAGTTCTGCCCTTTTTTTCAGAGGTACTCATGAGCAAGGTATATGGGATGAAGTTAGCTGACGAGGACTACAAGGCACAGATGTACATCACTCTGAGTAAGTGCATCTGTTAAACGCTGTAAACGTAACTTTCTTTTTCTGTCTCGTCCTCCTCAGTGGCAGCCATATTTACAGGGCTGATTCTGGTGGACAACTCAGACTCCCAGTGGCTGCCCAAAGTGATGGGGGGCTTCGTAGCCTGGGAGGCTTTACTCTTTCTGCTGCATGACATCCAGCATAAACGCAAAGAACACGGTAAAAGCACTTACTTTAGCGCTATAACGATACATTGATTTGCAGCGATACATCACTTCAACCATCAACGACACCACACCGTGGTCCATAATGGGAACATCGAGCAGACATCATATATCACTTTATATTGGTTTATTTTTATTAAAAGAGAACACTAGACCTCATTCACACAACAATTCTTAAGAAGAAGTTTATTCTTAAAACGCACTCCCGCAGTTATCACCAAGATTCTGACTTTCACCATTGAAAGTGCCCATATTAAACGTTTTTTCAACAAGTTAAAATAGGTCTATGAGCTCCACTTAACATGTCTCTGAAGTAGTTTGCTGAAAATACCTCTCAGATCAGGCATTTTCGCTTGCTTTTTACCCCTCTATTTCAGTCCCCTTCAGAACAGGCTGTTTCTCATTAGTATTCCTAAATGCAAATTAGCCGCTGCTGCCCACAACCCTGTTTACCTCAGGTGAAAATAATCGACATGGCTGCTGCTAACAGACCATCCATAGAGCCATACATGTTAAACACAACACTCTGCCGGGAGACTTCTTCATTGTGATTCCTACGCGGGCGCTTGCAAGAAAACATGGCGGATCAGGAAGTGCTAGCAGTTCTACCTGGTGGGCTGAGGTTCTCAGATAGGAGGGTAGAGTTCTTCAAATGTCCCCTACTGTGATGTAGAAGTAGGGGAGAAATCTAAACGGCTTGTTTAAGCACATGATATTCGTAAGTTAATACCAACACAATTGAGCATTTTTATCAAACTTACAGTGTGTGTAGAGGCAGTACAGACCCAAATGGATGTCCAAAATAAGAAAAAGTTCTTTCTTTTCATAATATGGGACCTAATATGGAAACAAAAGAGGGAGAACTACATTTCCCGTAGTCCCCCGTGCACCACTCAGAGCCGCGTCACAATAAAGTGAGGGATGTTCCAGAATAAATGCTGAAAATCTCAATAAATGCCTGTATTGTGAGTCGAGTGAGCGTGCAAACACGCTATGTGCGTGTTTACACTACTGACTGGCGAGCCTGGGTAATCACCATCTAATAAGTTTGCGATGTGCACCACCTCTGCTTTTATCTCAAATATGCCTTTGTTTTCGATTGACGTCCAATGCAACAGAAAACTTTGATCCCTGACAATGTGTGCACAGTGACAGTTGAAAGTTTGTTTGTTGAACTGTCGCCCTTCACCTGTATGTTTTGAACCGAACAGGGCGTAGCGAACAGTTCAGTAAAATACTGAAAAGCGTTGCCTCCCTAATAGATAGATAGATAAATAGATATACAGTGGTACCAAGTACTCAAACTTAATCCGTTCCAGAAGGTGGTTTGAATTCCCGAAGAGTCCCAAAGTATTGTCATTTCACACGCATGTATTGTTTTTATATGAAAAATTGTTAAATTGCACAGAGCTCACTTTTTCCAACAAAATCCAACAATTCGTCACTTTACAACAAGCTTTCATGCGTAGAATCTTCAAATAATTGGTGTATTTTTGGAGGCTGGGAACAGATTAATTTTTGGACCAACTTTGTGGAATTCGAACAAACTTCTGGATTGTGTTAAGTTTAAGTACCGAGATACCACTGTATTTAAAATTCCAAAAGCCAAAGCCAACAGTGACGTCACGGTGCTGCCCTCTAGTGGACAAACTAAACCCTTTTCAATATCACTGCTTTAGGCATTTCACTTGTTAATGTTTATTTTTTTGGAGCTTGTTAAATGCAGATCAGATAGTAATTATGTGAAGCTTGTTTTAGTCAAAACATTTTCTTTATTTTTCAGTTGTGTCTGATTCAGACTCGGTAAGTGGAAAATGTTATCTTATTACTGACTAAAGCACAAGCGCATTTTGTCATATTAAAACATTCTTTGCTCCACTGCTTTATAAATATGTATTGTCTGATTTTGTATGATCTTATTTTATGACAGACCACAACAGAAACACTGTTGCTGTTCATATTTCTGATGGGAAACCTGATGTTCCTGATCGCACTCTTGGTTGGAATAGGCAGGGTCTGAAATCAAAACCTGCATTATTGTCCTGACCTGTAAACATGATTATTATTTTTTCTTCTCGTAAGATTTGATGTTTGTTGAAAGTTCACTCATGATCCGTTTAATCCCTGTTGGGGTCACGGGGACCGGAGCCTATCCCGGGACTGTACGTGTGTGAGGCGGGGACCAACCCTGTTCGCACACCAAGACACAGCAGGGCATGTTTGTTGAAAGTTGCACCAAGTTGTAGAGCTCAAACTGACATTTATTTGCAGTACCGCGTTCTCCTCTAGATGCCCTCGGAGCTTCACTTAAAAATCCAGTAACGCCTTTGAAACTTATTTTGTAGCAGCAGAAGATGCAAAGGTTTGTGGCAGTTTGTGTAAAGCATCAGAATCCTTGTCATTCGTTCATTCGTTTTCCACATTAAAACAACGCAAAAAAAAAATTAGTAATTCTTCGATTTTTCCATTTTTCACTCAAATGAAAAAATGGGAAAAATAGAAAACGAGCACTCATATACCATTTCCATTTTCCCCTTGCTTTTTACTCAGTCAAGGTCACGAAGATTTCCTTATTTGGGGAAACTGTCACACTCTGTGACATCATACTCAAGTTCAAGTTTACTGTCATATGCATAAAAAGATACAGTGTATTATACAATACAATTAAATGTTAAAATTAAATGTTAAAATCAATACATAAAAAGCTGGTTTGAGGTTCAAAATGTAGCTCATTGAGTTTGTTATTAACACATCTATCACTGTCTTACCAAGTTGAGACCAAGAATGGTGTGTGTGTGGTCTGCAGTGTGTGAGGTCCAGAGGAGTCCAGTCCATTTTCTGAAGGATTCCCCAAATCATCTCTATGTTTGAGATTTAGTTTGATTTTTATGAGAAACATTGGATGAAAAACATTATTATAATCTCAAAACTATAATTAATAATAATAACTCAGTTTGTTCTTAAGAAAGTTAAGAACAAATCTCAAATAAGAACGTTTTGAGGTTTCAGCAGTAAATCTGGTTTCTGCGAATCAAACGCCAACTACACAAAACTTTGGTGTGATTGTAACGGCACATTTTTGAAACTTGGAAGATATAAACTGGGGCCTCTTTGAATTCTGTTTAAATTCTAGCTTGAAATTGTAACACTGTAACATTTCCACAATCATAAATATTTGGAATTAACAGCGTTAAACTTGTCCTTTATTTATGTTATATTAAATTTGAAAGATGGGTGATGGTGGTCCAGTGGTTGGTTGCGCATCGCCTCTGGACCAAGAGGTCGTTGTTTCGAAGTCCGGACCGGTAAAGGTACCACTGAGGTACTCATGAGTAAGGTACCGTCCCCAAGCACTGCTCCATCGGCCCTGCTCATGTCAACTGCCCACTGCTTCTTCATGGATGGGCAAAATGCACAGGTAACAGTTCATTGTAGTGCACTGTGTGATGTGCTGTGGTGTGTTCACAATGACAAATAATCACTCACTTTCAGTACTGCCATCACTGGATCATTAAGCAAGACCCTTAGCTACACGTTGAAGGTGTGGCAGGGAAAATTTGTAATCATCACTTCGTTGTTCATTTAAATCTGAATGATGAATGGTTTATGTGCCAAAACACTGCAGTAAAGCTCATTTTTAATCAGTATAATTACAATCCTGGATGCTACTATTGTTATGGACATTTGCACAACTACAGTCATTTGTATTACACTCATTACAGTTCTCTTGAGCATATTAGTTTGTTTTTCTGGACATTTTTGTGCAGCACTGGAAAAAAAAAACAATTCTAGCACTTGTGTATGTGTGTACGTAGTGGAAATACAGTGTGGTGAGTTGTTATTTATGCTGGTGTTGAGTTGGATTGTGTTGCTTGGTGGGAGAAGGTGTGTGTTGTGTTAGCAGAGCTGATGGTGTAATAGTGTGTGTGTGTGTGTTGCTGTAAGCGAGGCCCCAGCTGTGTTTATGCTGATGTCCCCAGCCTGGAGATGAGAAGAAAGCCACGAAGCAGAAACTTCACTTCACTGGACATCGTCCAAACATTCATATGTGACTCACTTCACAGCAGCCACAAGTCTCACATGTGTATTCAGGGGTTTGTGTGAGGAATTATTTGTCATTGTGAACCCATCACAGCAAACCACAGTACAGCACACAGTGCATCACAACCAAATGGGACCTCTGCATTTGACCCATCTGGGAAGGAGCAGTGGCCAGCTGACATGGGCAGTGCCCAGGGAGCAGTGCTTAGGGACGGTACCATGCTCATGAGTTACCTCAGTGGTACCTTTACCGGCCTGAGATTCGAACCGGCGACCTTCTGATCATGAGGTGAATTCCCTATGTGTTACGCTTTCACCTGCTTGTGAGGAACTGGTTATTTCCTAAAAGATAAGAAAAACTTTGCTTTGTCCATTGTTATGGTTCGTGGGGACACTGAGGTATGTGAGGATTGGTTCATGTCCAGAGGTTCAAGATGTGATTTTGGTTTCTGAGGTTAAGGGTTAGGGTTAGGGTTATGTGTAGCTGTAGTGTTATTTACATCTAGTCATTATGGGGTCCTCACAGAGATAGCAATACAAGTGTGTTTGTGTGTGTATTTAATAAATACATTTATACACCAACACAGGCCTGGCACCAAGAGGGTGTGTAATAGAATGATCCTGCCCCCTTTACTGAAGCTGATTTAATTTTGTATTTGATAAATAATTTACAGACTTATTAACAATTAACTTTTATTTTGAATACAATTTAGAATTTTAATATTTAGGCCCCCATAATTTCACACAATTTGCTTAGACCAAAAGACCAATTTTTCATTTCAAATCCATAAAATTATAAATATACAGTGTTTGGAAGGTTACTTTTAAAATGTTTTCCACTAGAGAACATAGCTACATGCCCTAAAATGCTAACATATTCTGTTAGATTACACAATGTGAGTAACATATTCTGAACACTTTTTACAGCTGCACAGTCATATTCCACCCTCTTTCCTCTTTTAATGTGCAGTGTTTCTGCCCTGGCTCTGTCGTGCTGCCTCCATCTCTGACTCCTCCATTGTGTGACTGCAGCAAGTTACGTTAAATGGACGTTTACATTAGAATCTTTAGCTGTGTGTTCTGAAAGCCTTCTTGTAATGAATGGAACCGCTGAAATTCATTAGAGAGAGGATAAACATGTGAAATAGAAAACCACTGTCATGTAATCCATTATTTTAAACAATGTAACTGTATTCTGATTACCATCTATTTAAACCATAACTGTTACCCAGAATTTATAATCTCAATAGCGTAACGTTGCTACACGTATTCCCCAACACTGTTTATGTACAGACCTGGCACCAGCATTTGATGGATTCTGTATCATCTTTAGGTCTGCAGACATAGTAGTGTAGTTTTGCGGTGTATCATGTCTTTCCTCTCAGATGAGTAAAGACAATGAGACAGATGAGCGTTCACTTTGTCGATCATATTAGATTTGTGTGTAGGACACGTTATCTCTAACAGCTTCCTGCAGGATGCACATCAACATTAACCAGTAATATCCTGCTTGGTGTGTCTTTTCCACATCATTCATACGTGCATTGTGAAGAAGAAGTGAAGTCTGTTTAAATTTATGTCACTACATGATGAAAGACTGGAGCCCCTTTAACAGAGCGTTCCATTAAACACTCACACACAGTCTCTGTTTTTAGTGTACGTGAAAATACGTGTCACTTCTGCATCTGCAAAACCTCAGGGCTTCCTCTAACCAGCTATAAAGTTTCCCTTCCCAGACTCTCACAAAGTGATAAAAAAAAATCCAGAACAAGAACACCAACCATTAGTACACTGCTCAATTTAGTATAATTATAATAAAAGAAGATTCCAAATTCATAGCAAACTCAAAAGTGTTATGTGTAAATATGTATCGTATTTATTTTGAATGAACATGTTTTCACAAGTTGTTCACAAGTTCATTTTTTGGGAGCTATCCCAAAGCACTGCTCACTGGATGCTCCCCTTGTTAGCTGCCCACTGCTCTTTCATGGATAGGTCAAATGCAGCGGTCACGTTTCATTGTGGTGTACGTGTGCTGTGCTGTGGTGTGTTCGCATTGACAAATAATCACTCAAAAAAAGTATAACGCAAACTGCAAGTGCTTGCCAAGAGCGTTGTGAAAGTTACTTTTACACAGTATATTGTCAAGCTACATGCTACTTGTGATTAAAAACTACAATCAAGCTACTGTTTCAGTGTAGTAGTTACCACAGTACAAGCTACAGTGCATAAGTAGCTAACTACGTCCATACAGTTTCATCCAGTAATTTGTGCTGAAGGATACTCTTAATGCAAATAAATTATAAAAACGAGAAGCATCACGTCATGTCATGTCATGTCATGTCAAATTTCTGGTTTCAATAAGGTTTTGGAGGTATAGAGTGTTGTGATTTTTCAGCTTGTGTAAGTTTCACGGAGTTTTGATGCACTACATCACTATCTGCATTAAAAAGTTAATTGGAAGAAAGGTTACTGTCATGTTGGCTGGCTTAGCACTAGAAATAGATACACAACTGCAGAACATGTTCCAGGATTTATAGAAAATAACTGAGACAAAACCGAACAAAAATCTCTGTTGAGTCTTAAACACATAGCACACCAGATAGGAGTTAGGTTTGACAATGGACGAACGAAGAGAAAATGCAGAACTATATACCGAAACAAATTAGGGGGCAGTGCTAAACAAAAATGCGCAAACCAATCAAAAGAACCAAACACTGACTAGATAATGACAAACTAAACTAAACAGTGATGGACCGAACCAATGAAAGCTGAGGGCCTGAACTGGAGCAATAAATAATGAAACTAGGCTAACAGAAAGAACCAACAGAGAATGAGGAGGCAGGACTAGAAAATGACAGACAAGGAAATGTACAAAAACGTAACTTTGGCTGCACCGATGGCCTCCTGGAACAATGCCTGAGGGAATCCGTGACAACGGTAGCCAATCAGATGCCATTTCTGCCAATTCAAAACCCAAACAAAAAATGCTATTTGAAAATAACTTTGTAAAGAATAAAAAATAACTGTATTTCATTTTGTTAACAAAGTAGTGTTTTGCCACGCTATATCACTGAAATGTTACCACATTCAAGTAGCTTTGAAACTGGTAAGTTACTGAAAACGTACTTGGTTACTTATGTAACCTCGGCTCCCTGAGATATGGGAATGAGTACTGCGTTGTAAGACGCTATGGGGAAAACTCCTTTTTCCTCTTCGACTGAAGCCTTTTTTTCAATCACGCAGTGCAACTGCACGCTGATTGGTTTGTCAAAGTTAACTTGATCTAACCAATCAACTGACGGCGGTAATGAGTCGGCCAATGGCCGTGCTGCTTTACCTGGTGCCGACATTTGCATGGGGCGGCACCAACCGGCTCTATAAATGCGGCCATTTCGCCGTCAAGTTCAGATTTTTCTTACGAAGCATCTGAGGAGTGCAGCACATGGCATGGCAAGGAACGCAGTACTCGTTCCCATATCTCAGGGAACCGAGGTTGCGTAAGTAACCGAGTACGTTCCCTTTCGATATTTCACTCATACTGCGTCGTAAGACGCTATGGGGAACCAGTACAATCCCGCCGTGCCATGGTGGGGTGCGACTCAATATGACGCCCAAGGGGAAAAACCCAGGGGAACGTCAAAAATTATACCAAGCACAGGGCGAGCCACGAAGGGGGCCGCTGTGGCTCGGGTGTCACCCCGCAGGTGCCCAAACAAGCCCGAGAACTAGGGACTCACACCAAACAGGTCGAGTAGCCCATAAAACCATTCAGTCAGTCCCATCGGACGGACTTAAATTGACAGAACTCTGGACTGCAGAGCAGGGATGTCCAGGTTATAAAACCTGACAAATGTGGATGGCGAGGACCAGCCGACCGCCTCACAAATCTCCGAAATGGAGACCCCCACTCGACCACGCCCAGGAAGAGGCCATGCCTCTGGTAGAGTGGGCTCTGACTCCTAAGGGGCACTGCATCCCCAAGGAGGAATAAGCCAATGTAATGGCCTCCACAATCCACTTGGAAAGCCTCTGCTTCGTAACCGGAAGGCCCTTGGCCCGGTTACCGAAGCCAACAAAAAGCTGTTCTGAGCTCCTGAACGAGGCAGAACGTGCTTCGTAAACCCTCAGGGCCCTAACGGGGCAGAGCAGGTGCAAGTCCTGGTCGTCCACTGAGGCGGGCAGGGCAGAGAGACTTATGACCTGGGCTCTGAACGGAGTTGAGAGCACCTTAGGGACATAACCCAGTCTTGGTTTCAGGACGACTCTGGAGTCGTTTGGCCCGAATTCCAGGCAAGACGGGTTGACAGACAGTGCTTGCAAGTCACCCACCCGCTTGACAGATGCCAGTGCCAGGAGCAGTGCAGTCTTAAGCAAAACCCCTTTAAGCTTGAGGAGTGCAGAGGTTCGAACGGGGCCCTTTCAGGGCCCTTAGCACGGTAGATAAGACCCATGAGGGCGCGGAGGGTGCAACCGCCTGGTGCCTCTCAAAAATTGAATAACTGCGCTGTGCCTGCCGACCGAGCGCCCCACAATAGGGGCATGAAAGGCCGCTTTTGCCGAAGCGTAAACCTTGACAGTCGAGGGAGAACGCTGCTTGTCCAGCAACTCCTGCAGGAACGATAAGACCACAGAGACCTCTGAGGAGACTGGATCGAAGTTCCAGTCCCGGCACCACGCCTCAAAGAGAGCCCATTTCGAAGCGTAGAGCCGCCATGTAGATGGGGCTCTGGCCTCAATCATGGTGTTCAGGACGCGCTCCGGGAGGCCCAAAGGCGCCCATTGAGTGGCCAGACATGAAGGGCCCACAGCTCGGGCCGCGGGTGCCACAGCGAGCCGTTCGCTTGAGAGAGGAGGTCCTGCCTCAAGGGAATTGGCCATGAGGCTGTTTTCAACAACTGGAACAGCTCCGACACCCACGGCTGGTTCCTCCAGAAGGGGGCTACCAGGAGAAGCCTGAGTTTGCGCTCCCTGACTCGTCTGAGTACCTGTGGTAACAGAGCGACCAGAGGGAATGTGTAAAACGGAAAGTCCGGCCACTCGTGGGCCAGAGCATCCGTGCTCCTCGTAAAGTCAAGTGAGAGTTGTCTTCGGAGGCGAAGAGGTCGACTTGGGCCCTGCCGAAGGTGTCCCAAATTCCCTGAACCGTGAGGGGGTGGAGCGTCCAGTTTTCTGACGAGACATTGCTCCTTGACAGCATGTCTTCAATTTGCCCGGCACGTGCAATGCCCTGAGCGAGCGCAGGTTGGCCTGGGCCCATATCAGAAGGCGTTTTGCAAGTGCAAAGAGGCGCCTTGAGACAATTCCGCCTTGGTGATTCACATAAGACACTACTGAGCGGCTGTCTGAGCGCACCAGCACATGGTGCCCCTTCACTTCTGGCAGGAAGGCTTGGCAGGCACGGCACACTGTGAGCATCTCGAGGCAGTTGATGTGCAGCCCCGCCTCCTCCCTGGACCAAAGGCCGGAGGCCAGTTTGCCTTCGCACAGCACTCCCCAGCCCGTGTTGGTAGCGTCCGTCAAGACCACCTTCCTCCTGTGTGCCACGTCTAGGCGCACCCTTTGGGCTAGCCAGTGAGGGTCCTTCCAACGGGTCAGGGCTGTGACACAGGCCCAAGTTACCGTTATGCGGTGGCGCCCGTGGCGCCATGCCGCAAATGGAACCCTCTGCTTCAACCAAAACTGGATGGGATGCATGTAAAGCAGACCCAGCCGAAGTACCGGCAAAGCCGCTGCCATAAGGTCCAGAATCCTCTGGAAGGCCTTGAGTGGGTGCGAGGAGCCCTCCATGAAGGAGGCTGCGCGGTTCTGAATTGACTCGGCTCGCTCCGCTGAAAGACTAGTGTTCATTCGCACAGAGTCGATTACTATCTCCAGGAACGAGATCTGTTGGCTGGGTAATAGCATGCTCTTGGCAAAATTGACCCTGAGCCCCATACACTCCAAGTGGCTGAGGAGAAGGGCCCAATGCGATATCGAAACCACCTCTGACTGGGCCAGAATAAGCCAGTCATCGAGGTAGTTGAGGATGCGGACCCCCATCTGCCTCAGAGGGGATAGCGCCGCGTCCATGCACCGCGTAAAAGTGGTGAGCTTGTCGTGGACTTCGGGGAAGAAGGGGGCTGAGTGTTGTTGGGGGGCCTGCTGGTGCCCTGGAAGAAACCACTCATCCAGCCTGCTTCGTGAGGGCTCCTCGGGGGGAGACCACTCAAGCCCGAGCTCGGCAACAGCTTTCATCAGGACGCGGATGAGCTCCTCATCAGTCCTGCTTCTGGCGCCACGGGAAGATGACGGCAGCCGGGGGGCGGTTGGAACTCGGAGCCCGCGAACTCCGCCGCGTCGGAGGCAGCCAGCGAGATGCTGTCGTCATCGTCTTCCTCATCTCCGCTGAACGTGACCAGGTTGCTCGCAGCCGCTGAGGGACGCTGGTCGGCTTGGGTGAAGAAGGCGAGAGCTCGTCCGCTTCCAAACGCGCAGCTACTCTACCCCGCCGTTTCTTCCTCACAGGGCCCTGGGAGGAGGTAGACGGGAGGGAGGGAGGTGTGGGGTCGCGCTCTGAAAAGAGCGCTAGCCGCGAGCGCAGCGCTGAGATGCTGAGAGCCTCGCAGTGTGGGCAATCAGCGGAGGAGAGAGCGGCGTCTGTGTGGGACTTGCCCAGACAGCGTGCACACTCAAGATGGCCGTCGTCAGAGCGCAGCGGCTCCGAGCACGAAGTGCAACAACGGCGTGGCATTGAATAATGCCTTTTTGCTCTTTTAAGAGAACAAACGCTCTTTAGAATGCCGGAAGCGGCAGGGGAACGGCAAATAAGTTGCCAAATTCCAGCTGCAATGCTCGATCAACGGCGAAGGTGTTCAGTCACAGAGTTCAGCGTTGAAACAATCTCCAAGGCTGAAGGATGAAAAATCTGAACTTGACGGCGAAATGGCCGCATATATAGAGCCGGTAGGTGCCGCCCCATGCAAATGTCGGCACCCGGTAAAGCGGCACGGCCATTGGCCGACTCATTACCGCCGTCAGTTGATTGGTTAGATCAAGTTAACTTTGACAAACCAATCAGTGTGCAGTTGCACTGCGTGATTGAAAAAAAGGCTTCAGTCGAAGAGGAAAAAGGAGTTTTCCCCATAGCGTCTTATGACGCAGTACGAGTGAACTATCGAAAGGGAACTTAAGTTAGGGTAAGGGTTAGTTGCATCACTAATTTCATTTAGCGACAATCGTGTCGCCTTGGTTTTATATGTAAGGAGTAATTCCAACCTATATCTCTGCCGTTACAGCTCAAAGGACGACACGAGTCTTTGCAGTTTTAGCTTGCCACTGGTGGAACCCACATCCTCCTGCCCTAAGAACCGCAGAGCCCCTTGCTGTCTGCAACCCTAACCCTAACCCTCTGCCTGAAGACCCATCTCTTCAAGGAGTGTCTAGCAGACTAATTACCATTCATACGTATTGTTTTTCCCACGCACTAACCTACGAACATGTACATTTGTTATCTTTGCATTAACTTCCGTTTTTCTCCAACAAAATTTGTTAAAGTGTGTAACTTAGCTGGCAGTAACTTAGTTTTAATGACAGTTGTTGATTTAAGTCTAGCTTTACAGATTGAAGAACAGTCATGGACTACAAAGCACTTTTGTACCTCGCTCTGGATAAGAGCACCTGCTAAATGCTGTACATATAAATTTAAATGCTTAAGATTTTCACATACACATTGAAATTGATCAAACAAATAAGCACAATTGTTGATTTCAAACCAACTTGTGGTCTCCTTGGTTGAACTGAACAGTAGGTTTGCAAATCATGACCAAGCGGGGGATGTGTCTTTACTCTCGTACTGGATAAGATCTCGTAACACGTCTCACGAGGGCCTTTTAAGGAGATGGAAGTATGGAAGTGTGATCAGCTGTAAATGTCCAGCTCAGCTCCTTGGAGAGCTCCGGAAAGTGCTGTTCTTCTCTTATTCTTTCTTTCTGCTGTTTTTCCACTTTGACAGAGCAGACGCCAAAACAGTGAGGACGTGCTGCAGATGTTGGCCTTCGTGCCGCGTACAGAACAGCTCGGTTTTACGATTCCTTTCTACAGTTCAAATGCGGCCGAGGCCCATTGAATAGAACACTGCTTACAAAACACAGGCGTCCCAATGCACAACGGGGAGATACAGCGAAAATTACTAACAAACTCCAATATATAACCCAGCTTTAATGCTCAGAGTGAATGAGTGAAATGCAGAGAAGGAAGAGCATATTTTCATTGCTTTATTCCTAAAAATGTCCACGCAAAATGAGCTTGGACAAGACATATTAAGAATTTGTGCATCATTTGTTCATTCAACTTTCTGAATCAAAGCCAAACAATAGACGATGATAGAAAGTGAGTGAGTGATTGTGGACACACCACAGCACAGCACACCACAACCAAATGTGATCTCTGCATTTGACCCATCCCTGAAGGAGCAGTGGGCAGCTAACATTTGCAGCGCCCAGGGAGCACTGCTTGGGGATGGTACCTCGTTCATGAGTACTCTACTGGTCTGGGATTCGAGCCAACGACCTTCTGAACATGCTACCACCTGCCCCAAGTAGAGCCACCGACCAAGCGACGGGCCTCTGCATTCCACCACCTCAACGCTTGTACTCTTGTACATCAAAGGGAATCTGTCACCAAATCTGACCTTGCTATTTCTTTTGAGAATGATGTTAAGAACGAAAATCCAACGAGCACCTGTTAATTTTCAGAAACCAAAGTGAAACAACGAGCAACAAATCCTTTTCACTTTTTGAGCTCAAATTAAAAATAAAGGGAAAACTCACATTTGGAAGTGAACATGACCGTTTCAGATGCTTCTTACTGCTGAGGAACAAAACAAAGCCATCCATTCATATGAAGAGTAAGAAAGATTTTATTTGTATTATTTATTTTTAATTGACCATGTGTACTGATTACTTCCAGAATATATTTATTTACTCATTGTTTTTCTTTATAAATGCCACATGGAAGGTCCTGGCGAAATCTTAATATGCTGTGTACTGTACCGTATGTGGTTGTATTGGCAATAAAGCTGTCTTGACACTTAAAATTCATATTTGCATTCAATAATTGCACACGCTGAGACAAATCCTCGACCGGGCTCTGCAATATGCACTTTAATCTACAGTGCCCTCCTTAATGTTTGGGACAAAGCATTTTTGGGCATTTTATATTAAAGTGCACTTTATATTATCTTGTTTATTTTATTTTATATTACTACACTTTAATCTTGTCTAAAAAATTACACTGAGGACAATAGGGCCATTCTATTGTTTACTGATATATTTTCAAATCTTATTTTACTTATTTTACATTAAAATACGGCTATACTTTACTCATTGGTTCTAAAACGGTAGCAATCTAGGCATTTTATATCTTGCCTCTCCTGTCTTGTGCTTGCCCGTACACCTAAATGTGCACATACAAACCATATTTTCTTAATTAAAGAAGCGTGGGGTTTTGTTGCAGCTACAGTGTAAGTGTAATAATCCTCTCCGTCGTGCTCATAATCTCCGATCTGGCTTTGTGACATGTACCAGGTTGTCTGATTATTACTCAGCTGGGTGAAGAACGCCATGCCAGGTGAACAGATTGTCTTGCAGCAGAAGCGTTGGCATGTTGGCACGCGTGTGCATGACAACACAGCAGGGTTCGACTCCCGCCAATCCGTGCTGCAGATTATAATCCACTTCAATATGATGACCTAGAAAATAAACAGTGAGGAGAAAATGCTTTTTCTAGCTTCTGATGATAAGTATAAATCCTGATGCTTATGAATGACTCATGAATTAGTGTTGGAAAGAGAAATGAACTAGTGAATTGCAATTACTATGCTGTACTATAAATAATATAATGCTATACATACTAATACTGAAATAAAACTCAATACTCAACTACAATAAAGTTTATTTTGACTGACGATTCAGTATGTGTACTTAATTGTTCTTAAGTACATATACTGAATCGTCAGTCAAAATAAACTTTATTGTATACTGAATTGCTGTTACTCTATTATACTCTATTATAAATACGATAATATTATAAATACTATTGGTAAATTAATACTCAACTTAACAATAGTACAAATACTGAACTTTAATTACTGTACTATAAATACTATACTGCTATTGGTGAAGTAATACTCAATTACAATGCAGTATTTATACTTAAGCATTTAAGTACAAATACTGCATTGCTATTACTTTACTATGAATAATGCAATAAATACTGTTAATGAATTAATACTCAATTACAAGTTAAGGCTTTTAATTAAGTACAGATACTGAATTGCTATTACTGTACTATACTATAAATACAATTTAAGCACTACTGCTGAATTAGTATTCAATTACAATTCAGTGTTTGTACTTAAGTACTCTAATACAAATACTGAATTATAATACTATAATGCTATAAATACTTAGTGGATTAATACTCAATTACAAGTCAATGCTTGTAATTAAGTATAACTACAGAATTGCTGTTACTTTACTATAAATATTATAATGCTATAAATACTCATGCTGAATTATTACTCAATTACAAGTCAGTATTTGTAATTAAGCACAAATAATTGAACTCAATTGCTATTATACTATGCTATACATGCTAAAATCTATTAAATTAAATCTGCTAAAATTACCTGAATCAAAACTGAATTACAGTAATGAATACTCACATTACTTCCACCCCTGCTGCTTATAATGCTAAAAATAGTACATGCTCCAATTGAATTTAAAGTTATCATTGTGGTTATATGACAGTCATACGTGCTGTGCATCACACTTCCTGCACCTACACCTACACATCCCTCTACATCACAAATCATGACTAGACCAGTGGAAAAATAGCTCTGCTCGAAAAGGCAAATCTTACTTAAAAAAAATCATTGAATAAAAAAGTTATAAACAAGTTATAAAGTTGTAAACCAGGCATATATGTAAGATAAATTACATTTGTGTGTAGGGTTTATTCAACTGCCTTATATGCTGTAAGTATAAAAACAACTTTGGCAAATGTTGAGTTACTTTCTAAAGTATTTTTTACTGCTGCATTCAGAATTAAATGTAAAATTTGCAGCAAAGTGATTAAACAACCAAATATAAGCAACAATGCCTCGTGAAAAGAAAATGATCGAAAACAACGGCTATCGGCTATTTTCATATTAATTATACATGTCAATTGTTACTCTTTTGATCAGGTTGCTTTGCTACTGGCGATTTTTCAAGAATTTCTTGGTTTTGCCAGGTATTGTAGCTACAAATTTAAAGCATGTAGCATAGCACATAGGGCAGGTAAACCTTAAGAAAGGTTGTCATGTTTTTATCATGCGCTAAACATTTTTTAATCCCATTTATTGTTAAGAAATCACTCATCCACGCCACCAGGTGTCAGTAAAATCTCCAAAAATGCTGTGACAGGAAAAACAGACCTTTATAAACCATTATAAGCACTCTCCAACGGCATCTTTTCCTGATGAAGGCGCTTACCGCTCTGAACACTAAAGCTCATAGGATTTGTGTTATAAATAGGCGCAGTCAGTGCAAAAAACATTTGCTGGACACAGGCCCTCAAAAAGTCAAGATGTACACAACTGTGAAAAAAGGTAGCTGAAGTTCAGCATGAGACTCTGAGCATGACACACACACACACACTCACTCAGTCAGAAGCTCTAGATTTCCAGGAAGCTCAGTCACGTCAGTGTTGTCACTCATTCAGAATAAATACAGCAAGAGAGAAATCAACAGGAAAATCACGCTGAACAACTAACTTCTGTAGAAATGACAGTGGAGGAGGTAACTTTTACTGTCACACACACCAACACACAGACACGTATTACTATCTCTGTGAGGTCTTTCCATAGACTTCCATGATGACTAGATGTGTATAATTTTTTCACCTACACCTAACCCTAACTCTAACCTTAACCTCAGCAACCAAAAGCACATCTTTTACCTCTTTTAGTTTCTCAAATAAAACAAGCACATTTTCTATAAAGTCGTTATTCTTCATGGGGACCTCTCAAATGTCCCCACAAAGCCCAATAAAACTAATAAAAGTGATTCTAGGAGACAAAAAGATCAGCAAGTAGCCGCCCACACACACACACACACAAACACACACAGTGTTGGGGAAGCTATTTATAACCTCTAGTTTGTGAAGAAAAAAAGTTACTGGAAAAGTTACAGTGCTTTAAAACAGATTCATTACTCATGAGCTACTGAATGAAGTAACTATGTACTATGTCAGTAACATCACCCTTTTTAGTTAGCTGACACACAGACATACATACGTACACACACACACACACATATGCCTGCATGTACACTCATACTTACAAATTACACACATACACATGCATCAATGCTCACAGACATACTTGTAACAGACACACACATGCATGATCACACAAATAACACACACACATGCATGCATACACAAATAACACACATACTGTACATGCATGCGCACACACACATTTTTTCTTTTTGGTGTTTTTTTTCGGGTTTTGTGTTTGTTTAATGCTTTTTAGGTTTTCTTTATATAATAAAAGTACTGTGATGTTACTAATGGCAACTAACTAACAACAACTCAGACTTTAAACATACAAATCACTCACAAATTAAGCTAAAGTTATGTTAGTGTATCCTTTAAATTCTTTTATTAGTGAAAAAGAGAATTTAAAGGATAGAAATAACATCATCTTGAAATACATTTTTAAGGCAAAACAATGACTCATTTCTTTTACCTTTTAAAGTATTATATTTAAGTGTATTTTTACATCAAAAGATGATAGATATAGTAAAATTAACACTTTTAACAGCTTACTTCAGACAGCATTGTAGAATATGTTCAAACTTTGAGTGGTGGAGGTTCTTAAATCTGCATCAGACTGCAATGTTTATGGTTTTCAGTGTTATTTTGTGGTCTGCTTTGCAGCAGATCGTTCACCAGATTAAAGTGTTAATAACATTAATACATGCTACATTGGCACAAAATTACAAACTGTGTATTTGGGTTAATGTAGGATGTTATTAATGCGTAGAGAGAATCATGTATATCATATTTTGGGGTGATATTTTTCTTTTTGGGCAGAAAAATGAAAAGTGAATGTGTTAAATCTAAGCATAATTTCTTCATGAGGGCCTTTAGTACAGATTATCAATTCTTATGCAAAATTGACCAAAAATATAAATCAATGCCTTCAACCATGGCACATTAAATCATTTTAATCAGACAGGTTGTTCATGACACATGAACAGAAAGCAACAAAAAATAAGACTAAAATGTGACTAAAACTAATAAGCATTTTTATCTAAAGACAAATACTAATATTGTAGTTTTAAAGAATATCCAATCATTTTACCACACATTACCTGAACTAAAATTGCATAAGAGTCCTCTTCACCATTTTTAGATTTTGTTCAAATCTTTAGGACGAAAACTGGTGAATGTCAACATATTGGTCACAACTGCGTAAATTTCTTCTGAAGACCGCTTTTGAGAGTGGTTAGCATAACTTGCTGGAAGTACCCATTGGCTCGGTAGGTGTAGATGTTGTAGTTGAAGTAGTTGTTGAAGTGTTCAAATATTTAAGTGATGCAGCTCTGTGATTGGTGGAATTGGTGTTTTGGGACGTGTGCAGACGGAATTTCAGGCAATGAGATGCTGATGACGCTCAAAATACACAAGCGAGTGATATAATTATGGGTAATTGCTAAGCATCGGACCGATGCTATATTTCCAGCTGATACCTGATGACGTATTTATTGTACATGGGAAAGGTAGCGCTTGAGCCAGGCATGTCCAAGGTCCGAGGTGGTATTTTATAAGGCCCGCACATTCTGTCTTAAAATGTATGGTGTTATTTTGTGCCAAAATCTATTGTCTTTTTGTGCTCAACTCTGCCTGTATGTGTGTCATAGTGCTCCGACCACGCTGCTTTCATGCTGCCTTGACTTGGTGCTGTGCTAGAAATGTTAGAACTACAGCGTTATTTTTGAGCCAACATTGCTCAGTGGAACTTTGGCGAGCAAAATATCTTGTCTTTGTGCACTCAAATCGACTCTGCCTTCCTCACTTCACCACATTCATGAACCATGTTACAATTACACGTCCCAATTAATTCACTCATTCATTATATGAATATATTGCTGCTTAAGTGTTGAGCATGGAAAGACAAGAGATTTTGCTGGTGAAAGTTCCACTGCACACTCAGAATTTTGTTTAAGTGTGTTTGTCCCAGTTTGACAAATAAATGTGTTTCAGGGAAATCTTTACATTTTTTGTGTTTGGAGACAGGTGAATAAAAACCAAAAAAGACACAAATCAATACTGCATTTCTCTATAACTCTAATACAGTGGTTTTTCTAGTTTTTCTAAATTACTACTGTGTTTACCAGCATTGGCAAATATAAGCATGAAAAACATCAGATATTGGCATCGGTCTTTAATTTCCACATTGGTGCATCCCGAGATAAAATATAAGAAGTGAATGCAACACGGATTTAGGACTGCGTTTGTGAGGGAAAAAAAGTAAGCTATAATTATAGACACACTTTAATTAGATTTAGTCTGAACACATCACAAAATAGCATGGAATTTTTTATTAAAATGTGACAAGCACATTTTTGTCTAATGACTAAAACTAAATCTAAAGTAGCTGCCAGGAATTAATACTACTCTGGATTGACTGAAAGCCGAAAATGATAATGATTATAAACCTTGACAGTCGACTCTTACTGCCTGTAAATGTGATCTTGAGGACTTTTCGTCCCAGCAGTACTGCTTATTAAGCATCTGGCGTTTGTCCTCTCCTGGGTTTTGCTGCCAATTGATCCCTCGTATGGATTTAACATGGTGTGTGTGTGTGTGTGTGTGTATGTATGAGTGTGTGTGTGTGTGAGTGTTGGTCCAGATGGATAGACGCTATTTAGCTCCGCAGATCAATACCTCTAAAAAAAGGAATAGCAAAACCACTTTTATCATTGAAGGGTCATTATTCAGCCTTCATACTGTGTGAATCCCAGTTTTATTGACCTCGAAATAGATGCGGTACGTTAGTCAATGAAGCATAGAGGACAAAAAAGGCCTTCAAAAACTCATGCAAGTTAATTACGAAAGGTTACACAACCGCAGTAGATCATCAGTCTCTTGATAATAACTCACAGACATTTTGGTTCCTGCAGATGTCTAACGTTGCATTTTGGACGTAGAACCGAAACTCCTGAGATCAGAATGACGACACTTTCAACGAAGTCAACACGTGACATGTTTGCCAAATTACATTTTCAACGGCACCAACAGTGAACATGCTTCAGAAATTAACACAGACAGACACTAAACTCAGAGAAGTGCTTTGTAAAGAGAGAACAATAATAATTTATAGCGCTGGCAGGAAGAAGTGTGTAAGAGAGTGACAGACTTGGTTCCAAATACACTGCAGCCTCCACTTCCTTCCTGTGCTGGCTGCAGACACACACTCGCTCATCCACTCATTCACTCACTCATCACATCACTGGTTTAAGGAAATGTTATAGCATAACAGTTAGGGAGTTAGCCCTGTGACTGGAAGGTCGACGGTTCGAATCCCGGGCCAGTAAAGGTATTACTGAGGTACTGCCTGAAAAGGCAATTTCAATTTGAATTTAAAAGTCTTAAGTCGCTTTTAATTTAAACTAATTATTTACATTTTAAGAGAGTGGTTATTTGTGATTGTGAACACAGCACAACACACTACCAAATGTAGCCTCTGCATTTGACTCATCTGTGAAGAAGCAGTGGGCAGCTTTTTAGGCAGCGCCTGGGAAGCAGTACATATGAGGACCTCAGTAGTACTTTTACTGGTCCGGAACTTGAACCTACAATCTTTGTTACAGGACCAACTCCATAAACATTGCACCTTTTAATGTGCTGCATCAGGTAGGAAAAATTTCTTTATTGTAATGTAGAGTGGATTTTCTCACACACGTCGTTACTTTCTTGATTTATCACTTTACCAGCATTCTCTCTCCTGTCAAGATGACCTGATCACTTTGCTCTCCTACGCAAAAACAGTCATGACCTCCTAGGGCTGGTTGGAGAACACAAAGTGTGTGAGTCGGTACCACAAGGAGACGGGATCGCCATCCCCACGGCAACTCACACGCCCTTGTCCTCCCCCTCTGGCTCCGACGGCAACACACACTCACGTGTAAGAGAGAATTTAACCAGCTCAGGTTCCCTGATCTGGAAAATGCAGAAAGGGATACTTTCTGAAGTCTATTTGATTTCATTTTGGTTCTGCTGTTATATTTCATTTTATTTTACCTTATATTTTATATATATGTATTTATATACTGTACATATATACTTATATATTTTTACTGTCTTTATTATTATTCTTGAAAGGTGTACTTAAGTATAATGAAAGGTGCTCTTAAATAAAATGCATAATAATAATAATTATTATAACGGGATGGTGGTGGTCTAGTGGTTAGGACACTTGCATCTGGGCCAAGAGGTTGTGGCTTCGAATCCAGCACTACCACCACTGGGTCTTTGAACAAGACCCTTAACCCCAGGTCGCTCTCAGGGAGACCGTCCCAGAAATTAGGAAAATGGAAGTCGCTCTGGATAAGAGCATCTGCTAAATGTTGTAAATGTAAATGTATATTGTACGGGGCTGACGATGAGTGATGTGATATTACATTTTAAAGATATTACTGTTTAAAAGTGAGTGATTATTTGTCATCGTGAACACAGCACACCACAACCAATGAGAACTCTGCATTTGACCCCTCTGTGACCCCTCAGTAGGCAGCTGACATGGGCAGCATCCAGGGATGTGTTTGTAACCAAACAACACACACTGCTGGCTAGGAGAGAAATGAAGGAGCTGGGTTTTCGGCACGCAGAAAGGGGCTGAGAATGAGTGATGTGGAATTACATTAAAATAAGAGAGATCTCAGTGTACTTATTTATATTAATCTGGGAAAGATTAATATGAATAAGAGAGAAGTATGTGTGTACGTATATTTATGTGGTTTGTGATGACCTGACTGTCTCCTAACAGACAGGGGAACTACAATTTGTCCATGTTTTATTGTTTGTGGGGACATTGTGGTTTGTGAGGACTGGTTCTTATGAGGACTAATGATTTTATAGAAAATATCAATGATTTTTTTGAGAAACTAAAAGATTTTGGTTACTGAGGTTAGGGTTAGGATTATGTGTAGCTGCAGTGTTTCTCTAGTCATTATGGGAGTCAATGGAAGTAGCTCACAAAGATAGTAATCCAAGTGTGGTGTGTGTTTAGTCAGACTGTGTGAAAGTGCAGTGTTATAGAAACAGGATATCCAGCACAATGTGCTCTTCCATTCTGCTCACTTCAGCTAACATAACACACTCAGGATCTAAGAGATCACACACACACACACACACAACTTTCACAACGTGCTGCAGAATTCTCAACTAGACACACAGCATATTTATTTGATATTTTTATGTTCAGTTATAGCTACAGTTGGGTCCCTGATCAAATAAAATACTGATCTTATGTGTTTTCTTTTTAAGACATTAATCAAGTTTTCTGGAACCATTGAGGACCTTTATGGTTTAAACAAGTACATAAATTACATTTACAGCGCCCCCTAGTGTTGGGGAATATACAAGCTGTGACAGATCCACTATACCCCAAAGTACGTATATCGTATGAATTGCAAATACATTATGGTGGTGGTGGTCTAGTGGTTAGGATCCTCAGCACTGGATTAAGAGGCTGTATGTTCGAATCCTACTTCAAGCACTCCCTGAGCAAAAACCTTAACCTTAAATTGCTCCAGGGAGATGGAAGTCATATTTGTCACAAATACCATGAATGTAAATTAAATATAAATAATACAAATTCAATCTGTCGAAGTTCAAATTCAAACATCTGAAGAAAATGTTTACTACAAATCTTTATGTGAGTGTACCTCAATGTGTCATTTATAAGTGACAAACCCTTCTAAACCTACGACTTCAAATTCAAAATCAATGATTTGTAAACATGCTATTTTTACTACATCTGTTAAGAGAGTGCATGGGCCTGCGTATGTGGCAGTTTTTTCGCAATTTTGTACGGTTCTTGAACACACACACACACGCACACACACACACACAGACACACACACACACACACACACACACACTTTATTCCTCATAAAACCACAATTTTGAAATTCAAATGCAAACTAAATGTGTGTGTACGTTTGTGTGTTACTATTTTGCACACACACACTCATCCTTGTACCTATATAGTAGTGAGGACCTCCATTGACTTCTATATTACTGTATGTAAATAATACTACACCTAACCCTAAACATAACCCTAACCATATCCTCAGTAACCAAAAGCTAATCTTTCTACACTTTTAGTTCTGCAAATAAACCTGTATTTTATTTTGTAAAAGCAGTTTAATGAAGTGAGGACCACTAAAAAAGTCCTCACTTCCCAAAAATGTCCTCACTCGGCTGGTTAAAAACTCATTTTGGTTCTCACTAAGTAGCAAGTACAAGAACACACACACACACACACCTCAGTATACTGTATTTTGCATGCAGACTTCTCTTTAAAGCCAGATTTTTAAAATTCGTATATATATGTATATTATATATATATATATATATAGAGAGAGAGAGAGAGAGAGAGAGAGATATATATTAAGCGCACGCGAATGTGTGTGTGTGTGTGTGTGTGTGAAAGGGGGAAGCGGAAGGCGGTGTTTGAAGCTTCATGATCGCGACACAGAGACAGACGGAACAGATCCGCTTGATGAGAACAGAGAGAGGTGAATGAAGAGAGTGAAAGAGAGGAAGAGAGATACAGAAAGAGATACACAGAGAGAGGATGCAGAGAGAGAGAGAGAGAGAGAGAGAGAGAGAGGCATCGTGTTCTGGTATTATTAGGATGTAGAGCAGCAGCAGCGGCTCAGACTCCGGACGGATTACGGGACTGTACCGGACTGTACGGAGCTGATCGTGGCTATTCTGTACTATAGGCAGGCTGTTCGTGGTCGTACCGGGCTGTAGGTGACTGTTCGTGGTCGTACCGGGCTGTAGGCGACTGTTCGTGGCTGTTGGTGCGTGTCGGCAGCAGGATGGAGTACTGGAGGCAGTGCGCCGTGTGGCTGATCTCTTGCCGCGTCCTGCCGCACAACCACCGAGTCACCTGGCACACAGCGCAGGTGTTTCGAGCTAACTGAACGCTGCGGGACGGGGTGCTGCTGTGCCAGCTGCTCAACAACCTGCACCCTCAAACTATCAACCTCAAGCTCATCAACCTCCGACCCCAGATGTCGCAGGTAACGCACCCTGAGTCTTATCATCATCGCCGTTAATATCTTAAAGTGACTCGCGCACAGAGTGTCGGTTGGAAGGCAACGAGAGCGATGTGGAAATAGAAAGTGGTGAAGAGATCCGTGACTTCAAATAGTACACACACACTAATGACACTAACTTACTAACACGCCCCCCTACAGGTGGAGAGAGAGAGAGAGAGAGAATAGAAGTAGAGAGAGAGAGAGAGAGAGAGAGAGAGAGAGAAAGAGAGGTGAGAGAGAGGAGAGAGAGAGAATGAGAGTGAGAGAGAGAGAGAGAGAAGGAGAGAGAGAGGGAGAGAGAGAGAGAGAGAGAGAGAGAGATGGGATTGTAGGAGAGAAGGAAGGAAGAGGAAGCAAAGAAAATAAAGAGGAAAGGAGATTAAAAGAAAGTAAGAGAAAAAAAACAAGAAAGAGAGACCCCCAGATGTTGCCAATAACATGCCTAGAAACAGTGTGTATTATTATTATTATTGTATTATTATTGTATTATTATTATTATAACAGCAACAATAACAATATAATGTACTTAATAATAATAATTCATTATAAACAGACAGGTTGAGGGGCTGAGAGTGAGAGAGTAAGGAGAGCACTACAGGGAGAGAAACAAGAAAGACAGAGAAAGGGAAGGGAGAAAGAAATAAAGGCAGACAAAAGAAAGAAGACAGAAAGTAAAGAGAAGGAGAGGAAGGGCAGAAAGAAAAAAGAAAGATGGAGAGTGCTTGAGAATATTTGTGTTTGTGTGAGAGAGATAAGAAAGTAAAGAAAGAGACAAGGAGGGACATAACATAAGACTGAGAGACAGATAGAGATAAAGAAAGATTGGAAGTGTGAGAGTGACAGCTTGAAGTAGGAGAGGAATAGAGAGTTAGAGAAAAGAGAGGAAATAGAGGGACAGACAGCGTGATAAGAGAAATATAGAAAGATTATACTGTGTCTGTGTGTGTGATTAGATAGATAGATAGATAGATAGATAGATAGATAGATAGATAGAAAGCAAAGGGAAGGAACAGGGGATTTAGAATAAAAAGAGGAGTAGAGAGGAGAAAGGAGAAAATGATAGAAAGACAAGAGACAGATAGACAGATATAGTTTATGTGACATGTATTTTCATATTATTTTATGTATTTGTTAAGTTAGAAAAACCTGAGATTTGTCAAATTTTCATTCTTTTATTGTGAGATTTTTGGACAGTTAAGAACAAAGCCACAAAGACACTGAGATGTTTAAAATCATGCTCAAAATCAGTGATGGTTCTCATATAAACACAACCTCAAAAAAGTCTTTTAAAGGCGTTATGAAGCCCAACCCTTATATTTATATTACTATTTTATATAAAGCTTTTCAATGAAGGAAAAAAGCAGATTAATTAATTAATTATTAATTAAACACCAACAAAGTGACCAAACGAGAAGCAGCAGCTTTCCTGGGGTTTCGTTTTGATCATAGAAAAGTGAGTTTGTAGAACACACACCTCGGCTGGCTGAGTTAGAGTGTGTGTGTGGTGTGTGTGTCGTGTCTGTTGGGTGCCAACTTTATAGAAAACAGCTTCGGACGCCACGTCAAACGCCATCTGGTCGAAACCTGCAGCAGATTATATCATCATCACCACACACACACACACACCGCGACAGTGGATCATTATTTTCTACTAAAAGTGTGTGTGTCAATATAGATTTATTTGGACACACTCTTTTTTTAGCCATACACTTTAACATTCCCTGCCCTAGTGTAAAATAAAGAAACAAATCAGCACTGAATAATAAATAAATAAAATTGATTATAGCAATTTTATAATTGTATAATATTATTACATTGTACCAAAACATTTTTAAAGTAGTTTTGTTACTTGTAAAAAAACCTAATTTTTTTCATTTAGGTTTATTAAATAGGTAAATAGGTAAATTTTTTCATTTTTTAAACCTAAACATTTTAAAATAAAACAATTATTAGTTATTAAGAGGTTTTCTCAAACTCTTTAAAATGAAAGAATATTAGTTTTAAGTTTTATATATATAGACAGTATAATATATACAGTATATCTTTTTCATACTAATATATATATATATATATATATATATATATATATATATATATATTAGTATGAAAAGAATACTCCAACATAAAATATTAGATTTTTGTACCCAAACATTTACAATGAAAAATATTATTTATAAAAACGTTTTTTTCACCCAAACATTTTAAATAAATTTAATTATTTATTTGGAAACATTGTATTTTTTAATCAAACAGTTTCAATATAAATTTTTATTATTTGTTATTCTTACAGAAACATTTTAAAATAAATTTTACGGCTGTATTCAGTATACTGTAACCTGCCAACATGATAATTATTTGCTTTAGAAAGTGTGTGTGTATATGTGTGTGTGCACGTCAGTGTGTGACTGTGTGTGTGACTGTTGATTTGTTCGGACACACTCTCCTTGTCAATGCATGGGATTCTCGGTAGCTCTCGTACAAGTCGATAGGTTTTGGCTTTAAGCGATTTAATGACAGGTTGATGACGATTCTAATGAAAGTGTCAGGAATCATTTTCCAAGCAGACCAGTCTGACATTATGTAGGTTTGATAACCTCACGTAAAAAGATCATAGTATTGTAGTGGATTCAGGTCTAAAATTTGTTAGGGTGTGTTTGGGTGTTTGGGTGTCAAACAACACCTTCTTTCCACTGAACAGAATCTAATTTTACTATTTAATTTCATGTGTCAGCATGTTTCTTTATTCTACATGGAGATAATTCCGGAGACTTTAAAGTGTTAATGTTTTTAATGTAATGCTAAACACTGTTGTTGCAGCTTATTCTGGAAAACGCTCACACAAGTAAATAGGCTTGAGGTAGCATAACAATTTATCTTAACGATGACGGCTCAAATCAAAAGCAAAGGCTTGGCAAACCATTGACAACAAAGTGATTGTTACACTGTGATTGTTGTGATGACCTTAAACATGTAGCTACAAAACTGTGCAAAACCCAAAATAGCAAAAAATTATTTCGACCAGTGGCCTTGGCAACTTCCTGTGAACATTTTTATATTACTTATTGCAAAAAAAATACTTGTAGTTGAATTTGGTCAATTACAACCTCACATTTTACATGGCGGATTAATAAATACTACTAATAAAAATAAATAAATAAATAGTGCATTTGTGAAAATATTGATTTGTTCAGACACACTCTCCTATCGCTGTTGTAAAATAAAGACCTGCCGAGGCGAAAGAGATGAGTCAAAATAATAAAATGAAAGAAATATTCTGTTCAGGAGAAGTTGTTTTTTAACCCAAACAACACACTTTGTTATTTATAAACCAGATTTTATTATTTTTACATTTTTAAATGTTTGAAAATGTCATTTTAATGTATTTTTTTAAATAAAAGAAGTAGTTGCTATAATATATAAATAAATAATAAATCCCTTTGTGGTGTTCAGACGGCATCAAAATTGAATTTTCCACTTAACTGGTCTCGCGATGCTCAACGATGGAACCTTTGCCTGAATTATTCATGAGCTTGTAGCAGATATTTTATCATTGACTGATTAGGGGACGAAACCCCTAAAATAAAACCTACACAAACCCCCCTCAGTGCTGTCCCCCTCTCCTTCTCCTCCTCACCTTCAAGGGCACAACAAGCTCTTTCTCTCCTCCTCCATGTAATTAGAGCACAAAGCATCCCCCTCTCCTGCAGTGCTGTCGAGTGTGGAAGTGTCCGAGTGATGATGCCTTTTATTGTCACGAACAAAGCTAAGTGTGATCAGAATACGAGAGCCGGGCGCAGAGCAGATAAAATGAACACGCTTTTATTCAGTAAATCAAAGACCAAGAAAGTTCAAAGCACAAGCAAAGAGTTCAAAAGAGGCAAAAGTCCCACAAATGATCAAGTAAATTAAAGTAAAGTGATTGTTGTCATTGTGAACCCCACAACAGGTTAGGGAGTTAGGGAGTTTGCTCCGTGATCAGAAGGTCCTGAACCGGTAAAGGTACCACTGAGGTCAAAAAGCCACTCACTAATATAAAATAAAAGTGCACCACTTTTATCCTTAAATATGCTTAAAAATATTTTTTTACTGTTTTTATATCAAGATCAAGATAAAAACAAGCATTTTTGCTAAATGAGTCAAAATCACCCTCTACTTCATTCATCTCCGTTCATGGAAAAAATGTTAGCAAATAATAGACAACTTGAACCTTGTTCTTCTCATAACATGAAACAAGTTTTCACATTATCACATTTCCATGCTTCAATCTAAATTATAATATTTATAACATTAATTTATCAGCAATGACCATAGCATGGTTTCGTTTCCAACATAATAAATGTGATAGGTCTTTTTTCTTTATTAAAGAATGACAACAGAATGTTATTAACAAGTTTTCACATTCTAAGATGATCATTTTCATGTTAGAACCTAATTTACTATGTTATAATCTCGGTGTTGGTATTAGCTTTTGTTACAAAAATGTACAATTACAGTAATGTATTACTTTTATGTAAAAGCCAGTAATGTAAATTACTAATACATTTGCATTTAGTAATATTATACATGGATTAAGGATTTTCCGTTGCTATAATAGTTCTGTCAACTAAGATGCACTAAGGTTAATAATGAGATCGATGCAGGTGCAAGCTATTTCCCGGCAACATTTAAGATGCAAACTTCTAGTAAGAGAAAATAATAATCCCCCAGCATTTGAGTGCCACATCAGTCTTAAGGCTTTTAATGTCCAAAACAAGGCAACATCTGCAAAAATTGAATGTGCAGACTGCTAGTACAAGTAGCATCCAATAATAATAATAATAATAATAATAATAATAATAATAATAATAATAATAATAATAGGCTATTAGTAGTATATTTTACATTTTCAAAACAGATTGGAATAGACCGTATTTATGATTGGAAGTCAGTGTTGTGTCATGAAGTGTCTCATTCGCTAATAGTAGCTAAAGATTGGGAAAAAGTGGAAAACCCATTGTGACAGTTAAAAAACAATGTTTGTGGAAACAAATTTGCTGAAAACTTGGTCTTCATCATTTACTATAGCCAAGTCTTGCCTTGGCTTGAATTATTGTTACAATTATGTAAATGTAATTCAACTAGGGGCTTAGGGGATAATGGACAACACAGCGTTGAAAATTTGATGCATGGCCGAGGTGGTATGGTATGGGCCTGCGACACTGAGCATTTGGTTTAAAAAACCAAAAATTCAGTCAGATGATTTTTTTTTGCTTTAATCCATGTTATACTCATTACATATTTCAGTAACACACTTTAAACCTGGAATTTAGTGGTGTATTGTTTTTAAAATCCCGAACACAGCGAGAGTGTATGTCTACAGTCATTATGCTACGCCATATCGCCCTCCACTAGATGTAGAATGAACTGCAGTAAACTACATTTAGTCTTACATCAACACCTATTTTGGTGAAAGTAACTCCAAAGGTAATGCAGGAGTCGTGTAACACATTACAGTTCCGACAGTAATTCAGAGCTACTTTGAAATAACAGTAACTAGTCATCTATAATCCATTACATTTTGGAAGTAACTCCAACACAGACATAATCTGATAATCTTTCATGTTATTATGTGATGATGCTATAACGTGATGAGTTTAACATTATAAAAAGTGATAGATGTTTTTTTTTCTTTATTGCGAAGTGAGCGCTTCAGTACACAGCAGAGCAACAAGGTCTGGTCTCAGCTTTGTGTGTTTGGTTTCGGATGCTGAGAAAGTGTGTTGTGTGGTTAGTAAATGTCGGCAGGTGCAGAGACCTTTAAAAGAGGCAAGTTTCCTGCAATGTTCAAAGTACACACATTTTACACGTTATGTTACTTCCACATTTAATCAGGACTGGACAAATAATCAAAAATGAATCAAAACTGACATTCAGAACCTCTAATTGGCGTACTGTTGCCCTTGACAAATATTTAGATTATATTTAAACTTCTTTATTTAAAAAATATTAATTCTGGTCATATTTTTTTACATTAAAATTATAACACAAGGATAAAATCCAAAAATGAAAACCAAATAATTGTTCATTAATCATAATCAAGGGAAAAAGTTAAGTTAATCATGATAATCATTTGAGGTCATATTGCCCAGCCCTATGCAGTGTTTTCACATGCTAACGTGAATATTTTCACACCATAGTCTTTTTATGGCGATGGTACCTCGCTCATGAGTACATCAGTGGTAACTTTACCAGTCTGGGATTTGAACTTGGGTCGAAGTCAGGGCTCTGTGCAGGTCAGTCAAGTTCCTCCACAGCAAACTCAGCC
The DNA here is from genome assembly GCA_032718565.1 of Distichodus sexfasciatus. Lineage (NCBI taxonomy): Eukaryota > Metazoa > Chordata > Actinopteri > Characiformes > Distichodontidae > Distichodus > Distichodus sexfasciatus. The sequence goes on along the minus strand of JAVGVS010000347.1, from coordinate 403,314 downwards.
ACATCGATTCAATTCCGATTTTTTGCTCCAGATCAGTTTGTCTATCTTGACAGTTCACATTCATAACTACCTAAGTATTGACCTGTACATCTGACTGTAATGTGAGCATATCGGTCCTCGAAACATATCCGCGCATGCACACACGTGCGATACGTTTTTACATGTGGGTCGCTAGAAACGCAACAAAAAACGTCATATCTCTGGGACGACTCATGGCATTAAAAAATGGAGCCGTTAGTGGCTCACGTATGTATCGCACTTTGCTCTGGAGGGGCGACAAACAGTGAATCAGCTGTACATGAGCAGTTGAAAAAAGGAGAAAAAAGTCAGGCGGCTAGCATTTTCTGTGTCATAACCATTTTTCACGCTGCCGCCGGCAAAAACGCGATTGCGATCTAAAGCATTCATATTCGGGTCGCAGCGCGAATCGGTTCGTGCTCCGGTTAGTACCCATATGAAAGTGGCGCCAAATCCGATTTGAAAAGATCAGATTTGCGTGTCCTGGCCACAGAAGAATCAGATCTGTGTGTCACATTAAAAGACAAAAATCCGATTTGAGAGTCACTTCAGCATGGCAGTGTGAGCGTAGCCTAGAGTTCCTTTCACTGGAATTAAGGGGCCAAACCCAACCCCTAAACAGCAATCCCCATTGGAACACTTGAATTCAATGATTTGGAGGCGTGTCCCAATACACGTTAGCAACATATTTGTGATCAGAGGGTTGCAGTTCAAGCCCTGGATCGGTAAAGGTACCACTGGGGTACTCATGAGCAAGGTACCGTGCCCAAGCGCCCCCTTTTTCAGGTGGTGCCGAAAAGCTATCCACTGCTCCTTCATGAATGGGTTAAAAGCAGAGCATGTGTTCGTGGTGTACTGTGTGCTGTGCTGTGTCCACAATCACAAACAATCACAAGTCGAGTCTGTGACTGACATTAAATCTTACTTCTGTTTTGATTTTGGCTCTGATCATGTGACCGATCATATGACACCATGAAACGACAACGTGACAATGCAGCAGAATAATATGATCCCGGATCCTGTTGATACTCCTGCAGTTTTCCGCTGAGTGAAGGGCAAAAAGACGTTTTTACCCATTTTCGTTGTTGTTGTTTGGCGATGCTGATGACCGCCGGCCATTCCGCTGTATCCCTGATGGGTCAAACACTGTTACCATGGTGGCGGGAGAAAAGGTCAACCTCTCCTTGTGTGTGAACGTGTGTGTGTGTGAGAATAGAGATGATAGAACACCATTGAGAGAGAGAGAGAGAGAGAGAGCAATAACAACACAAAAGAGAGAAAGGAGAGAGAAAGACAGATGATGAAAAAGAGAGACGATGATGAGACAAATAGACAGAGAGAGAGAACCTCAGAGATGAGAGAAAGAAGAGACAACACGGAAGAAGAGCAAGAAATGACAAAAAGAGAGTTAAGAGAGATAATGCAAGAGCGATGAGATGAGAGAGACAGAAAAAAAATAAAGAGATTAAGAGGCAGCAGAGAGAGAAAAGAGAAAGTAACTAATGATGAGACAATATGCGTAATAGATTATGATTATGAGAGAGAGAAAGAACAGAGAGGAAGATGATGATGATGATGATGATGAGACAACAGAGAGAGAGAAAAAGAAAGCTCAGGGGCAGGATAGAGAAAGAGCAAAGAGAGAAAAAAGAGAAATGGTGAGACCACAGAGACAAAGAAAGAGAGAGAAAAAAGAGACAAAGAATAAGAGTCACGAGAGAGAGAATACTTAAGAGATGATGAGGAAACAGAGAGATGGAGACGACAGAAAGAAGAAAAGAGATTAAGAGCAGAGAGAAAGAGGGTGCAATAAAACCATTGAATTGTTCATGAATAAAGAGGTACATGATAAAGTCTGATCTTTTTCACCTCAAAGCCCTTGCTCCGAGATGGGCGAGAGCTTGATGAGCAAGGGAGGCGAGTGAAGTGAAAGATAGGAAACCAGCGAGTTGCTGAATGACTAAACCTCAGACCTTTAAACACCAACTAATCCCAGAGACCAAACCAGGCAGCGAGCAGTGTTGGGGGAAACTACTTATGAACAGCAGCTTCTCAAGCTACAAGCTATTTCAGATTAAACAGAGCTAAACCTAGGCACTGTTTTAATAAACCCATTACAAGCCAAAGACAGGACTTGAGTCTGAGGCTCTCTTGCTTCGCTTGTGTTCCTGCTGCAAAGACCAAACTGGCTTTCCACAGAACATTCCACATGTGATAAAAAACAAAGTTGCAAAAATCTCTGCGCTGTCGTTTACAACAGCAGTGTCCGGAACAGGCTGAACATGTAGGAGGTTTTAGTCTCACAAGCAGACCAGATCTCCACAATTCACTTCCACAACAAACTTGTCTCTTAGGCCTCGTCCACACGGACATTCGAAATGAACGCCCTCTGAGCAGCGTTTGTAGCTGCATTCGATTGGCATTTCACATTCGCAATAGCGTCGTTTTCCTCGCGTTCGTCAGGATTTTGACGCCAAGAAAACGGTTGAATGCAGCATTCGAACGTCAAATGAATTTAAGTGTAAGATTATTTGTGATTGTGTACACAGCACAGCACACAGTGCACCATCCGTTCGCCTGATCGCGGGCCGGTAAAGGTACCACTAAGGTACTCATGAGCACCATCCCCAAGCACTGCTCCTACTGCACGTCAGCTGATCACTGCTTCTTCACAAATGGGTCAAATGCAGAGGTCACATTGGTTGTTGTGGACTGTGTGCTGTGATGTGTTCACAATGACGAATAATCACTTTCACCTACTTGAATTTGACCCATCCTTGCTTGAAGGGCATTGGGCGCTTGTTGCTTGGTCTTGGATACGGAACCTTGCTCATGAGTTCCTCAGTGTTACCTTTACTGGTCCGGGATTCAAACCGGTGACCCTGCCGATCATAGGGCCAACTCCCTAACAGTTATGCCATTAACTGCCTTTTAAGCACTTTAACTGACTCTTAAGTCCATGCCAAGATGCACATGTAAACAATAACTAAATTTGGATTGTATTGCGCTGAAAAATGGCAAAAGAAGCAAAAAGGAGAAATAAAAGAATCTAGTTCAAAAAATTAGATGAAAAAATTAAACAAGAGAAATAACCTTTGAAGTATTTGCCCGAAAATGACAACAGTTTAACAGTTGCCCTTTGAAGAAACGGGTATAAAGAAGAAAAGAAGGGTGTTAAAACAGGAAGGATGAAGTGATTCAAAGGGATGATATGGTCAGGATGAAGTCGCAGAGTGTGAACATTTGTTTGGGAAAGAGAAAGACCTTTGTGTTGAGTGTTGTGTGTGTTGTGTGTGTGTTTATGTATTTAAGGGTTTAGCGAGACCTGGCGCTGTCCCATTAAAGATAGGACAATTGTTATGGTTTAGGGATCATTGTGTGCGTGAGGACCGGCCCTCGTGAGGAGAAAATATTTTAACGACAATTTCATTCATTCATTCATTCATTGTCCAAACGACATAATCCCAACTGGGGTCGCGGGAGGACAGGAGCCTATCCCGGCAAGGCGAGGACCAACCCTAGGCAGGCACTGACACACCGCAGGGCACACACACTCACACAATCCTGCATTCACACCTTACACAACCAACTGGAATTAACCTATAGTGCATGCTTTTGGAATGGAATGGACAGACTGGAATGAATGGAATGGAATGGAATGGAAGGAAACCAGAGCCACTGTAGAAAACCCATGCCAACACGGGGAGAGCAGGCAGACTGCACACAAAAAGGCCCTACAACCGTCACGAGTTGAACAGGACCTTCTCGGCACAATGGCTGGCAGCAGCGCTAACCACTGTGCCACCGATGCGCCCCGCCGCGATAATTTCCGCCGATGTTTTGATCGATGGTGTTATTTTCGATGCTATGGGTTCGTTGATGAGTGAATCAATGTAGATTGATGTATCCTTACAACCCTACTTTTTACCTTTCATCATCATGGGAAGTAGCTCACAAAGATAGTAATACAGGAGTGTGTATAAAAGTGTGCGTTGAGTGTGTGCAGGTCAGAAAGCTGCCGTTTCTCAGCAGCTGCATTTGGTTTCACTTCCTTCCTACATCCCGTTTCCTCATTTCCTGAGTGTCGCAGCTCGGAAAGTAGATGTCAGACGGCGGAGTGTGTTCCAATGAGTTTGAGAAAAGAGACTCCAGTCCCCCGTCATCAAGGTGCTTCCACACTTTGAGTCCAAAAAATTGGAAAGTTTTGCTCAACGCTTTGGCCAAAATGCAGATTTTCAAATTTCTTTCACTTGGATTCAGAATTAAAATAGCAGCAAGAGTTTAGTATTATGTTGTCCATCACACCTTAGTTGTGAGCAATGGAATTCCATATCGCAAAGGAAGCTCATGGCCATGCACAGCACGTTTACATCATGAAGAATACAATTTAGCCATGTTTACACCTTTACTTCTGTTTCTGAATGAATAGAACCAGTGTTGTTTCAAGTCAAAAGTCAAAGTCATCTCTTCTATATATTGTACGTGGCTCCAGTTTACACAATTGACAAAAAATTAGAGAACAAAAAAGAACAGATGGAGCACATGGAATAAACAATATATAAATAGGACACAAAATATACATTTTAAACTAGAAGTGGACATTGACTGACAGTTTTCAATATGAAAGATTTCGATATCCAGTCTATTAATAGAGGTGTATTCTTAAAAAGTCTGACTAGAAATTTAAGTTTGGAAATTTAAATTTAAGTTTTGCAATTTAAGTTTCAAGTTGTTCACTTCTATTTCCAAGTAATGTGTCTAAAATCATGTTATATTTAGCTCTCGCTCTATCTCTGCATGCTTGCTTTCCTCTGCTTCCAGAACAAAGCACGCATGAGGCTAACCAGCATGCAAAATCACACCAAGACAAGTTAATAGTAAAAATTGTGTCCAAGTTTGACTACGGTAAATGGAGACAAGAAACAGGAGGTGAAAGACGCTGCAAAGAACTTAATAAAACGTACTTACCCTGCAACTACTCTGCTCTTAAACACTAGAATGACAGGCTAGCTACCTATACTAAATGTCCCTAAATTGCACTTTGCCCTCCTGCTACCCTAATGAGCAGCTCCTGTGAGTGGTGTTCTGCTTTAGTGGGCAGAGAAGCAAAAAGTGAAAGTGAAATTACAAGCTATGTAACAACATTTGTTACTCCAGAATTGTGCTCAATATTCACGATATAGTCATTTACAACAAAGCCGCGTCGTTGAATATATTCAGCCTATGCTAGCTACTCAGTGATACCTTTACCAGTCCGGGACTTTAACCAGCAACCCTGCGACCATAGAGCCAACGCCCTAACCGTTATACTTCCATCCATCCCAAAATGTACCAGGGTTGAAGGTCCAGTACTCGAACCCTAAAGGAGTTGAGCAGGAACTTCAAGCTTCTTACTTCACACAATCCATCCTTATTATGTTTGTGAAAGTGAGCCGAGCTACTGATGGGTGTTTCGTTGGTTATGAGAACCCCGTAAAAGCCTTCCGTCTTTACTGAGGCCATTCTAGAGAGACAAAAGGCTGATTAATAACATGCGGTAATTACATTTCCGTCTTTCTCTCCGCTTGAGAAGCGGTTTAAGAGGTCTGAAGTAAGTCGTGCAGCTCAAAGGTCTCCTTAACGGCTTATCGTCTTACTTTCTCATATCACTCTCCGTCCTACTGGCTGAAATACAATACCCGTATTTCCATGTCTCTGGAGAGCAGAGAAACCTGGGTATTATTTGTTGATTTGCTTTTCATGTCAAAGCCACCCTCCCCTCTTTATTCAATATTCTTTTCTAGAAACAGCAAAGTGAATAATATAGCATTTTTCTAATTTTAATTTGGACTCAAATGGGGGAAAAAAAAATGTGGTATAGCATTTTTTAATAGTGAAATTGTGGTTTTGGTTTTAATATGAAAAAAAAAAAAAGAAAAAGAAAAATCAACACAAATAAGTGATCATAAAACGTAAACAGGATTAACGATTTTTCAATTTAGGATTGTGTGATATGACAAAATATATTGGACGGCGAAATTAAAAGATTTACCGTTTCATATTTTACTCTATTGTTTATTCCGTGGTGTGGCAAAATACATTGTTTTACAGCAGTATTTTTTCCATGGTGCTTTAAATCACTGAAAGCTGCAAAAGATGTTTTTTTAATGTCGTAAAAATGCAGATATATTAAAGTGTGAGTGAGAGTGTGATTGTGCTGATATGCAGCTCTCTGCGGTGTGTTGGCGCCTGCCTAGGATTGGTCCCTGCCTTGCGGCCGTAGTTCACAGGATAGGCTCCGGTACCCTGTGACCCCCGGTTGGAATTAAGTGGTTCAAGCTGCACAAACTGTTTTGTAGGATGTAATAATAATAATAATAATAATAATAATAATAATAATAATAATAATAATAATAATAATAATAACAATTTAGAGACTTATGCGATATGGCAAAAAATCATATTGCGGTACATTTTGAGCCCTAGAAGCGATGAAAGTATATATTCATAATTATATAAGTAGATCTGTAAATTTCAATATAACTGTTTTTTTGAAAAGGTAACATATGTCCATAGCAAAGGCATTCCAACAGGAAGTTGTATAATAAACTGTTAAGACATTTCAAAGTAGTTGTGAACCTGGAATATTCATTTTTTAATTAATAAAAATAGAAAACAATTTAAAGGCTACATGTCCGCTGATTATAGACGTTGCACAGTCTTCTTATGACTGCTCTTTCGTACCTCCATTTTCGAAAACAAATGCACCTCGTGGTGTGGTCTTCGCATTTAGCCTTGCGACCTGATTATATCATTTTTAAGCGGTGAGGCGGACATTTCAGCGGTATGCCGGTATGATCAAAATCTCTATTGTTGGCCAAATTTATATCGTATACCTTTTATACAGTTTCTACCGTGCACTCTAATAATAATAATAATAATAATAATAATAATAATAATAATAATAATAATAAAATCATAATAATCATAAGAATAATAATAATAATGAAGTGAAAAAAGAACAATTACAACAGGGTTCTTTTGCACTCTGTTATTGGACCCCTAAAAATGCCAAAACAATAATTGTTGATTAATCATAATCAAAGGTTCAGTTAATCGTGATATTGATTTGAGGTGATATCGCCCAGCCCTAACTGTACAAACTATTATTCCTTTTTTCTTACAGGCTGGTATTTGCTCTCTTTATTATTTCTTCTACTTCTTCCTCTTTTTCTTCTTCTTCTTCTTTTTCTTCTTCTTCCCTCTTTTTGTCCCTTTAAACCTTTCCATCATTTATTGTATAGAGATGCTGTTCATGAGTTCAAGTGTTCAGCTCATTGAGCAGATTCACTCAATTACATGTCTTGTAAGTAGGCCAACTGCAGCCCACTTGTTCCATTTTTTGAGGTTACCCGTCAAAGTAAACGGAAGAGCAAATATCAGTCTGTAAAGAAAAGCGAGTGAGAGAGTTTGTACTGTTAGGGCTGGACGATATCATCTCAAATCAACATCACGATTAACTGAACATAGTGCTGGGCGATAAAACAATCTCGATATTTTATCGAGAAAAATATGATGACGATAACGATGATAAACTAAGCTATAAAATTCGATCATACTTGTTTGTCCACTATGCGACAGCGTGTTGAGATAGACAGTATCTTTGGCCAATCACGTAGCTTGGCATAACGCCAGCACAACAGCCAATCGCGCCCAATGATGCAAATTTGCCCATAACACATGAAAAAGCCACGTGGTAAACATTAGTGGTCGCGTGCCGAGATATACTTAACGTTCAGAGCGCTTATGCGCGCACATGATGGCGCGTTCTCAGCGTTCTCTTGACGCATCCCCTGAGCATGTCATCATAAATTTATGAGAGTTGCAGTACCAGCAAAAATTGGGGCGGCTGTATGTTAAAGTTTTGCCACGTGACGTCAGCATCGTTGTTTACTATCAACACGGCTGAACGTTTTTTTTTTTTTGCACCTTTGTAACATCCAAATGCAAAAAATTTTTTATCTTCCTCTTTTCACAGCAAAATGTTTTCTCTCACTGCCGCTTTCTACTTCTTCCTCTTCTTCTGTCACTTAACGGCAGACTGGAACTTTTATGGTGTACACTGCCACCTGTTGGAGGATTAACAAAAAGTATGCGCTCAAGCGCACCCGTCACGTAGCGTTAAATATGTCGTGGCCCTTAGAAAAGATGTCGCAGTGAGTGAAAAAGGCGAGGAAAAGGCAGCGCTTTATAGTTACGGCGGACGCTTTGACAACAAATGCCGCATGGGGAAAAAACTAATAAAATAAGAACGTTAAAGTACCAGACGTAACTTAGCAACAACAAGCACCGAGAAAGCGCTCTGGATTGAAGTGTTGACAGCTCTCTTTAGCTGTTCTTTGGCAGCGGCAATTTTGTTACCCCAGTTCTCAGCTCTTCAAGTAGAAATTTGTTGAAAATTATTTGTTCAATATTTTAACTTGTTCATTCAGTCTGTATAAGAATCCAAAAAAACCCAAAACATTAAAAAAAACACAGTATGACAATATATCGTGACAATTATCGAAATCGATCAATATGACAAAAAATATCGTGATAATGTTTTTGTTCATATCGTCCAGCTCTAATTGAATATTATTTAGTCCTTAGATTTGTTTTTTTGTCAGGTCAGGTCATTTTACCTGAAAAAGCCAGCGGGCTTTTTAACCGTCATCTTCTCCCTGACTTTGATGCAAAACCATGAACATCATGAGCAAGTACGAGAACTCCAATGTGATTGCTCAAGTTTTGTGGCTGTGACGTGAAAGCTGGTCGAGTAGAAATATTGAAATGCGTTGATGTGAATGGGGATAGAATGAAGTATGGTAAAAGTAAGAAAAAGATGAGTGCGGGTGGAAACAGATTGAGATGTGTGTTCAGTGAGGAGGTCTGAGGCGGCATAAGAACCGTGTTGACTGTGAAAACAGGTGAAGTAAAGCTCTCGAGTCTCAAATCCCATGTATTTTTAATGGGAGAAACGAATGGGTTCCTATGGGAAAAATAAACTCAGAAAAAACAGTGAAAAAGATGAGCACAGGTTATGACGGTTGCAGATGTGTAAATTTGAGCTCTGTGTTAGTCCACGGGGCAAAAATGGACGAAAAAATGGACAGAACTCCAGAATGAGTGCACCTATCAAAAATGTGTGTCCATGCAGCCCACAGAGCTATAGACTGCACATTTTAGAGACTCCCCTAATGAGGAGTTTTAATGACAGGAATTAAGCTGCCCTGATGTGTTTTATTGAAGGTCTGATTGATTTTACAGATCTGAAGAAGATGGAGGACAGACTTGCAGTTTTACACCGTTTTAAGTATAAAAAAGGAGTAGAAAAGACAAATTGACAGTGTGTGTGTGTGTGTGTGTGTGTGTGGTGTAGAGGTGAAGAGGTGTGATATCCTTTCAAACATCCGGCACATTTATGTCACCTTTTATCTAGATTAACACCCAAATCTAAAACAATACTAAAATCGACAGCAAGCTGCTGTCACCCACGCACCTGGGGCAGTTGGTGGCATAACAGTAGGGTGTTCGCCCCATGATCAGAAGGTCGCAGGGTCGGTAAATCCCGGACCAGTAAAGTTACCACTGAGGTACTCGTGAGCAAGGTACCGTCCCTAAGCACTGCTCCCCGGGCACTGCCCTTGTTAACTGCCCACTGCTCCTTCGCAGATGGGTCAAATGCAGAGTTAACATTTCGTTGTGGTGTGTTGTGCTGTGGTGTGTTCATAACGACAAATTTTCACCCGTCCATCCACCTTTTTCTTTCCTGCTTGCTTACTTGCTTTCTTTCTTTCCTTTTTTCCCTGCTTGCTTACTTTCACTCTTGCTAGCTTTTTTCTTTCGTTTATTCTCCCTCTCTCTCTCTTTTTCTCTCTGCACTTAACTTCTTTTTGCTCAGCTTTTTAGTTTCTCTCTCCCTCGCTTTATCATCGTAGTCGGCCTGCTTCCTTCAGATACTCGTTTGCTGTGGGTCTCAAGGGCAATCTGTCTGTCTTGTCAAGATAAAAATGACAAAGACCTCACACACACACACACACACACACACAAGGAATGTTTCACTGAAAAGTTAGCCTTTTCTGGGCATGCTGTATGTTAAAACATGATGTCAACTCGTCATCTGCAGCGTCCAGTTAGAGCATTTAAGTGTGTTTGTTTACGTAATGGACAGCAAATGTCAAATTGAATTTTGCTATTGTAAATGTAAAATAGATGGGTTACTTTTTGTGAGTAATTGTGTTACTTTATGTAATAAAGGTTACATACGTTTTAATCATCAGGCGTTACAGTATCAGTAACCCACAGTGCCTTGCTGTGAATATGTCTGGATATATTACAATGTATCGTTACAGCTCTAATTTACAATAGCTTTGATTACAATGGTTAGGAAGTATTGTTACACCTCTAAATCGACTGTGTAGTGTTACTATCTGTGAGTAATTGTTAATAATGTTATCAAGTGTCAGTAACCCACAGTGCTTTGCTCTGGATATATCTGGAAATATTATAATGTATTGTTAAACCCCCGATCTACAATAGCTTTGATTATTATATTAATACAACATATTGTAGTATTGCCTATTACAATGTATCGTTACATCCCCGAACGTCACATAGAATGCTGCTATTGTAAATCTAAAATAGATGTGCTGAGTTTGCGTAATAATGGCTACACACATATTAATCAGCCATCATTACAGTATCATTACAGTATCAGTCAGTAATACATAATAATTTGCGCTGGATATATCTGGATATTTTATGATATACTGTTCCACCCTGCATCTACAATAGCTTCGATTATTTGATTAATACAATGTATAGTTGTACTGATTATTACGAAGTATTGATTCAGCCCAAAATGTCACATATAAAGTTGCTACTGTAAATCTAAAATAGAAGTGTTACTATTTGTTGACTTTATGTAATAATGGTTACAGACGTCGAAATCATCAACCGCTACAAAGGCAATTACCCATAGTTCTTTGCTATGGATCCCCGCTCTGCTGAACACTCGACTGTGTCTCGCCCTGTGCTGCTGGCTTGCTGTAAAAAAAATGAAAAAACCCAAAACCACTTCCTCTGAAACCTGGCGTGTTGCTCAAGATAGTCACTTCACTCACACACTTTGGCTCGTCAGTCGCTCAGGAACTTGGCAGCAGAGCTGAAAAAAAACAGATGGCAGCTGGCCGATCCGTTCTGCGCTTGGGTCAAGTTTTTATGCTTGAAAGTACTCATAACTATGACATGAGATTCAGACACTGATGAGCTAAGCCAAAAATATCAGGGTGTAGCAGTATTGTGATTACAGCTAGAAAAATGTGTTAATGTGGATGTTGTTCAATCAAAAGTTAATTTAAACCAACTAATCATCTTGCCCATGTTGGCTATTCAGATTATTTTTAAAGGTGCCATTGCTCATGTATTTCCTTCATTTTGTGGTAATGCCTGATGTTCTTTCATGTAACATTTTTGGCCAAAAATGCCTTGGTCTCTTACTGAGCTGCCTTAGCATATGTTTAGTTGCAGGACAAAAAAGACATATCAAATGAAAACAACAATTAAAATAAATTCATTTTAAATGACACACTCCATTAGCCTGTATGTTTCCTGCACACTGTCGACTGTAAAGATGAAGAAAGAGATTGCAGTTACATCAAATACGAGAAAAGCTGCGCAAGTTAAAATAGAAATGTTCCGTCAAAATAATTATTTAAATTTTCGTAATCTTCAGTCAAAATGTAATGTAAATGTAATGTAACACTTCTGGGACCATCAAGAATATGAATAAACCTAATTTATTAACAATAATTAATGATGTAACTTGAAGATTCTGATTAATTTCTCTCCCAATTTGACATCACAAGCAGAATTTTTACTCATTTTTGGCTTATTATCAGCAAGTGAGATCAAAACCATTTTGAGCTGAAAATATTTATGTGTATCATACGTAAGATGTTTAGTTTTGTGCACTTTTATGCCTTCAAAACGAATTCAACCTTTTTTGTAAAATGTGAGACGTGTGCAAATATTCTGTTCTGCTATATTACATTTGCCCTATTTGGGATATATTTTTCTATATGCAGCTTCGGAAAAAAATAAGAGACCACATCACTTTGTGGCTGTGGCTGTGTCTGTGTAAAATATACAGGTTAATATTCTTTTATAACTTTACCATGCTTATTTCCAAATTCCAAACATTTTTGGAGTAAATTATCTTAGCTTTTATCTTATTATCCTATGGGCTAAATGATCTTGGTCAAACCTGGAAGTTGCAAACTACACATATATTACTCTACAATGATGTCATTAAAAGAATATGGTCCACAAGTCCACGATGTGCTGAGGTCTGTTTCCTCTAATCAGCAAATTGAATCAGGTGTATAGGTGTTGGAATATAACACATGGAATAGCTGCTATAAAAACAGAACTGCAGTTATATATTAAAATATGGACTGCTTTCTTATTTTTCACACACCTTCAAATGCAATAGCTTATAAAAGAATAGAAACCTGTACATTTCACACTCACAGCCACTTATTGCAAAGCCTGTGAACAGAAAAAAAAGACGTGGTAATTTTAGACGTCATAATTCTCTTTGGCTGTTTCAGGGCAATTTGCACTACAAGTTGGGCCTCCATGACTGTGTATGTGAGAAATACAAGATGTTGATTTTTTTGCCTGTCTGCAGTTCCTGTGCTTGAAGAACATCAGAACGTTCCTGTGTGCATGTCATGAGGTTTTCGGCATGAGGAAGAGCGACTTGTTCGAGGCCTTCGACCTGTTTGACCTGCGGGATTTTGGGAAGGTAGGATTCTTTTAATCCTTTAATGTACCTTTAACGGGGGACTTTGCTCAGCTGCAGTAACGTGCCCAGATTCTCAAGCTGCTGCTCCCTTTTGACCATCTCAGTTAAGAAGTTCCCTTTTTGCAAGAAATTATTTTTAATTTCTTTTTTTAAACTTTTAAATAAAGGGCGGTGGCGCAGTGACACGGTGATTAACCCTGCTGCCTCACTGTGAGAAGGTCTCGTGTCGGCCATAGGGCCTTTCTGTGTGGAGTTTGCATGCTCTCCCCATGTTCCCATGAGTGTGGCTGTGTGAGTGTGTGCTCCTTTGGTGTGTTGGTCCCCGTCTTGTGGTCCTGGGATAGGCTCTGGTCCCCGTGACCCCGATAGGGATTAAGCGGTTCAAATAATGAATAAATTAATGAACTTTAAAATAACATAAAATTATACTTATAGAAATACTGTATATAACAGTTCAGTATATTTACATTTATTATGCCTATGCCTATTATTATGCCATATTATACAAACACACACACACATACACACATACACACATACACCTAACAACAACTATAAATGCATATCTTATATGTGGAATGTCTTGTGGATGTATAAATACAAGATATTTAGGATGTACACTATGTATTATATGTATATGGGATTTGTCCTCTATTAATAATTATGTTCCTCTTTTGTGGCTTGAGCAACTCCCTCCAAAAATATATGTTGCTGATCAGGGTGTTGTATGTGTGTGTGTTAACCTCGTTGGTCTCGATCATGGCAGTTTGTTTTGGGACTTTCCACATAATTGAACTGCTCTCTAAGCCAGTCCTATCTGTGTGTGTGTGTGTGTGTGTGTGTGTATGTGTTCATGTATTTATCACATTGTGGGGCCCTTTTTGTCCCCTAAAATCACTTTTATCTGTTTGTTTGGGTTTTGTGGGGACATTTGAGAGGTCCCCATGAGGAAAAATGACTTTATAGAAAATGAACTTGTCTTATTTGAGAAACTAAAAGAGGTAAAAGATGTGCTTTTGGTTATTGAGGTTAGGGTTAGGGTTAGGATTAGGTGTAGGTGTATATATCTCGACTTGTTCCATGGGTGATGTAGTAAATAACTATATCATGAATATCAAGTACAAGTCCTCATGTTAATGTTAAACTTTGCATTCGAGTGTGGATTCTCAAAGCAGACAGCGCACTCCCCTGCCCATCCAGGAAACTTTCCTGCGTTTTGTAGCGGAAGTGGTGGGAAGCGAGTGTGCAGAGAGAGAAGTGAATATCCACATGATTTCAGAGACATTAATTAGAGATGGAAGCGAACGACTTGGTTCTGAACAAAAACAGCACTAGTTCTGTTACTGTGCATGAAAACAAAAGTAAATGTCTGAATGCACATAAATCACGATGTAAACGTGCTGTGTTTGAGTGCTTGCGACTCTCATGTGGAACACTCTCACAAAAACACTCCAGTTCAGTCAAATCTTCCTTTTTATTACAGACAAACTCATATTTTAGCTGATAAATAACAACCAGTGTTCTACTCACAATACAGCTATTTACTTGATATTCACTTGATATTTATTCCATCACATTATTGTGACGCGGCTCCGAGTTATGCGCAAAGAACTGTGGGAAATGTAGTTCTCACCGAGAAAGAGAGAACATATTGAAATAAATATTGTGTATCGTGATATAGCATAAAAATATCACAATATAATTTTTAATCCATTTCGTCCAGCCCTAGAGACCTAATGTGTATTTGGGCAATTAACTAAAAAATTAATTGAACCAATGTTCAGACCATTTTAATCAAAGTTATTTTGCCCATGATGATTATTTGCATTATTTTATAAGTTAATAGTGTTAATACTTTAAACAGGAAATCTGCCACAACAATATACAGCTTTTCATTAGAAAATAATATTTCAACTAATATTTGAACACATTTACAGTACATAACCTTGTCAGTGAACTATCAGGACAAAAAAAATACTAAAACAGAGTAATCATTCATACATAGTAGTGGAAGTATAATGTTCAATTAATCATGATATTGACTTGAGATTGTATTGCCCAGCCCTAGGTTGACGTTGTTCACCAAGATGTGCTGCAAAGTGTGTGTGTGTGTGTGACTGATCTGAGTGCTGTTAATGGCACTGTAATACTCTATTGTTATGGAGAAAATATTTTGTTTTTCTAATTTTAATTGTAGACAGTGTGTGTGCATATGCATCTAAAAAAATTTGCTGGCTGACACCAGCAAACTTTACTGGACACTTTTGACTGGCAGATTTGTCTGTATTTCGTATTGCAATATTACTTCACATGTGTCCACATTATAGTTACATTTAATGCTGTTTAGAAAGTAACATGATTATTAATTATTGTTGTTGTAAGCCAGTCTTAATTTTTCTATATGGAAGATTAAGATATAAAGAAGCATCATAGCTGTTTAAGTTGGAACCGGGACTGCACCAGTCCGATATGTATAGGATTAGTGTTATAAGTGTCTGACACTGACTCAAACAGCTGGATGTGGTATCAGTAACACTAGCTCCATCTATTCAATTAAACTAAGTGTTTCTAGGTTTGTGCACTAAGTGCACTTTAATTACGTAAAGATTCTAGATTAATTTTGTGTGTTAATGGGTTAACTGTGAACCTCCATAGACTTGAAATTTCAGATTAAGATTAAGATATGAAAATGTTATTTAATTCACACTTCCCTCAGCGCTCCTGCTCAGGATTCACCAGCAATATTTTTTATTTTTCATATACTTTGTCAGTTTTTTTTTGTCTCCACTCCTACTTGTCTTTCTAGATATTAGTCATTAAAGGCAGTGATATATTTACCTTTCTTTCTTCATGGGAAATTCGCTGGTGTTGGATTATCTCACTGTGAGGCTTATTAATATTCAGTGAAACTGGAAGAACATTAATAGCGCAAACCACAAAGCAGTCAGCAGACTTCCCCCAGGATTCACACAGAAAAGCCCGGCTCCACCCAAGTCCAGAAACTGCTCATACAAAAGGTCTTAAAACCCAGAGAGGAAGTAAAACTTGAACTTTTATTACGCTTAATCTTGTTAAATATGAGTGTGAGGTTAATTGAGATTAACGATGAAACTCTTGAGAGATTTCAGATGAGTAAAATGAAAAAACTCCACAAGCCTCAAAACAATGACTAATTCATTCAGATTTTTTGCCGGGCTGAAACATAAAGGTATTAAATTAGTTGTTTAAAATCATAATTCCATGTATTCTATCTATCTAAAATACATATAGTTTAATCCAGAAATGTGGCTTAAATGAACCAGATGCCAACGTTTGCAGATTTATGTATATAGACCATTATCGAATTTAACCAGTGTTAGGAGTAACATGTTACCAAAGTACCACAGTTACAGTAATGTATTACTTGTTCCTGTAACGTGGTAATACACTGTCAGTAATATTATTTACAGTTCAGTAATTTGTGTTGCGTCACACTTTTAACCTGAAATTTAGTGCTGTTTTGCTTTTATTTTAACACATCACTGCGAGGCCTTTGACATAAGAGGATATTTTGGTGAATAGAAGAGCTATTTCCTTCAGAGTGTAAGTGTGGTGTAAGTGGTGATTTGTCATTGTGAACACAGCACAGCACACAGTGCCCCACAGCCACATGTGAACTCTGCATTTGACCCGTCTGCGAAGTAGCAGTGGTGCAGCATTCAGGAGGCAGTGCTTGGGGACGGTGTCTTGCTCAGGAGTACCTCACTGGTACCTTTACGAGTCTGGGCCTTCAGATCACAGCTGCCCACATTCATTCACTTTGGCTGCAGTAATATTTTTGGGTGGACTGTCCCTGTAAACCACATCCTCGTCCTCGAGATGGATCAGTACAGACGGGTGAAGAAATTGTTCATATTTAATGTGCTGTGTGGTTTTAGATTTCATCAGAAGACTTTTCTCACTTTTTAATGAAGTGTATCAGGGAATCTGTCACTCACCCCAGGCCTCCGTCTCCATCTCCACTCATCCTTAGATTATCCTTAAATCCGACTTCTGAATAAAACATCGGCTCTGCTCACCAGTTCCGTTTGCCTTGGAATTGTACCTCCTCTCTCACTGTTTTGCATGAGTTCACTGGCAAAGCTGCAAGCATCAGAACGAGGAAAAGGAAACACACATACACTTATATAATTAATTATTTAATATATACTTTAAATAATCATAATTTATGTATAATAATTGAAAATATAATTAAATTATTATGCATAATGACGTGTGTTGAGTGAGGAGGGTGTGCGTGAGATGTTGTGCGCAGCTGGACGGTCAGTCCGGAGCGGATGTTGTTCTCATTCCGAGCCGAGGTGAGAAACCCGAAAGGTCTGTGTGAGACGTTTGCATCTGCAGGGTGTGAAAATGGTCTGAGTGAAGGAAACGCTTCATAATTCACGTGAATGTCACTCGACCTTACTCTGAATCGTGTCGGTGAAGTGCAGAATTATGAATTAATGTGAATTAATGCATTTAAGAGCAATAATATTATTACTTTCCCCACTAACAAGCAATAGGGGTGGGCGATGAATCTAAAATGAATTGGAAAGCGATATGCAGAACCTCTAATTGACACAGTTTTTGTAATGAATCACTTGGGAAGGCAAGACTCAGTCACAGAGCAGTCGGGGCAGTTGGTAGTGTAACGGTTAGGGAGCTCGCCCCGTGATCAGGACACTGGTTTGAATCCCAGAGTGGTAAAAGTATCTCATGAGATACCAAAAGATCAAAAGATCCCATCAAAGATACTCGTGAGCAAGGTACCGCCCTCAAGCACTGCTCCTCTGATTCTGCCAAAAAATAGCTGCCCGCTGCTCCTTCACGGATGGGTCAAATGTGGAGGCGCTGTGGTGTGCTGTGGTGGTCAGGATACTCGCCTCTTTTCCTACTTCCAGCAGTACCAGTTTCCTCTCAGAGAGACGGTCCCTAAAATTAGGGTAGGGATTAGCTCTGGTCTAGTGGTTAGGATACTCACAGAGATCGTGGGTTCGAATCCTACCTCCAGCACTACCATCACAGGGTCCCTGAGCAAGACCCTTAACCCCGAGTTGCTGCAGTGAGACTGTCACTGAAATTGGGCAAATGGAAGTTGCTCTGAATAAGAGTGCATACTAAATGCTGTAAATGTATATGTAAGCGCTTGGAGATGGCACCTTGCTCATGAGTACCTCTCTGGTAGCTTTACCAGTCCGGGACTTGAACCAAGTCCAACTGTTGTTTTAAATATTCATTTGGAAAACAAAAAGAAAAAATATTAATAAGAAGCCATCTTCCGAGTTCCATTTTGCACTCAAATAAAAAATACAATTAAAAAATAGAAAACACAGATATATTTATATTGTCAACCATGTGTAACAGGCACCTCAGGGTCACGGCAAACCAGAATATGAGTGTGCTTTCAGTGAGAGATTATTTGTCATCGTGAACACGGCACAGCACACAGTGCACCACAACCACATGTGACCCATCCGTGAAGGAGCAGTGGGCACCTGACATGGACAGCACCAGGAAAATAGTGCTTGGGGACAATACCTTGCTCATGAGTACCTCAGTGGTACCTTTACCCGTCCAGGACGTGAACCGTTGACCTTCACATCACTGGACGGACTCCCTAACTGTTATACTACAAACCCCTTTTTATTTGAACAATCAGCGAACAACTTCTTGTTTTATTTTGCATGTAATTTTTTTGTTTGAATTGTAAAAAACCAAATGATACACCGATATGATTATGAGAAAAGCAGAAAATGTGTAACAAGATGCTGGTCGACGATGAGCTCAGCTCTGTCTCACAAGGTCAGTCATGTGATCCTGACATCAGCTAGTTTTGATTCTATTTAGAGAAAATGATGAGTTGTGATTTGCAGAGGTGACATCTCTCTGATGAACTGCTCTTTTCCCTCATGCTGGGAGCTGGACTCGCCTGGTTAGAGCCGGTGGAACAGCACATGAGGATTACCTGCGATGTAGATGTGCACTTGTGACACTCCTCTGCAGGTTTCACCGTGTAGTTTGCAGCAAAGCGGTGCTGTTAGTGTTGTAAAGTTTCTGCTGTGTAATAGTGTTGTTAGTGGTCAGTGCATTGCAGTGTGAATGCTGATGCAGCACATTGGTGCAGGACTGAACTTAAAACCTCAACACACTGCTGAGAACAGATCTACTGGGTCACCGTGCGGCCTGAACGTGAACCTTACCACAGAGAGAGAGAGAGAGAGAGAGAGAGAGAGAGAGA